>CM056054.1:42825755-43210755 GCA_029574335.1 Rana kukunoris
AAAACATTAAACAAATACTGAAGTGTTTGCAATAGCAGTGATGCTTTTTATTAGAGAACTAGGTATTATACTTAAAGCAGAACTAAACGCCTCAATACTTACCTCCTTGCAATGGTCAGCATCTTCTACCCCGCTTCTTCTGGGTGCCCGGGCTGCAGTTTTTTTTTTGGCTGGCACAGAATGATGTCACTCCTGCACACGCCCAGGATTGCAGTCACCCGGGCACACAGTACCTGTGCACACAGGCACTGTGCTGAAACGTAAACTTTTTATTGCAGAAGAGATGTTGCATGTATTTTCTGTAATAAGGAGCCTGTCTGCTCTCAGTTTTCAAAAAATAGCACTTTAGTTAACCTTAAAGCAGAACTTACCTCCTTTCTAACAGTCCAGGTCCCTCACCAGCACCTTCTTCCTGGGTGTCAGTCTTTGAGCATCTCCTCTGGCTGGTGCAGGAATGACATGTGCAGGAGGCAATCCTGGCACACAGTAACCATGCCGGTAATGTAAGCTGAGCAAGCGCAGCTCTGTTTACATTCCGCAGAAAACTGTGAATAGGCAGGTAGATGTATTGTACTACAGTAGAGATATTGCATGTCTCTGTGATGACAGCCAGCAGACTGGCTCTTTGGTGTAAAATGCGCACAGTTCCGCTTTAAGGAGGCTGTGCAAGTGGAAAACATATTCGATGTACGCTTTCTAGTGGGGCACAGAAATTTAAATTCTAGTGCTGAAACCGAAAATTCAGAATGTCCTTGGCCAAAAAACAAAATCGACAGTTTATTAAGAAAAAAATAAAAACGTTTAAGTAATGTGGCAGGCATTTTTTCATTGATGTCAATTGAAGTAAATGGGATATGATTTTGCATTGACGTCAACAGAATGCAGCATGCCATTATCAGCACGCCAAACGCCATTAACCCAATTTTCAGCCATCAATATATTGGTGCATCCCTAATGTTTTTAACTGTCCGTCCCCAACTGGACTACATAAAGCTTTGGCAGATTCATGCTGTTATTTTAAGCTCTGGTGCACAAATACTTTTTGTAAGACATAGAAATAAGCGTTTTATATGGTAAAATGATAGACAGACAAGCAGGGTCATACAAATAGTAATATGTATGTTTTGTATAAATGCTGGAAGGTGTACCTGGTTTTATATACAGAGAATTTATAGTAGGGAAGATTATCAAACAGATTGAAATGAGCAGCTGGTATGCTGCAAGGATGAAAAATTAGCCTTAAGCCAAAGGCCAAACTCTAATTTCAGCCGATTCAGCAGGTTCCAGCAATTGATGGATATGTTGGCACTGACCTGAGATAGAAAATTCTGCTGAGGGTCTTGATGAAGAGGTGACACTGTTCCAGCTGGTCCAAACCAAGCATTAATAGTGATGTCATCTTCATCTCCTTCACCGAGGCAACAATATTCGGGAACACCAATATCCTCCTTCAGTTCATGTATCTTCCAACAACAGAAACAGATGAGATCAGTGTAAATGTATGCTGTGACCACACAAACAACATCTTAGGCCCCGTGCACACGGCCGGTTTTCCTGATAGGAAAACCTGCGAGGAGAGATTTTGGCCGGGAATCCCGGGCGTGTGTATGCTCCTCACAGTTTTTCAGATGGGAAAACTGCCCAAAAACCGCCGGACATAAAAAAAAATAAAAAAATAAAATAAAAAGGGGGAGATCCAGCTCTACGTTTTCCCGCCGGGAAAACTGGCGGACTTTTGCCCGGTATTTTTTGGCAGTATTCCTATGGGAAAACTGCCCGTGTGTAGGGGGAAAGACTGACCGAGCAGGTTCTCGGCTTTCCCCTTGAGATTTCCAACGGGAACTTTTCTGTGTGTACGGGGCATCACACTGTATTTAATTTTACTATTTCTTTATTAGAGAATACTGGAGGTTTACTGACAGCTTTATTCTCCCAATAGACATTTAAAGAGACGCTGTCACAACTGGCCACAACCTTTGGACTGACAGCAGCCCCTAAAAACAGCCTTGAGGAAAAATAAAAATCTATTGAAAGAAAAAACAGCCTTGAGATATGTAACCTGTTAGCAATGGACCTGTGTACAGAAGCACACTTGTGCAGGATCATGATCACTAGCAAAGCTGGGTATACACTAGTATAAATTCATATTTCAATGTTAACAAAGAGTCCCTGTTTTTATGCAATAATTGCTATAAAAGGTGAACATTTTAAGATAACGTGGTCACATGCTTTTAGTACCCGAGGGTTAGATCTACAGTGCCTTGAAAAAGTATCTATACCCGTTGAAATTTTTTACATTTTGTCATGTTACAATAATTTAAATGTATTTTATTGGGATTTTATGTGATAGACGAACACAAAGTGGCACATAATTGTGAAGTGGAAATAAAATAAAATGGTTTTCATTTTTTTTTACAAATAAAATATGTGAAAAGTGTGGTGTGCATTTGTATTCAGTCCCACCAAGTCAACACTTTGTAGAACCCCCTTTCACTGAAATTACAATTTGGGGATGTGTCTACCAGCTTTGCAAATCTACAGAGTGCGATTTTTGCCCATTTTCTATTGTAAAATAGCTCAAGCTCTGTCAGATTGGATGGAGAGCGTTTGTGAAAAGAAATTTGGATTTTGACTGAATGAATGAATGAATGAATGAATGAAAACTTATATAGCGCAGCACATGCGAAGTAAATCGCCTCTGGGCGCTCGTTGTTCCTGTCTCCTTTGAGATCAAAAGAGATGCGTCTTAATCTTTCTCCTGAAGACGAAGTAGTTCTCCTCCAGCCGAATACTGGCTGGTAAGGCGTTCCATAGTCTGGGACCTTGGACAGCGAATCTTCTGTCCCCTTTGGACTTGTATCTGGCTTTCGGTATCTGAAGCCGATTTTGATTGGTGGATCGTAGAATACGATTGGGATTATGAAGTTTTAATTTTTCGCATAGATAATGGGGAGCATTCCCATGGATACATCTATGCGTTAGACAGAGAGCTTTAAAGGTGATTCTGTCTTTAACTGGTAGCCAGTGAAGAGATCTCAGTGAAGGTGAGATGGATTCCCAGGGTTTTTTCCCAGTCACAAGTCTGGCGGCCGTATTTTGAACGACTTGAAGACGAGCGATTTGGTACTTGGGGAGTCCGAGGTAAAGGGCATTTGCATAGTCCAATCTGGAGTTTACAATTGCTCCCACCACGACCGCTACGTCTTTCTTGGGAATGAAAGGAATGAGTCTGCGTAGTAGGCGCAGCAGATGGTGAGATCCGCTGACTACTGTCCCTATTTGTGCGTTCATTGTCATGTCGGAGTCAAAAATGACCCCAAGACTTTTGACTTTGGCGCTAGGGGAGATGATTTTGCCCAGAATGGGCGGGGGGAACCAGGTTGTTGCTGATTGATTCCTGCGCTTGGCGTGAAACAGAAGAAGTTCTGTTTTCACTCCGTTGAGTTTGAGATAACTCTTTGTCATCCAGTCCTCTATCAAAGAGAGGCACGTCTCTAGATTGAGGTGGTGATCCTTTTTATTGCAAATGCGGAAGTACAGTTGCGTGTCGTCTGCATATGAGTGATATAGCAGTTTTTGGCTGCTGATGATTTCGAAAAGAGGACGCATATAGATGTTGAATAACATCGGCGACAGGGGAGATCCTTGAGGGACCCCGCACGATAATGTGCGTTGTTCAGAAGTGAAGGGTCCTAGCTTCACTATTTGCGATCGGTTATCCAAAAAAGAGGAGAACCAGGATAGATCGCTTTCTGCGACTTTGGCTATTTTAGCCAGCCGAGTCAATAATAGCTTGTGGTCTACTGTATCAAAGGCTGCGCTTAGGTCCAACAGAACCAGAAGAGAAGATTCTCCTTCGTCTGCGGCCTCGAGAACGTCGTCCCATATCTTAAGCAATGCTGTTTCCGTCCCGTGTCCGGGACGGAATCCTGATTGAAATGGGTCGAGTAAGTTGTGGGTATCTAGATGCTGTTGCAGCTGCTGTACCACTGCTTTCTCCATTACCTTGGAGAGAACATTTAGGCCTGTTATGGGGCGCCAATTGAGTGGATCCTTCGGATCCAGGGTGGCTTTCTTCAAAATGGGTTGAATAAAGCCCTCCTTCAGCTGGGAGGGCATTATGCCCTCCCTGAAGGATTGGTTGATAAGCTGCGTGACAGGAGGTGCCAGGATGTCGGCGCATTCCTTCAGCAGTTTGGTGGGGATAATATCATTTGGCGCAGTGCTGTTGCGCAGAGTGCCGATGATATTTTTTGTTGTCTGAATGGAGATGGGTTCCAGCGTGAACTCACCTAACTTTGGTGAATTGCTGCCGGTGCTGTGTAACTGACTATGGGGGGGGGCTAGGAGCGAAGTTGTTTTGTTGAATGCTTTGCCGGATAGCCTCAATTTTGTTAATGAAGCAATCCGATAACTCATCGCAAAATTCTTGTGTGTCCAAATTAGGGGCTTCAAGACATCCTGGATTCATGGTCTGGGTGACCATCTTGAAGAGTTCGCGGGAGCGATTTAGGGCACCGTTGATAGCCTCAGAAAAATAGTTTTTCTTGGCTTCGAAGATTTGCTTGTGATATTTTCTGGTTATTGCCTTGTAGATCGAGAGGTTCTCATCTGAAGAATTTCTTTTCCAGGCTGCTTCTGCCCTTCTGCGCTCTTGCTTCAGTGACGCCAGCTGGTTGTTGAACCAGCTGGAGTTATTTTTCCTGATCTGGGTCTTTCGTTTCGGCGCTATCAAGTCAGCTGACTGCAATAGTGCTGTGTTTATGGCCTCTAATGTTTCTTCCGCTGTTAGGTGCAGCTGAATTGTGTTTATTTTATCCCCTAACGTGGCTTTGAAGAGTTCCGAGTGGAGCTTCTTCTGACATCTGGTCCAGTGTGTTGTCACTGGATTTGATGTTTTTATTAAGGGGGGGAATTCGGAAATAATGAATTTAATTGCATGGTGATCGGTCCATGGCAATGGTTCATTTTCCAAGATTTTTATTTCCAGATCTTGTCTGAAAATAAGATCGAGCGTGTGACCAGAAGCATGTGTGGGCCCACATACTAGTTGCTGAAGGCCTAATCCTTCCAGGTGGTCGATACAGGCGTCGGCAACGGGGTCTTGTGCGGAGTTGGCCCAGAGATTGAAGTCCCCGAGCAGCAAAACATGTCTGCTGTTGAGGGTGTAAGTGGAGACAAACTCCGTTAATGGAGATATCAGCTGCGATTTTGGGCCGGGTGGCCTATAGCAGAGTAGAATCCGGACGGTCTCCTTGGAATTTGTTTGCAATTGCAGAGTAAGGGTTTCCATGAATGGAAGAGGGTTTTGAAGGGCCGGTTTAGTGACCGCAAGGTGCGTCTTGTGGATCACCGCCAGTCCTCCATCTCTTTGCCCTATTCTGTTTTCCGTTATGATACGGTAGTTTTCTGGCACCAGTTCTCCTAGAATGGTGTTACAGTCGGCTGTAAGCCAGCTCTCTGTAATAAAGAGGCAATCTAAATCGCATTGTAGAATGAGGTCACGGATTTCCAGTCGGTGTTTTACTGCCGATCTTGTATTGATCAAAGCACAAGATATGTGCTTAGGTTGGGGTGAATGGCTGAAATACCTGACTGTCGATCGTTGATCGACTCTCCATATTCGCTCAATTTTTAGGGCTTTTTTGGTGATGGCTGGTAGTATTGCGGCGGATTGCCTCAAACTCCAAATGGTTTCTGCAGAATATTGCTGATATGCCATGGTCGCCAAGCACCGGGGAGGGGGGGACAGGGGGGGGGGGGGCTTCCGGGGCGATGGGGAGAGGAATTGGCTGATTCCTCTCTCCTGGCTTGGTCCAGAGGAAGGCAAAAAAAACCCTAGCGGTGCTGGGCCAATGTGCTCCGGTGGGGTAAAAAAATTCCTTCCTGACCCCTGTGAAAAGGCGATCGGATGAGCCCTGGATCAAGCTTCTGTTGTGTTGATAGGAGCAGTGGCTGGGGGTGAGGGGTATGCTTATTGCTAGTATAGCAGGAGAGCTGCCTGATCAGGCAGCAGGATGCAGCCTGGAGCTGACTGCACGAATGGATGGAGGTACTGGGGGCACAAAATGTAAGCCAGGGAAAGAGTGGCTGTCCTAATAGAAGGGGGGAATTCCTAGAGGATTTGGGGGGATTACAGGGAGTGGGGAGCGCCGCGCCGGTAGGCCCCAGGTGAAGCCGCGGTCTTTCCTAGATCGCGGCCCCGCGAATCAGTGCAGGCCGGCGCGGTTGTCAAAAAAGAATGCCCTAGGAAGGCGGAATTGTGGCTGGAGGGTAGTAGGAGGGTGTCTCGGCTGGCGGTATGGGGGCATAGGGGGTGAAGGATAGGAGTGAAGGTGTGGGGAGCGCCGCAGCGGTAGGCCGCGGGTGAAGCCGCGGTCTTGCCTAGATCGCGGCCCCCGCGATTCAATGCAGGCTGGCGCGGGTGTGCTAAAAATTTAGCGATTGGCGATGCTGGTATGGGGGCCCAGGGGAAGGAGGATAAAGGCCAAGGAAAGCCAAGGGGGCATGAGATGTTTGCCACGGCTGTCCTGACAAGGACGGCCGACAGCAATTTCTTACCTGGGGCCAGAGGGCTGATCCGCTGTGGTTCTGTGATGGAGTGATGGAGGAGAAAGGCCAGGTTGGGGACGAGCAGTGCTGGGGCTGGGGCTGAAGCTAGCAGGGGGAGGCTGGGAGAGACCTAGCCTGCCTGTCTACCTCCTACACCTGCCTGGAGCTATAGCACACACGTTCCCACTCCTGGGAGACGTGCGCCGTGTGGAGCTCCTGCTGCTGGTACCTAGTTTTGACAACGCTTCCTACTTCCTGCTCAGATCGCCACAGGGATCTACAACAATGTCCGGCTCCCCCCAGCCTTCTGGGACACACACACAGGTCCCAGGACCATTCAGAAAGTGCAGCTAAACTGGCAAATGCACAGTAGAAAACCAGCTGCAAAGCCGGTTTCCCTTACCAAAGATGCCCACAGCCTGCACCCGAAGACCATGTAGCTACAGTATTTGTACCTGCTGACAAGTAATTTTTTGGGGGGGGAGACTGGAGCGCCTCAAAGTATGTATTGCAATGTATATAAATGAAAAATCCCTGTTAAGTCTGTCCATTCAGAAGTGAATTCACTATTTTTTTATTTTAAGAATGTCTGTTCAATTTTGTCAGTGGAGTCAAATTGATGTGATGGAGATGAGAAAATTTGAAGGAGCAAGATAGCAAATTTATCTTGAACAAACATCTAACAGAGTATACGGTTTTCATTTGGGAAAGTCAATAAGTTTCGAATTCAAATGTTAAAAACAAAACATAATTTTGAAATAATTTTTTAGAGCAACATTTGTAAAGTTGTTTCATGTACTGAGAATTTTGGTAGAATTTTTTTAATAGGAATTTTTCGTTGCAAATTACGGTATATTAATGTATACCCAGCTTTAGTGATATACACTTGCAAAAATGCAAAATAGCTGATTAAGACTCCTATAGCCATATAGTTATAGAATCACAATCCTCTGGTGAGTGAGGATCACTTACAGGGATGGCACAGAGCAATTATGAAGCTTTTTATAAAAATCAGCAAGGGAGCTTCAATATTCACTGTGAAGGTGTAGAGCACCAATCATGATTTGTTAAAGACTGTATGAACCATAAAAATAGGAGCTAAGCAAAAGAAGTAGATCTGCTGAGGACACTATATTAAATCACAATTTATGTTGTTTTTTGGTATAGATATTGTTTTTGTTACATTTCTTCCATATTGTTTTGATCTCACATGGTTTACTTTGGTGTAATTACATGTATTTGGAATAAGGATAGTGCTATAATTTTCTAATTTATATAGCAAAGAATGGTATTTTTTTAACATGTACGTGGAGAAGTATTTGGCCAGCCAGGAGAGTTTTCAGGGGCAGCTGTGCTTAAAGGGTCACTAAAGGAAAAACATTTTTTAGCTAAATAGCTTCCTTTACCTTACTGCAGTGCTGTTTTCATGTCCTCATTGTTCGTTTTTTGCTTTGATGTTGCTGTAATTCCTCTCTGATCTCCACACTTCCTGGTTGTCTGTTTCCTTAACCACAGTGCTGGGAGCTTTCTCACTGTGGTCACTAATCAAGGAGGTGTGATTACTGTGTGTAAACTGAAACTGGGTTGGTGATGAGGGGTTTTAGACAAACCATCACTGCCCTCTATTGGCTCTCTGGCTCTGTACATCAGAGAGACAGGACATAACAGCAAAAACTAAACTAGAACTGTAGGTTGATTATATGATTGATTTTTATCTATTTTTAATCATTTTTAAAAGGAATCAGTTAACTTTAATGTCTCTATACCCTGTAAACAGTAATTTCAGCCCAATTTTTTTTCCTTTAGTGACCCTTTAACTTGTGAGACACACAGTTTGGATGTGGCAGGAGCATAGAGAGGATTGTATAAGAGCCTATTCACACACAGTAGCCTGTCACTGCTTGGGCACATAGAAAACAAGTGTTTTCCATGTGTCCTATTCACACTGAAATGCAGCCTGGAGATGGGGTGCAGTGAATTGTGATAAAATGCAGACAGTCTATTAGACCCTATATCTCTCCTCTGCCCTCCAAAGCACCCAATCAAATCAAGATCAGTTTGATTGGCTACTTTACTAGCCAGTAACAGCTAGAACACCAACCAAAACCAGAAGTGACAAAATCCACATCACTTTGTCTTTCTCACATCACAGAAGAGATCGGAGAACAGAAGTTCCAACCACTCTTAATGCTTCTGATGTGACAGGTCGCATTGGTCGTGAATATTTCTGGATCAGAGGGAGCTCAGGTAAGGATTGGGGGGTCTGGAAGGGCCACTGCACACAGATGTTTTTTTACCTTCATGTATAAAATGAATGAAGGTTACAAGCCTTTAGAACCCCTTTAAACTCTGTGCTTCCTGACACTAAACCACATCTCTGTAAATCAGCTTTTAAATGTCAGAGCCTCTATTGCCAATTGAGGTTTTAGCATCTGAGTTCTGCACTGAAGAAGTGGGTTTTAGCACTGGGATAGATGGAGCCGTATCCTGACTTGGGCAGAAGTTACAGCCCAGCCGTAGGAAACAAGGATATACACAAGGATTGATTTAAAGGCTAATAACGATACCATCATAAATTGTGTTCAGTTAGAGTCCAAATATGTTGTGATCATGCAATAAATTACCTAAGAAGAGTGCAACGTTTTGGAGTCACGCAGGACCCCTTCGTCAGACATGTGGAGGAGTCCTGCAATGACTCTGAAACGTTGCACTCTTCTTATGTTATGATCATGCAATAAATTACCTATTTGGACGTTACTTTTTGTTGATTCATGGTGTGCTGGCAAATATCTATTTTGTGAATGAATTACAAGCCCCGACATCCTTAGCAGCTGTCAGCTTTTAGTTCTCAATTACCACAGCGCCATGGAGCATGTGGTAGTTTATTTAGTCTTCCAGGAGTATTGGCTTATCCGTACGGGCAAACAGATACCCTGCCAGTATCTGCTGACCACTGTTACAATGCTTTACAGGCTACTACTACAAAAAAAATAAAAAAAATTCACATGCATTAATTCTTTATAAAAAAGTGAACTTCAACATTTCTGACATTACCGTAGTTTACATAATTTTGTCTCTGCTCATTGTTTAATGCTTGTTAAAATATTTACCCCATTACATATTATTAAACACAACACAATTTTGTTTGGATTAAATGTTCCAAATCATGCTAAAATCTCTTGTTACCTGATCAAACAGCTGATGTTGGGCCAGATATCCTATGCGGGCTGGCTACAAAATCAAACAGAAAACAGTAAAAAAATTGAGTTACAGTATAAAATCAAGATGAAAACAAACCACATTGCTGAATTTATTCCTGGACGTGTTCATATGATTGAAAAGTATCTTCAGGCTACCAGTCAGTTACTGGTCTAATTTCATCCAACAAACTTTGTAGTTATGCTCAAATCATAAAGCTCATCCACTGCAACTTAATCTAAGCTTAAAGTTATAATAAAAGGTTTTTTTTTTTTATAAAAAAGGACAAGATGTTAAAAACATACCTGCTCTGTGCAATGATATTGCATAGAGGCCACTTACTGTACCTCCTCTACTGGCAGTCACCCCACTGGTGCTGTCTGCTCCTCCTTCATCCAGGTACCTCCTTAGCAATCTGGATGCAGCTGGGCTGTTTCAGGAGCCCGTGGCCACCCACTCAGCCTATTCGCAGACACCCAATCAGTTCAAGGCATGGCTGTGGGGCATAGACTAGAGGCCAGCTGACTGGTGAGGAATGTGAAGTGGGAGGGGCCGATTTCGACATAGGTGTCACTGCTACGAGACACCACAAAGTCGGAGACACAGTGAATTGCACTACCTGTGATTATAGTTGCCAATAAAAGTCCCAACTGCAGTTCTCAGATCAGCAGATGATCTTGATCAAGAGAACCCAAGTTGGCTGATCAGAACCCCCCCCAGCACTGCCACTGATCACACCCCCACCAGCACTGCCACTCATCCAAACTCCCCGCCGACCCCCAGGTTCAGAACCACTGCTCTAGGGCATGGAGTTCACCAGAGATTCACAGGTTGCCACTGGAGTCCTCTTCCACTCCTCCTTCATGACATCACAGAGCTGTACCATAAGGGGTTTTAATATTGTACGAGAGGAAAGCACTCAAGGAGAGCTAAATATCCATGGGTTGGGGCAAAACTTACTTGTCTTGCCTTGGGTGCCTACAACCCACGCTACAAAAATAATTTTACTGTTAGGGGTCCCCACAGCTTGGAAAATGTTATCAAGGGGTCACGGCACTAAAAGGTTGAGAACCACTGCATTAAGGCATTCTGCCTTAGTACTCCTCTCATGCATTCTCAGCCCTAAAGAAAGCAGTTTGGCTGTGGCATGGTAAGAATTATACAAACTAAATGCTATTGTGGACAGGTGTCAGTCTGGAGTAGTGGGTGTCTGCATGAAGGCTGCCCTAGGAAACTGAAATACCCATGTGTAATGCTGACCCTCCATTATTAAAAGAACTGAAATCCAGTGAGCAAAATTGCCCACCAGGGACAGAAAGGCTGAGGAGGAAAGGGCTTAATGATGCTTCCCCATGATGCTCATCCACGCAGTGAAGTCGAGCATCATGGGAAATGTAATTCCAAAACATCTGGGGTTCCAAGGTTTGCCATCACTGCTATAGAGAGGTGGTACAGAGTGTGAACACTCTACAGCAGGGGTGTCAAACTCTATTTCATTGTGGGCCGCATCAGCATTATGATTTCCCTCAAAAGGGCCGGTTGTATCTGAAAGATTAGATGTCCAGCGCTTCCCCTCCCCTTTACATTAGATGTCAAGAGCCACCCCACCATCAGAAGTTGAGTCCCCCACTCTCCCTTACATCACAATGCACCCCCCTTTTCTTATGCTGCTGCTGGGAACAAGCTGGATACATTGCTTGAAAGCAGAAAGTAAGGGTCTGGAGGAGGACCAGAGGAGGGCTGAAGAGGCGCGGGGGCCACATGAAATGGCCTGGAGGGCCGGATTTGGCCCACGGGCCTTGTGTTTGACACCTGTGCTCTACAGGAAGGAATGTAGAGTGCAGATCTCATGCATGGGCCCCCCAGCAAGATTTTGACAACCGAATGTTAACAAGCTATACAGCCAATAGTACCTTGCAGCAGCATATGTGACAGGTGAGGCTGGGGGTGGTCAATACTATCGCAAAGGTCCAGTTACATGTAAAAGGATGAAAAAATGAACTAACATTTAAGTTGAGTATAAAAGGGCTTTTCAGCTAGGGATACCCACACTTTAAAAGTCATCAAAAATGAGTTATGCTTGCTAGAAATAATTAAACACCTATTTAAACAACTCCCTGACGGGTGGAAGTCGATACGTGGAATCACCCCCTGTATTCTTCCCGGTGGGGTTCCTTGCTCTCCATCCCCACCTCAATTCCCAACTGAGTCTCCATTATACAAAAATCATTAAACATATGATTGAATGGAAAAGGGTACTCTGCTGATGAAATGTCGCTAACCAAGTCCCCAGCAGACAGAAGATGACAAATCTACCAGCAAATACCCATGTTTAAGAGAAATCTAGGTTTGGAGCACACTAAGCCTTTGATTATCTCCATGCAGACATTAAACTGTAGAGAAAGCAATGGTGCTTGAGTAGTAATACATACCTGATCCAGTATGAACCTATTAATAAACTCATTTACAGTCATCAGCTTTTGAGACCATTCTGCATCAGTGTATCTGGACCCCAGCTCCACAGGTACAGTACGGCATCCGGCCACTTCTTGTATGTATTCCACGCTGTTTTAAAAAAAAAAGAATTAATGGAAATCTGCAATTAGGACCGATTTATCACACACTGCTTTATAGATAAATCCAGCTAAATCCTTATGAGGAACAATCAGGTCAATATATATCAATTAAGACAAAGGAAAAACGTTCAGATTGATAACACCCACCTTTGGGTAAAAAAATAAAATAAAAAATAGAAAGTGTTTAACCACATGAGCTATGGAACATTTAACCCCCTTCATGACCAGGCCAATTTTTTTGCTATTCAGCAATGCAATACTTTTAATTATGCGGTCATGCAGCATTGTACCCAAACATAATGAATATTATTTTTTTTTCAACACAAATAGAGCTTTCTTTTGGTGCTTATTTAAAATTTTGAAAAGAAAAAAAAAAAACACCAAACATTTTTCTACTTTCTGTTAGAAAAAAAATTAAAATTTATATTTTTTTAAATTGAATTTCTTCATAGATTTGGGCAAAAATGTAATCTACTGCATCTTTGGTAAAAAGGGTATATAGATTGTAGATGCTAGAACTTTCATGCAAACCAAACTATGGTATAGATACGGGAATTTTTATTTATACTAGTATTGATAGTTACATAGTTAGTCAGGTTGAAAAAAGTCCAACCAGTTCAACCACAAAAAAATTATAATAAATTGATGATGATCAGCAACTTCTAGTGGGACTGTGATAGTGCAGCGAGCAACCTGACACTAACGGACACTTTGTGGCAACTGACTAACAGACACCTACATCTCCAGTGACACTAATACAGTGGTCAGTAGTAATAGTATACACTGTGACTGTACTACAGGGCAGAGCCCTGGTGAATCATCTATTGTTAAAAGTGTCGATCCAGTAGTTATTGTGTTTATTAAAAGTCAGCAGGTACAAAATAAGTAGCTGCTGACTTTTAATAAAACACACACTTACCCGTCCCCAGGAACGAGCGATACACCACCCAAACCCTCGTTTCTCTCCCTTGCCTCTCCCCAGAGCTGGCTTTACAAGTGTGGGCACCTGGCTGTGACAGCTTGCAGCTTCACAGCCAGGTGTGCACTGAGCATGCACAAGTATCGCTACGCCTCCTTAATGGACAAGCAATCTTCTGGGACCTGCGACATTTTCCAGAAGATTGCTAGGAAAGAGGGGGAGAGGGAAGTAGGAACAGGTACCTGTCAAAACTAGATGCCTGCTTCCCCTGCTTAAAGCAGAACTTCGCCTTTTGGGTGGAGCTCTGCTTTAAGGACATGGTAGCCGGCTTCCTGGTCCACTCCTTAACAACCAGCTATTCACTGGTTAAAGGATGCCAGTGGCCCTGCTCCTTAATGCTGAAACTACCAACGTAACTTACACTAGGGCTAAACACTACTAATCACCGGCAGAAAATGCTAAATGCAGCGTTCCTAAAGCAGTTTTTAGCCTTCAAGTGTGCATGAAGTCTAAGAGTTAAGACTGCACATTACAGTAGAGTCCTGGTGAGGCACAGCGGCTCCCACATATATTTGCAAATGTGTGCGACTAAAACCTCTTTTTAACATAAACCGTTAGACAGGGCCAATTTGCTTGTTTTTTGCTAGCTGGCAAATGCGCCAAGAAATCCTCTGTTAGTACTACTTATATAATATAACCCATTATTCCAGGGGGACATGAACTGTGCATATTTTTACTGATGTAAACGTGGAACTAGTTTACAGGATATTTATCCATCTGTGTACACAAGCCCATTGGAAGGAAAGATGAAAGAAGTGCCATTTTTGGCACCCGTGTGCAAGAACCGTAATATGTAGGGTAAAACAGAGGTACTGAGAAGTATGATGATGTTCAGAGACCAAAGAAGCTGCTAAATGTACTAGTGAATATTGGTGATGCTATCTTGTCTATGCAGTTTGATGGGGATATTTAAAAAAATAGAAATAAAAAAAAAAAGAAGGATGAATGATCAAGCGGCTGAACAGCCCCTATGATCATTCTCATGGTGAAGGGAATCGCTAGCTCTAAAAGAATATATCTGAATGATGCCTGTAGCTGCAGACATCATACAGATATCACTGCTCAAAGTCCACAACGTCATATGACATTACACAGGCAGCAAGCGGTTAAAGCGGGGGTCATCTGAATTTTTTTTTTTTTAAAGCCAGCAGCTACAAATACTGCAGCTGCTGACTTTTAAAAAAATAGACACTTACCTGTCCAGGTCACCAGCGACGTCGGCAGCCGAGGACAAGCAACCGCTCGGCTCTCGTCTTCCCCACCCCGCCGCCATCCTCGGTGAGGGAATCGGGAAGTGAAGCGCTGAGGCTTCACTGCCCGAGTCGCTCTGCGCCGTGTCTACTGGTCCCCGCTGTGTTCTGGGAGCCTTGTGTTTCCCAAAACACAACGGAGTGTGACGCAAAGGGGCGGGACTTCCACGGGAGTCTATACCTGGACGTGGTGCAAATACCTGTACTATACAGGTATCTGCACCCCCTTAAAGGTGCCAAATGTGAAACCGGAGGGGGGGAGGGTTCCGAAAAGCGGAGGTTCACTTTTGGATGAACCTCCGCTTTAAGTGCTTTTTTTTTTTCAATCACACTAACATGCAAAAAAAAAGGAAGGACGATCATTCGTCCCATATTCTCATTGTATGTACCAAGGCTTTAGGAACTTACCTCCACTTTTTCATGCATGGCCAGTGATCAATGACCCCTTCTAAGATCACAGGCTTCTGGGTAATAAGGAAGTTCTTCCTGAAATACTCAAGGGAGGGGCAGTTGAGAGTTGGAACAGTGGTACCAACATCCAGAATGGGGGTGAGCGGGCGATGAACTTTCTGTATGTAAAAAATAATATCGATGTTACCAAAACTCCAGTGTAAATCTTACATAACCTGTACACACACACGTTTTTTGTTTTTTTGTAATTAGAAATCAAAAGTTATAAACAGTGAAACAAAAAAACTCTGAATGGGATCAAAGTTTGAAATAGAGGAGGTGTTGAATATAATGTACCTCTGGGGTTTGGCCATTTTCTGGTTTGACTTCCATTTCTTTCCCTTCATTATCTATTGGTCTCTTCTGGCTCCTAGGCAGACGACCTAAATGACAGGCAAAAAAAAAAAATGTATTGTGGACATTGAGCATACTGAATGGCATACAGCAAAACTAACAAGTAGGGAAAAAAAAACCCAGTCACTATAGATTCCCTTCAAATCTGCTGCAACCCAAAACAGCCAAACCTATTTTTATGTGCGACAGCAAGGCAGAGAATGCCCCCCCATCTAACACCAGGTACACGGGCCGAGACATTTGTTGGTTCAAAAAAAAAAAACGGCCGACACTTGGCCCGAGTGTATGTTGGCTTCTGTTGGACGAGCATTGCCCGCCCTGTTCCAGTGTGCCCGACTACACCCTAGAGGTGAAAAAAAGTATTGCTTCACTATAAGTGCAATTTCGTTTTATATACATGCTTAGGTCCCATGTACTTAAAGGAACACTAAAGGTTTGTTTTTTATTAGATCAATTGATTGCTGTAAGCTAGAGCATTTAAATATCACTTACCTCGTTTTTCCTTTTGACCTCCAAAATACAGTAATCCAGGTTTGAAAATGCCATTTCCGGACTCTCCTCTTCTTGCTTTCCACCAGCACCTGAGCTGTTTTGCATGGTGGAAAGCAGAATGTGCTCACCCCCTCCCTATGACTACAGCCCTGTGTAAGGATGCTCTCTTATCCCTCACAGGCATGGTTCCCATTAGGCCGTGATGTAGCAAGAATGAATGCGCACCGCAAACCAGGAAGTCAGTGAGAACAACAATTTAGGAGTGACGGAGGTGAATAAAACAGCTCAATTTCAACAGGTATCAAACTAGTTATAATGCAAAACATTACTTTTTACTTTATCAGCTACTGTCAGACTTTAATTTAAGAGGAAAACATTTTTGTCTTATACACACATAGAGAGAGATAATGGGCCAGATTCTCGTAATTTAGCGTAAATGCCAGCGGGGCGTAGCGTATCCTATTTACGCTACGCCGCCGCAAATTTGGACGCAAGTGCCGTATTCTCAAAGCACTTGTGTCCTAAGTGACGGCGGCGTATCGTAAATGGCCCGGTGTAAGCCCGGGTAATTCAAATGTGGAAGAGGTGGGCTTGTTTTATGTAAATGTGTTGTGACCCCATGTTTTTGAAGTTTTTTTTTAACTGCGCATGCACCGTACATGGACGTATTCCAGTGCGCATGTGCAAAATCACGTGGCAAATAGTCAATGCTTTCTCGAGATACGCCGACGTAACTCTGCTGAGAATCTGGCCCAATATATATATCTCTACACACACACACACAGATCAATAGAGCTGCATGATTCTGGCTAAAATGAGAATCCCAATTTTTTTTGCTTAGAATAAAAATCAGAGATTTTTTCCCCCCAAAAATTGCTTTTGAAAGACCACTGCACAAATACCGTGTGACATAAGATATTTCAACGATCGCCATTTTATTCTCTAGGGTCTCTACTAAAAATATATATATTTTTCAATATGCAAAGGGAAAAAAGGGCATTTCTAAAAAAAAATTAATAGCTATATCAAAATGTTTTGCCTCTCATTTCTATTTTAGGGCTCACACATGCGATGTCTGCGCGATGCAAATTCAGCCATACAGTTTGTATAGCTGACATCGGATCGCAGTCGCCCCCAAATGGCACAGGACCCCTTTTTTTGAGCGCACTGGAACCAGATGACATGAGTTGTTCAGACCCATGCGATCCAAATCCATCCAGTTTTACAATTCACACTGCATTCTGCAAACCAATTTGGGGGTGTCATTTACTTTTTATTGCCACCTACAGCAAAGTGAACTGCCTGCGATTCAGATGCGATAACCCGCACAGGCATTGCTGTGGTTCCCACATGGCACCAGTGTGAACCTAGCCTTAAACGGAATGGGTTTTTCAGGGTTTGACAAATTTGCTTGGAATCTAGGAGCCAGCTTAAAAAGTTAGGAGCCAGGAACACGCCCAGTCCCGACGAGCTTGTGAACACATACGTGAGTAGCGCCCGCATATGTAAACGGTATTCAAACCACACATGTGAGGTATCGCCGCGATCGTTAGAGCAATAATTCTAGCTCTAGACTTCCTCTGAATTTTTTAAATGTCGCCTATGGAGATTTTAAAGTGTAAAAGTTTGTCGGCATTCCACGATCGGACGCATTTTTGAAGCGTGACATGTTGGGTATCAATTTACTCGGCGTAACATTCTCTTTCACAAAAAAAAAAAAAAAAAAAAATGGAATAACTTTACTGTTTTCTTATTTTTTTAATTAAAAAAGTGCGCTTGTAAGGCCGCTGCGCAAATACGGCGTGACAGAATGTATTGCAACGATCGCCATTTTATTCTCTAGGGCGTTAGAATAAAAAATATATATAATGTTTGGGGTTTCTAATTAGAGGGAAGGAGATGGCATTGAAAAGAGTGAAAAATTACACATCAGAACTGCTGTTTTACATGTAATGTCAACGGCCACCACCAGATGGCAGGTCACAGAAGGAAGCTTGGGACTTCACAAGGCCGTAAAGCCGCGGTCTCAATTACCGGCCGTGGCGGGGGCGCACGGAGACACAGGATCCTGTGCCTCCGTGTGCCCCCACCTCCCCTGCCGCACGATCGAGGCGGGCCCGCGAAAGCCAGTAATTGCCGTGGCCTCAATTACCGGCGGGCGCCAGGTCACAATTTCTTGTCGCAATTGCGACCTGGCGCCCGGATTTTGTAGAGCCCTGTACAAGGTGATCTTTACGATCACTTTATATGACTACTTCATCAGATACCTCTCTTGTAATGATGGTAGCAGGTGAATGGAGCTGAGAAATCAATGTACTGGCATCAGATGGGATACCTGTTCCCTCCTGTGATTCCTCAGAGTGGTGTGCTATTCTCAGTGCAGTAATAATTCTGTTGATCACATTGTTGATGATCTCAGCTCCCAGAAGCAGTGCCATGTCACATACCAGCAGGGCCTCTTCCTCTGGCCTCTCCGTAAGCTCTGCACAGCCACATATGCCCACTACCTTAAACAGGCAGCCATAGGAATAGGCAGTCCTCCAGTCCCGGGAAACATCTCTCCAGTTACATCCATTCAGTTTCTCCCAGCTGAAGTCCATAATAAGTTCCCCCAGCTGCCTGCACTGTGCCAGGTCACCATTATAAACACAGGCAGTGGCCTCCTTCACACAGTGGGCTATAGGTGCATCCACCTCTGGGCCCACATCTGCAGGGAATTCCTCTAGGCATTTGGGAAGCACGGCCTTTACCCGAGACCACAGCAAGCTCTGCATCACCAGGCTACTGGGCGCTCTCCTCGCTACTTCACTGCATCCAATAGGAACAGACAGATGGTGCTACACGGGGGCCTTCCATTGCAGATTGCCTATAAAGGAAAGAGAAAGAAAATATAAAAAGCTGCTGAAATGATCATAAAAAGCCGTTCAAAAACAATCAAATTAGCTGCTATTATATTTGCATTGCAAAAGAAACCAATCAGCAGTCTGATCTATGACATATCTGCTTAGCTCCAATTCATAAAGATTTCTCTATATAAGAACTGTCACACGACGGAGAAGGCAGAATTTTGCAGCGGGCGTCGCGATTGATGATGAATCTACATAGAGGGACGTTTATTTTTTGTTTTTCAATAAAGGAATTGTCAAAAAAATGCCTCCTGTCTTTATTCACTTTTACAATTTTGGTGAATGGGTAGGGAGGGGTATGTACCCCATACTCATTCACATGGAGGGGGGGCCAGATCTGGAGGTCCCCTTAAGTGGGGGTTTCCAGATTGCGATAAGCCCCCCCCCCCATGGTGAGGGCATGTAGCCTGGTATGTTTCACGAGGAGGAGGGGGCCACTTGCTCACCCCCCTTTCCTGACCTTCCGGGCTGCATGCTCAAATAAGGGTCTGGTATGGAATTGGGGCGCCCTTTTTTTTAGTGTTTTCTCCAATAGATGGGTGCCGGCGACTCAAACCGCGAGCCATTTTAAGGGGGAATTTCTTTCGAAAATTTTGTTTTTTTGCAGCAGGTTCTATACATGCGCCACTTTACAGGCAGACTAAGGCACTAGTTATAGTACTTTATTTATAGTCATTTTTATTGTTGCACTTTAAACATCATTAAAATCACTGCTCCTGAAAAAACAATATTTTTTCAAACATTTTTTTTGCATCAATACATGTCCCCCAGGGCAGTATCCAGACCCCCATACCCCTTTTATGGCCAATAACTTGCATATAAGCCTTTTTTTTTTTTTAAACGATCACTGGGGGGGTCTGACCATTGCCATAGTTATCGCAATCCCACACCTCCATCCTCCACCTACACCTCCATCCTCCACCTCCAGCCTCCAACCTACACCTCCATCCTCCAACCTACACCTCCATCCTCCAACCTACACCTCCATCCTCCAACCTACACCTCCATCCTCCAACCTACACCTCCACCCTCCACCTCCACCCTCCACCTCCATCCTCCAACCTACACCTCCATCCTCCAACCTACACCTCCATCCTCCAACCTACACCTCCATCCTACACCTCCATCCTCCAACCTACACCTCCATCCTACACCTCCATCCTCCAACCTCCAACCTACACCTCCAGCCTCCAACCTACACCTCCATCCTCCATCTCCATCCTACACCTCCATCCTACACCTCCATCCTACACCTCCATCCTACACCTCCATCTCCATCCTACACCTCCATCCTACACCTCCATCCTCCAACCTACACCTCCATCCTCCAACCTACACCTCCAACCTACACCTCCAGCCTCCAACCTACACCTCCAGCCTCCAACCTACACCTCCAGCCTCCAACCTACACCTCCAGCCTCCAACCTACACCTCCATCCTCCATCTCCATCCTACACCTCCATCCTACACCTCCATCCTACACCTCCATCCTCCAACCTACACCTCCATCCTCCAACCTACACCTCCATCCTCCACCTCCAGCCTACACCTCCAGCCTCCAACCTACACCTCCAGCCTCCAACCTACACCTCCAGCCTCCAACCTACACCTCCAGCCTCCAACCTACACCTCCATCCTCCAACCTACACCTCCATCCTCCAACCTACACCTCCATCCTCCAACCTACACCTCCATCCTCCAACCTACACCTCCATCCTCCATCCTATACCTCCACACTCCATCCTACACCTCCATCCTACACCTCCATCCTACACCTCCATCCTACACCTCCAACCTACACCTCCAACCTACACCTCCAACCTACACCTCCATCCTCCAACCTACTCCTCCAACCTACTCCTCCAACCTACACCTCCATCCTCCAACCTATACCTCCATACTCCATCCTTTTCCTACATATTCCTCCACTCGGCTCGGCACACCTCCTCTTCCCAGTTCCCACAGCGCGCTAGTCTCGCCATGTGACCACACCTCCCCGCTCCTATTGGCTGCTGAGCTCATCGTGTGCCTCACTGGAGATATGTGAGGTATAACATGCGGCTTTGTTTCACAATATCATGAAACAAGTATCACGCTCATTAAACTCCCGATACCACCATTCATTAAACGTTATTGTAGAAAATACATCCTGACCCTTGTACAGCTTTCTTTCCCAAGCACAGCCCCGCTGTCACATGTGACATAGCATCAGGAAACTTACTTCCGCCAGTAGATTGGGACTTTTGGAAGGGAAGGAAGTCACGTGGGGCGCAGGGGGCGTGGAGAGAGAGACTCAGTCACATGACGGGGGCCTTCAGCGCGATACTGGAGATGCTGGAGTGAGCGGAGAGAGATTACAGGTGAGTCTAGGGGGGAGGATCACGTGAGCGAGCACCTTTCGGGGTAGCAGTGCTGGGCGTGACGTCACTCGCCTGGTCACCAGTGAATGGCTGGGTGGAGGTGTGCACTGTGCTGTGTTGGAGATGTACATTATATGTTTATTATTATTATTAAATAGAGTGGAAGCTGCAAGATTCCAGCACAGTGTCAGAGGTACTTGTTGGCTGTCATAGAATTTTCCCAGGTTGTCGTTATAAAATACAGATCATGCCAGATGGATAAAGTTGAAGTAGAGGCAAAACTTATTTTTTCCATTTTGGATAGAAACCCCTGTCAGGTTTACTTTTGCCATCTGTGTCCCATTTAGGAGATTTACCTTCACTTCCTTTCTCACAGCCAAAACAGGAAGTGAAAGGTAATCCCTCCAACGTGTCACCAGAACTAGTGTCCCCATTGGAAGGTTTTCCCTCTATTTATTTCTGTTCCAATGTCAATCCCCAAAAAATTGAGATTTTCTGTAAAGTGGTTGTAAACGCATTAATAAAAAAAGACCTGTAAGCATCTAATAGTAGCTCACTATGAAATGCTTACCTTAGATGGCAGCGGTCCCCGTCCAGCGTTGTGACCGGCGTCATATCTCCTGGAGTTATTTCCGGGTTCGCGGGCTGCGGTGCTGTGATTGGCCAGAGCCACGATGATGTCACTCCCACACATGTGTGTGGGAGCCGCCGATCATGTTTCAGGCCCTTGCAGGGAATACCCCGAGTGCTGATGATTGGCTGGTACAGGTGACGGCTTCCTACACGTGGGTTCAGATCCTAGTCTGTGCACGCCCGAGTATTTGGGGCTCATCCACACCAGAGCGCGATGCTGGAAGGGCACGTTTCCCACACCACACGGGAACACGCTGCCCCCATTAGACACGCACAAGCAGGGCCGATCCGCCCTATAGGCTCACTATGCAAGCCGCTTAGAGGGCTCTGCAAAGCTGCGGAGGGCCCCCCAAATTACTAGAGGCCCCGTCTGTTGAGTCATCATTTCCGGTCCCTTACCCCGCGTCTGAAATCAATGGCTGCATGGGAGAAGAGGTAAGAAGTCAGCACCCCAGCTTCTCAACTTTAATGTGACAAATGTAAGTTTCCAAAAGCTCTTTAAAGTGGATGTAAACCCACTCTTATCCTTTCCAAACTACTTCCAATTGTGCTGATCTATAAGGATATAGATGCCTCCTTCGTGTATCCTTACCTGTCAAATGTCTCCCCTCTGTTATAAGAACTGAAAAACTGCAGATTCTGTGGGTGGCTCTGTTGTCTGGAGATCAGTGGGTGGAGTTGTGATGTCAGTAGACTCCCCGCCCTCCTCTACACTCCCCTTGTCAACATGCATTTTTTTCCTGTGTATTCCTTACACTAAATTCTGCTATGATCACTAACATCTAGTCAAAATCTAGAAAAGTAACCACATGACTTCAGAAAAGGAGTGGGGGTGGGAATTTAAAAAAATAATGCCTGTCTCCAGGCTAGTGCATGAGATATGTAAATAACCTGTCACTCACAGCAAGGGGGCGGAACGGACTAAGGTTTTTCTCTGTAAGTCTGTTTTATTTCACTGAACAATTAGAGGATTAACTCTGTGTGGCAAGACTGGGCACAGATGATAGGAAATCTTATACTGTACATAGTGATGGCAAAGAATTTTTTTTTTTCGGGTTTACATCCACTTTAAAGTGGAGGTTCACCCAAAGATCAACTTTCTGACATTAGATCCAGCATACTGCCAACATCTGCTGTATGCTGTTTTTTTTTTTTTTTTTTGTACTTATCGTTTTATGAGCCGTTGTTATCCGACTCCGAGCGGGGAATCCTGCGGGGACTGGGCATTCCTAAGCCAAGAGGAGTTGATTGACAGGCTGCTAAGGCGTGTCACGCCTTCCAAAAATACCTAAAGTGACACTCGGGTATTTTCGGAAGGCGTGACTCGCCTTAGCAGCCCGTTATCGGAGCCAGATAACAACGGCTCATAAAACGATAAGTACAATTTAAAAAAAAAAAAAAAACAGCATACTGCAGATGTTGGCAGTATGCTGGATCTAATGTCAGAAAGTTGATTTTTGGGTGAACCTCCGCTTTAAGGGTCAGTTCACGCCATAGTCTGGATGCGTTCCAGATGCTTTTCTGCATGCGTGTTTTTGATGCAGCCCAGTGCACTTTTTTTTCTTCTCTTAACCTTAAATAAGGACGTGTGTTCCAGTGCGTTCCTGATGCATTTTACAACATTCCAGTGTAAGAAAAATGCAGCAGGTTGTACTTTTTTTTTCCAGCACTGGAACTGCAAGCACTGGTGTGAACTATGCCATTGAATACCATATAACCTACTTTCCATGTGTTTTTGATGCAGAAAAAAAATGCACTGGACTGCATGTGGTGTGTTAATGTATGTCTGTGTCCAGAGCTGTGCACCCCATCCTGTATAGATGTAAACACTGGGATGGGCAGGAAAACCTGTACAGCCACTACCACTCTCAGCCTGTCATTGTATTTTACAGACTGGCTGCAAGGCACACCTGTCTCTCCCCAGGTGCAATAACCACAACCCTTTGCATGTATGAACGGGTCCAGGCGTCCATATGACTAAACACAGCTAAACTGAACGCTTCTAAACATAGGTCAATTCTTAGGTGCATGGCACCATTGAAAAATCATTACATGCGTTTATATGCATTTAGAAACGTCCTCCAATGACCTATAAATACAGGTTTGAGAGTGCCAGTGATGGCTGGAGCTACATTTACACTAGGCTCCTGTGTTTAGTTTAAAGAGGCTGTATACTTCCCTGTATACTTTGTATAGTAGAGCTGCACGATTCTGGCCAAATTGAGAATCGCATATTTTTTGCTTAGAATCATTTCCATGGACGTTTTTATAGCCACTTTTTTTAGCATTTTTTACAGCTTAAAAACGCCTGTCCATGTTTATTTTAGAAAAACACATATTTTTTTGTTTTTGTTTGAGCTGTAGCTCAAAAACGCCGCGGCAGCGTTTTTAAACGTTTTTAAGCGTTTTTTAATGTCTGACGTTTTTACAGCTCTATTGCTGGAGCTTCAGAACGCACTGGTCCTGGTTTTTTTTTTGCAGCTCAAAAACGTCATGGTGGGCATGAGGCCATAGACTAACATGGAGAGCTGTTTTTAAGCTGCTCAGAAAAGTGGCTGTAAAAACGCCAGTGGAAATGAGCCCTAAGGCTCCATTCACATCTAGGCGTTTTTATGCCCGACGCCGCATACGCCAGAGGGGAAATGTAAAATTCCCCGCTATGGAGATGGTTCACATCTCCACGCCGGAAGCTCAAAACAAGTCCCCGACCCTTTTTTTCCGGCGGCTTCGGCGTTCGGTATAGGAGATAGTGGACCTCTCCAAAAAGGGGGTTAAAAACAAGGCGTTTTGTAGCCGCAAATCGCAGTACAAAACGCCTCACATTTGTCGCCGCAATTCGTGGCTCAAGACGTGCGGTTACAGTGTGAATGGATCCCCTAAGGAAGTCACGAGGTGTGACGAGACGCGTAGGGATCCTAGGAGCCACAGAGTCCACACGCCTGACGCAGTGTGTTCCTGACGTCTGTTTGTTTTGTGCCTTTTGGATCGTTTTAAATGTGAGTTTTATTTTTTTATTAAATGTGTTTTTTACCTTGCGGGATTGCGCTATGGTCTGTTTCTTTTATCATGTATGCCATCTGAGAGATCCCTTGTTGTGAGTGACCATCTGGCCAGCTTAGAAGAGGATATCTGCCATTAGAAGTACGAACTCGCTGTTCGTGGGAGATAGGCCCATCATCCATCACCCCGGGGTGAGTGGATGTACGAGTGACACTAGTTGCCTACCAGACGTCTTTTATTGTCACTCACTCGCTTTCTTCTTTTTTGCTTTACCTTTACCGCTGAGGAGTGCCTCTGCTGCTTGCCCTGCCGAGGGATCACTGTCCTCCACCGGGAGGTGCTGTTGCAGGCTATCCGAGCTATAGCCTTGAGGTGAGGAGCTGGGGACCACCTGAGGTGCTTTCTGCTGTCACCCTTTCCTGGCACCACCATTTCAATTTGGACTTATCTGGACTCTTGGGTTTTTTCACTAGAGACTTTATTTATTTCATATTTTTTCCATCCAGAGGCATTTCCTCATGGAATTTTCTCTGGTCTTATAGTTTGGATTTAGGATTGTTTTTCACTGGTTTCACATTACACTGGCTAGTGTGTTGGGTTTTTCCTTATTGTAATAATTATTGTAATAATTTTTGTATTTATTGGTTATCACCCTTATGTGTTTATTCATTCACATCATTGTTTCGATTATGTTGGTTATCATGTTGTCCTAAACCCACCTGCATCCACCCATCCAGCCACCCGTCCCATCCATTCACCCCTATCACCCACACCCCCCCCCTCCTCCCCCCCTGTTCACTTTCAGCGCAGACAACACCCCCTTCTTTTACATATACAGTGTGAATGCAGCCTAAAGATCACGATTCTCGCAGCCTAAAATCTTTTTTACATTTTACAAGAAAAATTGGGCTAATTTTACTGATTATTTTTTTTTTATTATTCATTAAAGTAATGTTTTTCCAAAAAAAAATGCATTTTAAAAACTGCTGTGTGAATACAGTGTGACATATAATATTGCAACAACCACCATTTTATTCTCTACGGTCTCTATTTTTTATATATATGTGTATATATATGTACAGTATATGCGTGCATGTACAGTATATGTGTGTGTGTGTGTATATATATATATATATATATATATATATATGTGTGTATGTTTGGGGGTTCTAAGTAATTTCTTGCAAAAAAATAAAAAAGGTTTTAGCTTGAAACCAACAAATGTCAGAAAAAGGTATAGTGTTTTAGTTGTTAAAGCGGAGTTCCACCCAAAAATGGAACTTTCGCCAAATCCACACCTTGCCCCCTTACATGCCACATTTGGCATGTAATTTTTTCGAGGGGGGGGGGGAGTGGGGGCTTCAGGAGGAGTGGGACTTCCTGTCCCACTTCCTCCTTCCGCCGAGGGGCTGGTAACGCGACTATTCTTATCGCCTTATTGCAGCCCCTCCCTTTAGGCGATCGCCTGTCCAATTGGACAGCGCCGCTCACGCATGCGCAGTGGGTGCCCGTCCATGAAGCCGAAAGCTGTCGCTGCCGGGTGCCCACGCTAAGAATAAAGACGCTGGCCGGCGAGGGGGGGCAAGGAGCGGAGCACCCTGTGGTTCATGCTCAAGTCGTGTTGGAGTTGCCTCTGAAAGTCGTGCTGGAAGTCGTGTCACCCCAGTGTGAACCGACTCTTAAAATGTCCTTCTTTTACACACAGAAATGTGTTTCTTTGATGTAAAAGACAAATTGTTACAATGTTTAGACTTAAAGGGTCACTAAAGGAAACATTTTTTTTTTTTTGCTGAAATGACTGTGTACACAGGGTATAGAGACATAATAGCTAAATGATTCCTTTTTAAAAATAGATAAAAAATCAATCATATAATGTGCCTGCAGTTTAGTTTCACTTTTAAACTGGTTTAATGTTTCTGTGATGTAAAGAGGCACACAGAACAAAAGCAAACAAATCCAGAGCAGTGTTTTGTTTTTAAAATGAATCCGATTGGTTCTGAGGAGTTTTAGACACACAGTAATGACAGCTTGGACCACAGTGAAAAGCTGCCATGAGATTTTTCATAAGGAGCCAGACAAGCAGGAAGTGTGGAGATCAGAGCAGAATTACAGCAACTTCAAAGCAAAAAACGAACAAGGAGGACATGAAACCAGGACTGCAGTAAGGTAAAGGAAGCTATTTAGCTAAAAAAAAAAATTCCTTTAAGTTCCACTGCTAAAGAATAATGTGATACTTGGCAGACTGCCTGGATTTTGTATTTCTTTCCTTTGATGGCTGTGGCTTCAGCAGAGCAGATAATTATCTGAATAGAAAGATTGGAAAATACTATTTTATGATCGCAACGAGGAAAAAAAAATAGCAATAACGATTACTGACGATTAATCGTGCAGTTTTAACCTATAGGTGAGCCTAGAATAAGGCATACCTATAGGCAGGGCTTGACAATATCCGGGCGACAAGAAATAGTTACCTGGCGCCCGGGGAAGCTTAGGCCTGCAGAAGGCCGCAAAGCCGCGGCCTCAATTACCGGCTGGCACAGGCCCGGCGTGATCGCACGGCGGGGGAGGTGGGGGTGCTCAGAGACACAGTCTAAGCTTCCTTCTGTGATCTGGTGCCATCTTGTGGTGGCCATTGGCATTTCAAGTAAAACAGCAATCCAGCAATTCTAATGTGGTTTTCACTGTTTTCACTGCCATCTCCTTTCCAAACATTTATATATATTTTGTATTCTAACACCCTAGAGAATAAAATGGTGGTCATGCAATACTTTCTGTCACACCGTATTTGCGCAGCGGTCAGCGCACTTTTTTGGGGAAAAAAATATATTTTTTTAAATTAAAAAATAAGACAACAGTAAAGTTATCCCAATTTTTTTTATATTGTGAAAGATAATGTTCCGCCGAGTAAATTGATACCCCAACATGTCGAGCTTCAAAATTGCGTCCGCTTGTGGAATGGCGACAAACCTTTACCCTTTAAAATCTCCATAGGCGACGTTTGTAAATCAAAACATGCAACCTGTAGATATTTTTAGAGGAGGTCTAGGGCTAGAATGATTTCTCTCGCTCTACCAATCGCGGCGATACCTCAAATGTGTGGTTTGAACACCGCTTTCATATGCGGGCGCTACTCACATATGCGTTCGCTTCTACGTGCAAGCTCGGCTGGACGGAGCGTGTTTCTGTCTCCTAACTTTTTTAGCTGGCTCTTAGATTCCAAGCAAATTTGTCAAACCCTGCTCTATGCTGATGTGAATGAGCCCCAACTTCTCTAGGACAGTTAGAACGACAGTTGACATCCTTTCGGTTGCCCGGGGCAACATCACTACGTTTCCTTTCTTCACGTTGTACATATAAAGGTGTAAGGCTCAGCCGTCTTCTGGTTTTCCCACACACAGCATATAATGTATGAATAAGTAGCTTTTAGAAGTTCCGTTCCCTTTCCGGTTGGTGGAGGTATTTTTAGAATTCTCTGCATTAGAGATTTATAAGCACAGATGCTCATTTCCTCCCCTCCTGGATGAAAAGAGGCCTTGTTAAAGGAAAGCTTTAAAGTCCATATAAATCTTTAGGAGTTGGCGTTGGGGCCTCCACCCTAGGTGGGATCGATCATCGATCGCTGACTAACCTGGAGCGTTAGCTAAGTAAGTGACAGGTGTGCATACAGTGCAATTACCCTCTGAGGAGACGTCTGGATTTAACATTTGTAGTTCAAGCTGATTTTTCTAAGAATTTCATAAAACGGTTAATAGGTACAAATGTGAGGTAGAAATATGCAAGTTAGAGTGGCTTCAAAAAGTATTCATACCCCCCTGTAAATTTTTCACATTTGTCATGTTACAACCAAAATCATAAATGTATTTTATGTGATAGACCTACACAAAGTAGCATATAATTGTGGAAGATAAATGGTTTTACATTTTTTTTTTTATAGAAATATATCTGAAAAGTGTGGGGGGTATATTTGTATTCAGCCCCCCCTGAGTCAATACTTTGTAGAACCCCCTTTCATTGCAATTACAGCTGCAAGTCTTTTTGGGGATGTCTCTACCAGCTTTGCACATCTAGAGAGTGACATTTTTTCCCATTCTTCTTTGCAAAATAGCTCAAGCTCTGTCAGATTGGATGGAGAGTGTCTGTGAACAGCAATTTTTTTTAAGTCGTGTCATTCTCATTACGTTTTTTTATTTTTAACCAAAATTTTGTAGAATACATATCGGCCTAAACTGATTTTTTTTTTTTTTTTTTTTTAACCACTTAAGACCCGGACCTTTAGGCAGCTAAAGGTCCCTGACAGTTTTTGCTGTTTGGAAACGGCGTCGCTTTAACTGACAATTGCGCGGTCGTGCGACGTGGCTCCCAAACAAAATTAGTGTCCTTTTTTTCCCACAAATAGAGCTTTCTTTTGGTGGTATTTGATCACCTCTGCGGTTTTTATTTTTTGCGTTATAAACAAAAATAGAGCGACAATTTTGAAAAAAAAATGCAATATTTTTTACTTTTTGCTATAATAAATATCCCCCAAAAATATATAAAAAAACATTTTTTTTCCTCATTTTAGGCCGATACGTATTCTTCTACATATTTTTGGTTAAAAAAATCGCAATAAGCGTTTATCCGTTGGTTTGCGCAACATTTATAGCGTTTACAAAATCGGGGATATTTTTATTGCATTTTTATTTTTTTACTACTATTGGCGGCGATCAGCGATTTTTTTTTTTTTTTTTTTTTTTTTTTTTTTTTTTTTTTTGTGACTGCGACATTATGGCGGACACTACGGACAATTTTGACACATTTTTGGGACCACTGTCATTTTCACGGCAAAAAATGCATTTAAAATAGATTGTTTACTGTGAAAATGACATTTGCAGTGGTGAGAGTTAACCACAAGGGGGCGCTGAATGTGTTATGTGTTCCCTAATGTGTGTTTACAACTTTTTTTTTTTTCTTTTTTGTGACTGCGACACTATGGCAGACAATTTTGACACATTTTTGGGACCATGGTAATTTTCACAGCAAAAAATGCATTTAAAATGCAGTTTGGACATTTTTTACAACTGTAGGGGGGTGTGGCTGTAGGTGTGATGTCATTGATGGCGTGATCCCTTTTATAGGGATACACAATTAATGGCGCCACCACAGTTTAGAATGGGGAAGCCGTGTTTACACACGGCTCTCCCCGTTCTTCAGCTCCGGGGACCGATCGCCGGACTCCAGCGGTGATCGGGTCCGCTAATCCTGTGGTCCCGAAGATTCGGACCGGGTCGCGGGCGCGCGCCTGTGACCAACAGCCGGGTACTAGCACAGGATGTACGTGCATGTGCCCAGCCGTGCCATTCTGCCGACGTATATGTGCAGGAGGCGGTCCTTAAGTGGTTAAAATGCATTGTTTGCTGTGAAAATTACAATTGCAGTTTGGGAGTTAACCACTAGAGGGCGCTGAAGGGGTTGTGTGTGACCTCATATGTTTTTCTAACGGTAGGGGGGTGTGGCTGTAGGTGCGACTTCATTGATTGTGATTCCCTATATTAGGGAACACACAATTAATGCAGGCGCCACAGTGAAGAACGGGGAAGCCGTGTTTACACACAGCTCTCCCCGTTCTTCAACTCCGGGGACCGATCGCGGGTCCACGCGTCCCGGAGCTTCGGGCCGGGTCACGGGAGCACGACCCCCGCGGCTGGGCTTAAAGGGCAATGTACAGGTACATTGATGTGCCCAGCCGTGCCATTCTGCCGACGTATATTGGCGCGAAGGGGTACTTTAGTGGTTAATTGTGATATTTATTAAATCAAAAAGTAAAAAAAAATTGTCGCTCTTCTTTTTTAGCGCAAAAAATAACCGCAGAGGTGATCAAATACCACCAAAAGAAAGCTCCATTTGTGTGGGAAAAGCGTTGCATGACCGTGTAATTGTCATTCAAAGTGCGACAGCTCTGAAAACTAAAGATTGGCCTGGGCAGGAAGGGGCACATTGCCTGTTGCAAGGATGATACGTCTATGGAAAGTACAGTAATCTTACCTTCAGCAGTTGGTTCCCTACAGAGTTTGTGGTTGTGACCAGCGCAGGTCGTGAAATCAAAAACAGGAAACAAATGTTTTAGTGTTATCTGACACTGAGTAACACCGAGTAATGCAACTGTTTATCCAGGGTAAGTTTAATCACAAATATAACAGCTAAAAATCCCCGCCTCAGCATTCCAGCTAATTTGCTGACAGTATGCATCTTGTTGATGCGTATAAGTAATCTAGTTCTGTGTCTGCGAAATACTATCCTACATTATATTATCAAAAGTATTGGGACACCTGCCTTTTTTTTTTTTTTTCATTTCCTTCAACAACCAGCTATAAACAGGTAAAAAAAAAAGCAAATTGCGGTAAAAACTCGATACTTTCATTTTAGATGCGGGTCCATTGAAGTCTATTACATGCAAAACGCTACTTTATGCGGGGGAAAAAGCCCTGACCCAAAAAAGCATTGATATGAACATGTTTCATAGGAAACCATGTTAGAAAAAAATTCCCTGCATTTCTGCAAAATGCATCAAACACATTAGTGTGAATGGAGCCTTAATCCGTAGGGTTCAAAATTAATTTGTCCCACTCTTATCAGCTATAACGGTTTAAAGGGTCACTAAAGGAAAAACATATTTTTTTTTGCTGAAATGACTGTTTACAGGGTATAGAGACATAAAAGTTAACTGATTCCTTTTAAAAATGATTAAAAATAGATACAAATCAATCATAACTTTCGTTTTTAAACTGGTTTCATGTTTCTGTGAAGTAGAGAGACACACAGAACAAAAACAAACAAATCCAGGGCAGTGTTTTGTTTTTAAAACGAAATCTGATTGGTTCTGAGGAGTTTTAGACACACAGTAATGACAGCTTGGACCACAGTGAAAAGCTGCCATGAGATTTTTCATAAGGAGCCAGACAAGCAGGAAGTGTGGAGATCAAAGCAGAATTATATCAACTTTCAAAGCAAAAACAAACAATGAGGATATGAAACCAGGACTGCAGTAAGGTAAAGGAAGCTATTTAGCTAAAAAAAAAAATTACTTTAGTGATCCTTTGACTCTTCTGGGAAGGCTGTCCACAAGGTTTAGGAGTGTGTCTGCGGGTATGTTTGACCATTCTTCCAGAAGTGTATTCTGACGTCAGGCACTGATGTTGGATAAGAAGGCCTGGCTCGTAGTTTCTGCTCGAATTCATCCCAAAGGTAATTAAAGTTACTATTGAAGACAAATTAGCTGCAGTGTTTAATCACGTAAGGACCAGCCACGGCAGTAATACTCCGGCAGATTGGCTTCCTTGGGCAAATCGCCGTAATGGTACGTCACCCGTTTTCAGAGCTGTAGGGACACGCACAGGCGGTGCAACGCCGGAGCCAAAGCGCGTGGCCGGTGGTCATGATGCTCGCCGGCCAACCGCGATCGTTCCTAACAGAGACGGAACAAAGGATGAAAAGATTGGTAACAGCGATCGTTTGCCTCCTCCAGGCAGTCCCCCCCACAGTTATGGCCCGTACACACGATCTGAAAAATACTGCTTTCAATTCAATCGTACAATAATCAGATCGTTGGTACAGAGCTTTCCAGAGCCGATCACGACAATTCATCCAATTTATTACTCAACAGAAATTTTCCTCGATACAATACCAGAGGGTAAGATTTTCGTTTAGTCAGTACAGCTGTCGTCCAAAAATACAATACAAATACATTGCAACACATGACATCACTTCTGATTTTTTTTCACTGCCATCTCCTTCCCTCTAATTAGAACCCCCAAACATTATATATATTTTTTATTCTAACACCCTAGAGAATAAAATGGCGATCGTTGCAATACTTTGTGTCACGCCGTATTTGCGCAGCGGTCTTACAAGCGCACTTTTTTGGGAAAAAAAAAATAAAAAAATTAAAAACAGTAAAGTTATCCCAATTATTTTTTTTTATATTGTGAAAGATAATTGTTACGCCAAGTAAATTTATACCCAGCATGTCGCACTTCAAAATTGCATCCACTCGTGGAATGGCGTCAAACTTTTACCCTTTAAAATCTCCATAGGCGACGTTTAAAAAAAATCTACAAGTTGCACGTTTTGAGTTACAGAGGAGGTCTAGAGCTATAATTATTGCGCTCGCTCGAACGATCGCGGCGATACCTCACTTGTGGTTTGAATACCTTTTACATATGCGGGCGCTACTCACGTATGTGTTCGCTTCTGCGCGCGAGCTCGTCTGGATGGGGCGCGTTTTCTGGCTCCTAACTTTTTTAGCTGGCTCCTAGATTCCAAGAAAATTTGTCAAGCCCTGATGTACTGTGACATACTGAAGCAGAGCATGATCCCTTCACTTTGGAGACTGGGCCGCAGGGCAGCATTCCAACATAATGATCCCAAACACACCTCCAGGACAACCACTGCCTTGCTAAAGAAGCTGAGGGTAAAGGTAATGGACTGGCCAAGCATGTCGCCAGACCTAACCCCTACTGAGCATCTGTTGGGCATCCTCAAACAGAAGGTGGAGGAGCGCAATGTCTCTAACATTCGCCAGCTCTGTGATGTCGTCATGGAGGAGTGGAAGAGGACTCCAGTGGCAACCTGTGAAGCTCTAGTGAACTCCATGCCCAAGAGGGTTAGGGCAGTGCTGGAAAAATGGTGGCAACACAAAAAATATTGTCATTTTCACTTAGGTGTGTACTAACTTTTGTTTCCAGCAGTTTAGACATTAATGGCTGTGTGTTGAGTTATTTTGAGGAGATGGCAAATTTTACACTGTTATACAAGCCCTACACCAAGGGTGCCCAACCAGAGCCCTCTGCTATCCCAAAGCATGAGGTCATGGGCCACATCAGATTCGCAAACCCAGATCACAGGTTGCCGACCCACCATCCCAGAGCATCAGTGTTCTGAATGAAGACAAATAGAGGAAGCAAGCGGTTGCAAAAGGAGCAGAGCCACATAAGCGGATGCTTCCTGTATAGCAGCAGCTCCTGTCACAAGCGGAGTGATACCAAATGCCATTTGCTTTGGACAGCAACAGCAGGGGATACCTGAACACAGATCTGTCCGCTCCACTTATTGTGGCCCACGATTAGTTACCAAGTCGCTTATGCGGCCCTCACTCTTCAAGTTTGGGCACCCCTGCTGTACACTCACTACTTTACATTGTATCAAAGTGTAATTTATTCAGTGTTGTCGCATGAAAAGATAGAATAAAATGTGTGGAGTGTACTCACTTTTTTTAACTACTGTATAAACTAGGGTTGTCCCAATACCAGTACTTGTACTCCCGCAAATGCCCCCGATGCCTGGCCGAATACTTGTGTCCCCCCCGCTGCCGCTGCAAAGCCGCCGCTGCATACCGCAAAGCCACTGCCGCGTTAATCAGCGTGCAGGGAACATTACAGGCAGCTTTAGTTTCAATAGCTGTGTTACCCGCCGCGTATAGACACTCCCCCTTGCTCAGGATTGGATGGGTGATCTGTCCAATCTGAGCAAGATATGTGGGGGGGACATGGCTGGATATGTGGGGGGGACATGGCTGCAATATGTGGGGGGGACATGGCTGCAACATGTGGGGGGGACATGGCTGCAAAATGTGGGGGGGACATGGCTGCAATATGTGGGGGGGACATGGCTGCAATATGTGGGGGGGACATGGCTGCAATATGTGGGGGGGACATGGCTGGATATGTGAGGGGGACATGGCTGGATATGTGGGGGGACATGGCTGCAATATGTGGGGGGACATGGCTGCATTTGGGCACACCAAAAAAAAAAAGTATCGGTATTCGGTATCGGCGAGTACATGAAAAAAAGTATCGGTACTTGTACTCCGTCCTAAAAAAATGGTATCGGGACAACCCTAGTATGTACGCATACTAGGGCCTATCTGGACAGTTTCCAGTTAACCTACCAGCATGTCTTTCGAGTGTGGGAGGAAATACACGGATGTAAACTCTATGTAGATGGTGTCCTAATCGGGATTCATACCTGCTAACCACCAAGCAACTCTGTTAATGTGTTGTAATGTGTATAGAATAGGGTCACTTTAGGTACACTTGCTGTAGCTTAATTTATACACTTCATATGTAACATAGTTAACGGGTGCAAGGGCAGACTTTCACCCTTTGTGTGACAAATACCTTTTGTATAGGATACACTAGGTTATTATTGCTGTTATAACACAACTTGTGCAGCTAGCTCTACGTCTACTGTAGGTGAAGTTTTTTTTGGCTGCAGTAAGGAGCTTCATTATGTAATGAGATATTGCTTGAAGCTATATGTGATCGTTCATTTGTGCGGACAACTAACCCGAAAAGACAAATCTTCTTACAGGTTGGGCTCTAACACCTCGAATGCTGCACGATGGAGGGGACCCAGGGGAACCCTCTGATGCTGACATATACATTGCAGGAATTATTGGGTCATGATACAGTGCAGGTGGAGCTCATCCCGGAGAAGAAAGGCCTGTTTCTCAAACATGTGGAGTACGAGGTGTCCAGTCAGGTGAGATCATAGGGGATTTTAATGGGATATAAATAGTATTAAAAAGACTTTACACTTTAATTGAAATTAGTGAAATTAAATCTGCTTATAAATATTTGGCAACAAGATGGTTCCCTACATCCTGCAGCACTTTGTAAGCAGCAGTAATTTCAACCTACCGTTTTCCTAGAAATCTGTCCCTTGAAATACAGTGTAGAGTTGGGACGAACACCCCCCCCCCCCCCCCTGTTCGTGTCGCAAAAGAACTCCTGAACAGGGGAAAAGTTCTGCCCCGAACTGCAAACTTCATTGAAGTATATGGGAGCCTAACATGAGAAATCAAAAGTCCCCATTTTGAAGGCTTATATGCAAGTAATTGGCCATAAAAAGGGTATGGGGGGTCTGGGTACTGCCTTGGGGAACATATATCGAAGCATATCATTTTTAAAGGAGCAGTGATTTTGATGAAGCTTAAAGTGAAACAATAAAAAGGAAAAATTCCTTTTACTATTGTGCCTGTGCATTTCTAAAGGGGAAAAAATGTATTTAAAGCGCATTTAAATTGACTCGCAGTTGCATTTGCCATCACCTGGCTATTTAAAAAAAAAGAAAAATAAAGAAAAAAGAGGCGTGGGGTCATTTTAAACAATTTCACTTTGAAGGAGCAGGGTTGTACAGCAGGTAGGTGTACATTGTAGTAATGCTGTTGCTGGTGGGTTGCATTGATTGATCACTAGACTGATAGCTCTAATGCTGTATGTACAATGCTGTGTGTAACTTGCTTACATGTAATAAACTTAGTAAGAAAGTAGATGAATGGATAGCTGCACTCCAAAAACCCGATAAGGTGGTCTTTATTAAATGATCAGCCGGTACAAAATAGGGTCACAGCAGTAGAGAACAAGGGGACAGCCGTCGCGTTTTGCACTGAATCAGTGCTTATTCATGGCGAAACGCGTCGGCTGTCCCCTTGTTTTCTATTGCTGTGACCCTATTTTGTACCTGCTGATCATTTAATAAAGACCACCTTATCAGGTTTTTGGAGTGCGGCTATCCATTCATCTACTTTCAAACTGGCTTAGTGCACCGCCAGCACCCTCAGTATCCTGCAACTACCTATGACCATACAGTGGTCCCACCTGGAGCGGTGACTCCCTATATGTAATAAACTTAAATCCAAATTTTAATTTCACAGTTGGTATTTTTTACGCTACCTGCAACTGTGCCATGCTTTCCTTTCTCAGTTTGAAAGCACCGCTTTACAGACCCAATCCTCAGACCTAGAACAGTTGCTGGTGTTCTAACAAAATGGGTCCCCTATCAGATAGTGCCTGTCCTGGACTGCGCATTTGCAATCGAAGATCACGGAAATCTCAGAGACTGGACATCTGTTCGATCAGCTGTATTTGGAGCATGTGCAGTTAACACACTGCTCGCTCTATCGGATAGGGGAACCATGAGGATAGAACAGCGCTACCTGCTCTCAAATACAGCAAGGGGCGGATGTTTTTTTCTAAGGGGCAGGTGTATTATGCTTATCCACGCCACTCGCTAATAGAACAGAGATGGCCGCGCTCACTCAATACAACAAGGGGCGTATGGTTTTATCAAAGGGGCGGATATGATTATAAGAAGCTGTGCTCACTGAATAGAAGAAATCTATCATGTCCAGCTTCAAAGGGGCGGGTGCTTTTCTGAAATGCTCGGTCAGCGCTGTTCTATCAGCGAGCGGCGTGGATAAGCATAATACACCCGCCCCTTAGAAAAAAGCATCTGCCCCTTGCTGTATTTGAGTGTGGGCAGCACTGTTCTATCTTCATGGGTCCCCCATCTGATAAGTATCGGGAGCGAGCGGCGTGTTAACTGCGCACGCTCCAACTACAGCTGATGGAACAGATGTTCATTCTCTGAGATTTCCGTGATTTTCAATTGCGCAGTCCAGGCTGGGCACTATTTGATAGGGGACCCATAATGATAGGACGCCAGCATCTGAACAACTCCCTAAGACGCTGTCCAAAGTCTATAAAGAATTGTTTACTTTTAGACCTAAATCTATTGAAAAGTGCAGAGAGTGGTGGATATCTGTCATACCCAATTTTCAAGGTGATGATAAGGGTGATGTGTGGGATTGCTCCTTTTAAATATTTGGTTTCTTCCAGGGACCACCTTATTCAATATAAAATTCTCCATAGAATTTATTACACTCTGGCCAGACTTGCCAAGATCTATGCTTCTGACTGTTTCCAGAAGACTTTAAGCATATATTTTGGCAATACCGTTTTTCTAGTATGCGGTGGTTCGGGCCCTTGAGAATATTACAGCTCTTCGTATACCCTTGACTATTGCTGTGTGTTTACTTGGTCTGGTGGAAGAATTGGCACCCCTCAGGGTGTAGACCTTACTATCCATTACTCTGTTTTAGGCATGTAAAGCGATTCTTCTATATTGGAAGAAAGCTGAGGCAACCCCACTGACCTTTGGAAGACACTAATTAGGCATTGCCATTCTATAAAGCCACATGCTAAAATAGAGGTTGTCCCAACACATTTTAAAAGGTATGGCAAAGTTGGACTCCTGACTAATCCAGACTTACTTGAGGGTGTACTAGTTAAACGTGAGTCAGGTTTCTTCCTTCTATTGAGGGACAGAGATGACATTGACTGTGTTGGTAGTCATATTGAGTACTTGGATATCAATCCTGTCTGCGCAGGTGATATCAGTATGTTACATTGCTGCGGCGCTCCTGTAAAGGTGGTATTGTCATGCTGAAATTGTCTAATGCCGCATACACGCAATCAGGCTTTTGCCCGGCCATATCACATCGGAATTCCGACAGAATGCCATCGGAAAAATATAGAAGATGTTCTATATCTAAACTCCGATGGAATTCATCGGAGTTTCCGATTAAAAAACTCTGATGGGGCTACACACGATCGGAAAATCCGATGGAAAAAGTCCATCGGAAATTCCAATCGTGTGTACGGGGCATTAGGCTATTTCCTAAATGTAAATATCTTTATATTTGTGCACAGGTATTGCACTAGGGGAGAGAGGTTAAGGGATGTTTTCTTTATCGTACATCACGGGACACAGAGCGCATAGTCATTACATATGGGTTATATGGGTACCTTCAGGTGTGGACACTGGTGTAATCAACTTCACAGGAAGTTCCTCCCTATATAACCCCCTCCCACTGAGAGTGCTTTAGTTTTTTCGCCAGTGTCTTAGGTGTTGGTCACGTCTAGCTGTCCCTCGGAGGTCTCGGGACCCAGGATAGCTAGCCGGATCCGTCCGAAGTGCTTCAAAGCCAAGGTGTACGGTACCCGGGCCCTGCTGGAGTGGGGTTTTGCCTATAATGCCTCTCCTTGGAGGGCTGGATTCTGGGCTCCAGTGCCTTGGTGTCAGGGTCAGTACCGGGGAATTGAACCTGGGACCTCTCTGTTACCAGTCCAACACCTTGCCTTTGAGCCACTTTTTAGTTGCTATTTCTGTCTGCTGTCCATCAAAGCCTGGTCCTGGAATATGTGCTGATTGCCTTCTCATTGCAATCTGCACCAGACTCCTGTTTCAGCTGAGGCAGGTTATCCAATTAACCAGGGTATAAAGCCCTGCCTCACTCTGAGAGCCTTGTCGGTTCATTCTGATCAGATCATTCTGTCTGTGCCAACAGCTCCTGTATGTTGATCTTCTGCTGCAAGACTGACCCCCGGCTTTTGACCCTTGGCTCGTTTTTGGACTTCTGCTTTCCTGAACCCCTGACCCCGGCTTGGACTTTGGATACCCGATCTTCACCTGCCCTTTGACCCCAGCTTGTATTTTTGGACTTTCCCTGTCTTCTCCAGCCCCGGACCACGGCTTGTCTCCTGGACCTGTTTTCAGCCCTGCCCTGACCAGTAAAGTACTTTTGTGCCTGGACGATCTTCTGTTTATCTGCTGCAGCCTTCCAGTCGGTAATCCGCCTGTACCTGCTCCACGCACCTGACCATCGTCTTCCCGCTGGTACCGGTGCCTCCCGGTGCGTCCGTCCCTCTGTCCCAATCTCAGGGGGCGGATCGCATCAGGTCGCAAAGGTAGCTCACAAGTCTGCAAATGGACTCCACTCTAGGTAAGCCCTCACATAATGAACCGACCAATAACATGGAGTCCGCAGACTTGTATAAAATGCTCACCTCCCTGACTCTGCAAGTCTCCAGCCTGGGCCATACCATTCTGGAACTACAGCAAGAAATTCAGTTACTTAAAGGGACAGCACGCCCAGCCCCGGAACCAGCATGTCCAGAGCCATTTGTTGTTATGCCAGAGAAATTTGATGGTAGCCGTGCATCCTTCTCCTGTTTTAAAATGGATTGTCAACTATTATTTACTCTTAAACCTAGGACCTATGCCACGGACTATATTAAGGTTCGTGCTACCATCAACCTGCTTATAGGACAAATTAAATCATGGGCTCATCAGTTGCTGCAGGAAAAGAGTGCAGTCTTGGACACCTGGGAAACCTTTATGTTTGCTTTAGACTCACACATTCCTGTCTCCAAGAGGATCAACGCTCCCAGGTTTGCTCTCAATTCACGTGGCCTACGGGTATCCAGGGACAGAAATATTCCGTACAGACACAACATCAAGCCAGCCCAGTATGTGCCAAGCTATGAACCTCAGTATGTGCCCAACCATGAAGTCCCAACACCACAAAGCCTTGACGCTCCTGTGGATGCACCCACGACTACCTTGGAGGTTGAGGAACCCATGCAGATCGGGGCCATCCGGTCCGGGCTATCTTGGGTAGAAAAGGAGCGAAGGAGAGGCTATGGACTTTGTTTTTATTGTGGTGTAAGTGGGCACTTTATTTCTCTTTGCCCAACCCGCCCACCTCGGCCAAAGGCTCTTCAAGTGGGTACTATTGGTAGTTTTTTTGCTCCCCCGGAATCTTTGCCTGTTATGCAGCTTGAAGTTCCTTTGCCCCAGTCTGACATCCCGGTGACTACTGTCCAGTCCAATGCACCTGTTCATCAGCTTGCTGTACCTACCTTCCCAGTTGAAGTCCCGGCTCCAGTGTCCTCGATTCCGGCTCCAGTGTCTCCAGTTCCTGTGTCTCCAGTTCCTGTTCCGGTGTCCTCAGTTGAAGTTCCAGCTCCGGTGTCCCCAAGTGAAGTTCTTCCACCTGACTGTGTCTATGCCTCAAATGGTACCATGGTCCGTAAACAAGATCTAGTAATATTTGAACGAGCTTTACAAGCGAGGAGTGTACCCCCTGCAAGAACTTCAAGATCAACTAAGTCCAAAAAGAAAAAGTAAAAATCTGCTTTGTTTCCCCATGGTTTGGACCTTGAAGACTGTCCCTATGATGACACTCCTTTTAAACGCCCGGAGGGCGTTTTTAAGGGGGGGGAACTGTCAGGGTCAGTACCGGGGAATTGAACCTGGGACCTCTCTGTTACCAGTCCAACACCTTGCCTTTGAGCCACTTTTTAGTTGCTATTTCTGTCTGCTGTCCATCAAAGCCTGGTCCTGGAATATGTGCTGATTGCCTTCTCATTGCAATCTGCACCAGACTCCTGTTTCAGCTGAGGCAGGTTATCCAATTAACCAGGGTATAAAGCCCTGCCTCACTCTGAGAGCCTTGTCGGTTCATTCTGATCAGATCATTCTGTCTGTGCCAACAGCTCCTGTATGTTGATCTTCTGCTGCAAGACTGACCCCCGGCTTTTGACCCTTGGCTCGTTTTTGGACTTCTGCTTTCCTGAACCCCTGACCCCGGCTTGGACTTTGGATACCCGATCTTCACCTGCCCTTTGACCCCAGCTTGTATTTTTGGACTTTCCCTGTCTTCTCCAGCCCCGGACCACGGCTTGTCTCCTGGACCTGTTTTCAGCCCTGCCCTGACCAGTAAAGTACTTTTGTGCCTGGACGATCTTCTGTTTATCTGCTGCAGCCTTCCAGTCGGTAATCCGCCTGTACCTGCTCCACGCACCTGACCATCGTCTTCCCGCTGGTACCGGTGCCTCCCGGTGCGTCCGTCCCTCTGTCCCAATCTCAGGGGGCGGATCGCATCAGGTCGCAAAGGTAGCTCACAAGTCTGCAAATGGACTCCACTCTAGGTAAGCCCTCACACTTGGTCTCTTCCAGGACTAAACGCTACTGATGCCAGGATGCTATATAGGTCCAGGGGTGTGGGTTCCTTAAACACAGGACCCCGGTCCCTGAAGGTCCGAGACAATACCCACGGAGATGGGGGAAGATTGGGCCTCTTGCAGTTTGCAATACCCTGCGGCGTGGAGCAGGTAAGAGGGAACCTGCGGGACTTGGTTCGACAGTAGGTATCCCCCTGGGGGTTCTGGGTTGGCTAACAGTATGCTTGTGCATCAGCCACTATCTCCACTATGTCTGTGTGGGCAGGATGGGATACTAATGTTTACCCAGATAACATGTAGATATATGTATACTTGTGTAAGATATATATTTGCTACTCACCCCAGGTCTGCCTGTTAGCATTGATACTGCAACCCCACATGTTTTAAAGAGGAAATTGCTGGTGAAAACTCCTGTTTCTTAGGAAGCCCATGGGGACAGCTTCCTCTCTGTGTGTGCACTACAATAAGATTAGTGCTTACCTGGTGTCTGTTGGTGCTGCCTGGCGCTGGTCCGTGTTGTTTCCTCTGCTCTGCTTCCTCCATGTGGTTTTCAGCGTGGGGGGGTGCGCGCGCGTGTGCGCGCGCGCGTGCACGCCGCCTTTTATAGCGTCAGCGTGCGTCGGGGGGGCGGGCCAGCAGCGTCAGGGTCTGTTTAAAGGAAAAACTTTTTCTCTGGCTGGTCTTTCCCTCCTGGAGGCAGAGGAAGAAAGGATACAGAGCGTGCAGCTGGGTCTTTTGGCCACAGTGACACCCAGTGGCGGTTTGTGGATCTTCAGGTCTAGGACTTAGTTCCACTATTGACCAGAAAAAAAAAAAAAAAAAATTTTTTTTGCTTAAAGGGACTCAGCCTTAGATCCAGCAGTATCTGAGTCAACCTTGGACTCCGGCTAACGGGCATTGGTGTTGCAATACTCACAGGTTTTCCTCAGTATTGCCACCTCCCAGGCGGGTAAAAAAAAAAAAAAAAAAAAATTTTTTTTCGTTTTCCTCAGCCTGTTCTCATATTAATTACTCCTAGCTACAACAGTCAGGTGTTGGCTAGAGGGGTGACTCAAGGTTGTGCAATGGCTCCAAAGGCATCAGGACCAGCCAAGGCTGCAAAAGGTGCCAAGAAACAAAAGGGGTCTCCATCGGGGTCAGAGGATTTGGGCCAGGCTTCAACGGCCCCACCCTCACCAGTTAGACCACCGAGTAGCATAGTACAAGAGCCATTGGGGATGCTGGGGGCAGAGGCGGCCCCCGATCCACCCATTCCCGTTTACGTAACGGAAGAAATGCTAGCGACCACCCTGGGTGGGCTAGAGAAAAGGTTAACTGCTTTGTTTGCCCGCCCTTTGCCAAGTAGCAAACGGGCTAGATCCCCCTCACCTAGTTTGGTGTTTTCAGATGCGGAGGTCTCCTCTTTGGAGGAACGGGACCCACAAGGGGATCAAGCAGACCCAAGTCCCGAAGGTTCAGACATGGAGGGTCCACTGTAGATGAATATTTTTCGGCCTCTCAAGCGGAGAGCCTGTGGATCCAGTCTTTGACCGATATAGTTCGCACTGCTTTTAAACTTCCAGTGCTAGAACTAGTAGCCCCTGTGGTATCCTCATTGGGTTCTTTAAAGGCTCCATTAACTTGTGTGTCTTTTCCGATTCACCCCCTTCTGCGGAGCGTGATTTACCAGGAGTGGGCTCGACCTGATAGGATCTTTATCCCTCCTAAGAGGTTCTCTATTCTCTATCCTATGGAAGAGGAATTTTGAAATAAATGGGCACTCCCCACAGTGGACGCGGCCATTTCCTGCGTGAATAAATCCCTGACCTGTCCGGTTGAAAATGTCCAGTTGTTCAAGGATCCGGTTGACAAAAAAATTAGAGACCCTACTGAAGGCTTCTTTCACCACAGTAGGTGCCATGGTTCAGCCAGTGGTGGCAGCCATGGGCGTTTGTCAGGCCTTAAAGGATCAGGCAAAACAGATGTTAAAGGACATGCCGGCTCAGCAAACTCGTGAATTAGCAGATTTCCCTAGGGCTCTCTGCTTTGCAGTAGATGCTATTAAGGACTCCATCCAACAGGCATCCCGGTTATCTCTGCTGGTGGTTCACATGCGTCGTCTTCGTGGCTAAAGAACTGGTCAGCAGAGGCACCCTGCAAAAAGCTTTTAGCAGGGTTTCCCTTTCATGGGGGAAGACTATTCGGTGAAGACCTAGATAAATATATCCAAACCATATCAAGTGGTAAAAGTTCTTCCTTACCGGTCAAGGAAAGACCGCGTGGGCCCGCGTTTAAACGACAGGCCTTTCCAGGCTCGGCCCCTTCGACTTCCCGTCAGTATCGACGGCCTCCCGGGCGTTCAGCAGTTAATAGCCGCCCACAGGGACAAGCCGCGGCAAACAAGAGGCCCTGGTCTCGCAAGCCGGCTAAACCAGTCATCAAGTCAGATTCATGAAGGGGCGCCCCCACTCTCTTGGGTGGGGGGAAGACTTCAGTTTTTCTCCGAAGTCTGGAAGGCCAGAATTCCCGACTCTTCGGTTCGGTCCGTGGTAGCCACAGGCTACAAACTAGAGTTTCGAGAAATCCCCCCTCCTCATTTTCAGGGGTCAAGTCTTCCAAGCGACCCGTTAAAGAGGGCCTCTCTCGTAAAGGCGTTGGATCGCCTCTGGCTCCAAGGAGTAATTGTAGTACCAACCCAAGAAAGGGGTCTGGGATTCTACTCCAACCTTTTTATTATACCAAAACCCAAGGACGACGTCAGGCCTATCCTAGACCTCAAACGACTAAATCGCTTTCTAAAGATTCAGACCTTTCGTATGGATTCCATACGTTCAGTGACAGCCAGCCTGCATCAAGGCGACTTTCTAGCATCTATAGACATAAAGGATGCATATCTGCATGTGCCGATCTACCCAGCACATCACAGGTTTCTTCGTTTTATGATAGATCAAAGTCATTTCCAGTTCGTAGCCCTCCCTTTCGGGTTGGCAACAGCTCCGCGGGTATTCACAAAGGTGTTAGCCCCGGTGCTAGCCGTCCTAAGGACAGAAGGCATTTTGGTCCTGGCATACCTGGACGATCTCCTGGTTATCGACAGATCAGCTTCCAACCTCAATCATGCAGTAGTCCGCACAGTTCGGCATCTACAAGAATTCGGGTGGGTTGTGAACCAAGGAAAATCGAGGTTGCAACCCACAAGACAGTTGGAATATCTAGGCCTTCGGTTAGATACAGAATGCCAGAGGATATTTTTACCTCAAGAAAAGATCAGGTCATTGACTCAAACAATTCAAATAGTCCTAGGCAAAAAGAGGCCGACTATTCGCCTATGCATGCGACTGCTGGAAAAGATGGTAGCCGCCTTCGAAGCAGTGCCCTATGCCCAGATCCATACCAGAGTTCTCCAGGCAGCTATTCTCTCTGCTTGGAACAGGTCCATACAGGCATTAGACCGTCCATTAGGTCTTTCCCCAGGAGTCAGGCGCAGCCTGTACTGGTGGCTGGTCCCTCAAAAATTGTCAAAAGGGAAAACCTTTTGCCCCATCACGTGGAAAATAGTAACCACAGATACCAGCCTAACAGGTTGGGGGGCAATCTTAGGAAAACGGACCCAGCAGGGACAGTGGTCAGAGGCAGAAAGTCTGCTTCCCATCAATGTCCTAGAGATCAGAGCTGCTCGGTTGGCCCTGGTCGCCTGGACTCTCCCCCTGCAGGGTCTGCCAGTAAGGATACAGTCCGACAATGCCACAGCGGTGGCATACATAAACCACCAGGGGGGCACAAGGAGCCTAGCGGCTCAAAGGGAAGTAAACCTGATTTTCTCATGGGCCGAAGCCCATGTACCCTGCATCTCAGCAGTGTTCATCCCAGGGATAGACAATTCTCAAGCAGATTTTTTGAGTCGTCAACAGTTACTCCCGGGAGAGTGGTCTCTTCACCCCCAGGTATTCCAAGAGATTTGCCAAAGATTCGGAGTTCTCGAGGTGGACATCATGGCAACAAGATTCAACAAGAAATTGGACAAATTCGTATCCCGAGCCAGGGACCCCTCGGCCTACGGGACCGATGCGTTGGTTTGCCCCTGGCACCAGTTTTCTCTCCTGTATGCGTTCCCTCCACTACAGATGATTCCCCGCCTTCTACGAAGGATCAGGGTGGAGCGCAGGCCGGTGATCCTGGTGGCCCCAGCCTGGCCCAGAAGGGCTTGATACGCACTCATCGTGAGGATGTCAGTAGGGGCACCGTGGCCACTCCCCCTGCGCCCAGATCTGCTGTCTCAGGGCCCGATCTACCACCCTGCTTCACAGCAGCTAAATTTGATGGCTTGGCGGCTGAATCCCTAATTCTTAAGGGCAGAGGCCTCTCAGCCCAGGTCGTATCTACGTTAATTCAGGCTAGAAAGCCAGTCTCTAGAAATATCTATTACAGAGTCTGGAGGACCTATGTGGAGTGGTGCGAGTCTCAAGGAGGGCATCCTCGCAAGTTTTTATTGACAGGATCTTGCGATTCCTCCAGGTTGGCGTTGACAAGGGGTTGGCTCTTAGTACTCTAAAGGGGCAGGTGTCTGCCTTATCGATATGGTTTCAAAGGCCTTTGGCCACGCATTCGCTTGTGAAAACCTTCTTACAGGGGGTCTTGCATGTGAATCCCCCTATTAGAGCTCCCCTCGGCCCCTGGAATTTAAATCGGGTCTTGTCGGCTTTACAAAAGCAGCCGTTTGAACCTCTGACAGAAATCCCTCTTGTGCTGCTAACCCGAAAGTTGGTTTTCTTGGTGGCTATGGCTTCGGCCAGAAGGGTCTCCGAGCTGGCAGCCTTGTCTTGCAGGGAACCGTACCTTATTCTGCATAAGGACAGAGTGGTTCTGCGGCCTCAACCTTCTTTCCTTCCTAAGATCATATCCAGTTTTCACTTGAATCAGGACCTACCGTGTTTCCCCGAAAATAAGACGTACTCCGAAAATAAGCCGTAGCGGGATTTCGACGCAAGATAGAAATATAAGACACCCCTCCGAAAATAAGACGTAGCGATGTAGTGTAGAATCTCCGAAAATAAGATGTAGTGTCGAATCTCCGAAAATAAGATGTAGTGTCGAATCTCCGAAAATAAGATGTAGTGTCGAATCTCCGAAAATAAGATGTAGTGTCGAATCTCCGAAAAATAAGATGTAGTGTCGAATCTCCGAAAATAAGATGTAGTGTCGAATCTCCGAAAATAAGATGTAGTGTCGAATCTCCGAAAATAAGATGTAGTGTCGAATCTTGTAGTGATATCTTGTAGTGGTACAACCAGACAAGATGAGTGCAAAAAGAAAGAGTTATTCTGTTGAGTACAAGAAAGGAATTGTGGAGGACTCCCGAGGCAAGAATCTTACGGCTTTTTGCAAAGAGAAGTTGGATATCCGAATGGTCCAAAAATGGCGTGAAGAATACGATAATCTCAGTCTACAGGTGGACAGAGGAAATGCTAAGAAGCGCAAGTGTGGTTCAGGTAGGCAACCTTTATTTTCTGTAATAAAAATAAGACACCCCCCGAAAATAAGCCATAGTGTGATTTCTTGAGGAAAAAAAAATATAAGACGGTGTCTTATTTTCGGGGAAACACGGTAGTCCTACCATCCTTCTTTCCTACTCCCCAGTCCAGAGAGGAAAGACTGCTTCATACTTTGGACGTGGTTCGAGCCATGAGGGTTTATCTCAAGGCTACAGAGAAGATTCGGAAAACAGATGTGCTTTTCGTTCTTCCGGATGGCCCCAAGAAGGGTCAGCCGGCTGCCAAGTCTTCCTTGGCTAGGTGGATTAAGCAGCTGATTTTTCAGGCCTATGGTCTGAAGCGCGTTCCACCTCCCTTATCAGTTAAAGCCCATTCTACGAGGGCCATGAGTGCCTCTTGGGCGGCACACCATCAGATCTCTATGGCACAGGTTTGCAAAGCGGCAACCTGGTCTTCCGTACATACGTTTACTAAATTTTATAAGTTGGACGTCGCAAAGGCTATGGATGCAGCATTTGGGCAGGCGGTCTTACGGGCAGCAGTATAGAATCCTCTGGCCCGGTTCACGCCCCCTTTTTTTCTGTTGGTGGAGCTATTTTACCTCCTGATAATGTTTTTGTTTGGCTATTTTTGGCCTTACGGTCTCCCTCCCTTCATGGAGCATTGCTTTGGGACATCCCATATGTAATGACTATGCGCTCTGTGTCCCGTGATGTACGATAAAGAAAAAAGGATTTTTAATAACAGCTTACCTGTAAAATCCTTTTCTTGAAGTACATCACGGGACACAGAGCTCCCACCCCTCTTTTGGGGAACATTGTGTAACCTCGGAGAAATTGCTTGCTACAAAACTAAAGCACTCTCAGTGGGAGGGGGTTATATAGGGAGGAACTTCCTGTGAAGTTGATTACACCAGTGTCCACACCTGAAGGTACCCATATAACCCATATGTAATGACTATGCGCTCTGTGTCCCGTGATGTACTTCAAGAAAAGGATTTTACAGGTAAGCTGTTATTAAAAATCCTTTTTTTCTTGCCCTACTGGTTTTCTTTAGCATCTGGCTGTTCCAGTAAATGTTACTGTAATGTTTGTTTATTTGTAATTTTCTTTTTCTCTGGTTTTTGGTATCTTTGGAATACCCTATTTTGTACGCTTTAAGTAAAAAAAAAGTTTAATACAAAATTAACGACCCCCTTGATGTCTTCTTTTTACAGTTTTTTAAGTCTTCCGTGTATAGAAGATACAATGACTTTGTCATGTTCCAGGAAATGTTGTTACAGAAATATCCATACCGCATGGTACCAGCTCTTCCACCAAAGAGAATGCTTGGAGGTATATGTCATTTGCATCCATATTTAATTTGATTTATCCATATATACCTTCCCTCATTATTGGTTGTCAATGTATTTCTCTTCATATTGGTGCCAAACACCTTTTTGTAATGAGCGGCTAAGCAAATTGGAGGTTTTGCTGATTGCAGTTGCTTATTTCTTATGGTACAGCTTAGCTTGGCTTTGGCAACTCCTTGAAAGCAAATCGCTTTTTTCATTATTAGAAGCAAAATCCAGCAGGAGCTAGAGTATAAAAAAGAAGAGAGGCACCTCTAAGGGTAGCAATATGTTACTAGATGTTGTACCTTAATTAAATATAACTGTATTGCTACACTTAGAGGTGCCTCTCTTCTCTTTTATACCCAGTTGTGATATTACGCTACTCTTTTATATCAAGACATTGCTTGTATATCAAGTCAAACGTTTAAAAAAAATGTTGTTTGCCTTGCAAAACGCTCTTAAACCAAGTTGCTCTCAAGCCAAGGTTTTACTGTTTGTCAGTTTTAGCCATTTATAAGAATGGCTAAAATGAGCTTGATCATTAGTTTTTAAAGGTGATTTCTAAGAAGCGTGGAAATCTGCAATATTTTGTGTACCATCTTTGCATACAAGTGTTCTCACTTCCCACAGTGCTTTCTGAAACTTGTGTGATTTGTATTTTTATTTTGGTGTGCAATATAGGCATATTGAGGTCTAACTATGGTTCATGAATTTATAAAACGGGTTATAAACACTTTCTGCAATTTCCCTCATTCCTTTGCACAAGTGTGGTTGCAGTGGACAGATTCATAAACCTGTCAGAAATGGGTACATGAATCAGTCTCGTGGAGGGGGCAACACTAAGACTGGAACTTGCAACTGACAGTGTCCCAATAACCAAAGACTCACCACTGACCCCCATTGAGATTACACCAGTAAATTCCCTGATTGACATCTGAAAGCAAACAAGGCCTGATATTCTGGTTGATATTTTTACCAAAATGTTGCCATATTTGTACAATATCAGTTGGCATTCCTGTCTTTTTTTTACTTTCAGCTGCAGCTTGACTGGCAGCTGAATTGGGAAAAGGATGTGTCATGTGTTGCTAAGATGCCATCTCCCGCCAGTGTCCTAGCAACCCATGAGCCCTGTGCAGGAAGCAGTCTTATTAATGACCAGCTACCTACACATACAGTATGCCCATTTCTGAACACTGACATTCATCTGTATGCCAGTTCAGATTTGGTCTTATTTATCTGCAAACTAATGGTAATTATTTTACAATTTGTTGTTGCATAACAATAGATTCTAAATGTGGCCATATTTGTACAATGTCAGTTGGCATTCCTGTCCTTTTTTTACTTTCAGCTGTCAGCTGCAGAATCTCTTGGCTGGCAGCTGAATGGGGCAAGGGATGTGTCATGGGTTGCTAAGATGCCATCTCCCGCCAGTGTCCTAGCAACCCATAAGCCTTGTGCAGGAAGCTGTCTTATTAATGACCAGCTACCTACACATACAGTATGCCCATTTCTGAACACTGACATTCATCTGTATGCCAACTCAGAGTTGGTCTTATTTATCTTCAAACTAATGGTAATTATTTTACAATTTGTTGTTGCATAACAATAGATTCTAAAGGTGGCAGTAGTAAGAATCTCTTTTCTTTTTCTCTTTTTTCTTAATTTTTTTTTCCTCTTCTTTTTTTCAGTAGTAAGAATGTGTCTGTACTGGTACCAAAACTAGCACAATGCTTTCAGAAATTAGGCCCAGGCCATATAAAAAAAGGCCATGCCCAGCTTTATTCTCTCTATCTCTATAGTGGTGCAATATCATATTTTCCACCCAGTGCCAGCAGGTAGCACTGTGAGTCAACTCTGAAAATTGCAACTCCATGGGAGAGGGGCTTTAATACACAAATATCAGAAATGGAGATTTTATAGCAAATGCCCTTTTGAGGTTTTAGAGATTTAGAATTTTTTACAAGTACAAAAAGTTTGCAAAAGTATTCGAGTGTTCTGGCAGCAGACAGCTCTGCATTATTATGGCTGTAGTGCATTGTGGATTGTAGAATCGGGGGGAGGGGGGGGGGAGTAACAGTCAAAAAATGAAATTGTCAGACGCAGTCTTAATATACTTTTTTTCAAAGCAGTGCCTGAAGTGACATGGCTTCAAACTGGTGAAGATCTATGTTCCTTTCACTGAGATGAAACCCTTTGAGAAGTGTGCAAGCTATTTTTGTCCTTCATGAAACGGCATAGATTTGTTAGGGAGGATATGAAGACGGCGCGGGCAGAGTGAGCGGTGACGGCACTGTCACAATCTGTGTGCTGCCCGCTTTGATCAGGGCTGATGTGAAAGGAGATAGTTGTAAAGAGCTCATTTACAGAAAGAGAGAAGCGCCCTCAAAAGCGATAACTGTTTATTTTTCAGCACTTCAAGGGAAGATGTCAAATTCTAAGATAACTCTTTTTCTGAGGATCACAGAGCCTTAATTATCTGAAATGGGATTTAACTCATTCACTTACTGTTCTGTGTTTAGGTATCATCTGAAAAAATAGGAGAGAATACACCAAATGCTTAAAGGGGATCTAAGCTTAGAATTTAAAACGGTATTAAACCCAAAAGCAAACATTTATTATATTTCAGCTTGCCAATTATTCAATGTAGTGGCTCTATTAGTTTTCTTTTTTTAGAGCTCCCCTCCCCCCCCCCCCCTATTCGTGCCTGGTGATCTGACCAGTAACGCACCTCCTGTATCAGAGTGCCTCCACTCTGGATGAAGGAGAACAGGGGGCACCTTTTGGACAGCGGCATTTTGTCTCGGGAGAGAGAGGAGTGTTAAATAGGAAGTAAACCCAGGGAAAAAAAAACATGGCATACTAGCTCATTATGTACTACTCTCCTCCGATTGAAGCCCCCGCAGCCATCCTCTTCCAACGCCCGGGCAAATTGTAGACGAAAAAAGATGGGACAGCCGCACTCCAAAAAAACTTTAGGTTGTCTTTAATATAAAAAAATGAGAAAATGCACTACAAAAACTGGGGATAGCAGCCTACGCGTTTCACACTATAGTTCAGTGCTTAGTCATGGCTGACACATTGCCCGGGGGTTACTTCCGTGTATCACGGCTCCGGCACTCTGATTGGCCAGGGCCGCAATGACGTCACTCCTGCACATGTGTGCGGGAGCCGGCAGTGATTGTACGGCCTCAGCGAGGAAAGGCACACTTCAGTGTGCCTGCGTCGCTTGTCATAGGCGCCCATGAATTATAGTAAATATCTCCTAAACCGTGGAGATTTAGGAGATATTTCAAGCAGCTACAACCACTTTAAAAGTACTACCAAATATAATTAAAGAAAGATAATTTAACCACTTCATCTCCGGAAGGTTTTACCCCCTTCTAGACCAGGCCATTTTTTGAGATATGGCACTGCGTGCTTTAAAGGGGTTGTAAAGCCTTGTGTTTAGGTGTTTAAGGAAAAAAAAGAAACACCTTGCACTGTCCAGCCCACCTGAGCCCCCATTTTTACTTACCTGAGCCCCGAACTTCCGTGGGCGTGATCCCGCATCATTCTCCCCGTGGTTTCTCGGCTTTTCATTGGATAGATTGATAGCGCAGCCATTGGCGCCCGCTGATGTCAATCAAATCCAATGACGCGGCCGCCGGGGGGCAGGGGCCGGGTCATACACTCGGTGGCTATGACACGAGAGCACGCCCTCAAAGTAACCCCCTCGGGAGAGGGCTTCTCTGAGGGGGTTATCTATTGCGGGGAGGAGCCAGAAGAGCCGCCGTGGGACCCCAGAAGAGGAGGATCGGAGCCACTCTGTGCAAAATGAACTGCACAGTGGAGGTAAGTATGACATGTTTGTTTGTTTTTTTTTTTTAAACATGAACCTTTAGTATCACTTTAACTGACAATTGCGTGGGCGTGCAATGCTGTACCCAAATAAAATTGATGTTTTTCCCACAAATAGAGCTTTCTTTTGGTGGTATTTGAGCACCTTATGGAATGGCAGACTTTGGAATGCTGCACACCTTAATGGAGGACACATTGTTATAGCTGTGCTGTCTAAAGCCAGCCCATACTTGCATTACTACTCCGTGTAAGGTCATTCCATAATGGGTCATTGGTACAGGACCCTGTTTGCCAGGTCTCGGTGCCTCCTGGTGTTTCCAGGTTGAGTGTAGCACCTTTTGGACGCTCCTCTTTACTCTTGGCTCTTCTATCCCGTACAACATACGATACCTCCAAGGTTGGATGAAAGGGCAGAAAGTTCAGAGATTCTGTTTTTAATCCAAACATGGAATGTTTTTTGATTCACCAATGAATGACTACAAGGTTACCTCTAATACCCCTGATGAAGGAGACGTATAGTCTCTGAAACGTGTTGGATGGAGGATACCAGTTTTTGTCATCTTGCTTTTTCAGTTGGTGTATTTTGAATTGTTCATATCATGTATATTTCATGTTTCTGGTCTTTTACTGATGATTCACAATAAATATCTATGTTATCAATGTATCTGTTATGTGTTTGAAGTGCCTATAAAGTCCCACAGCTGGAAAACCCCAACTTTAAAATGCTGGTTGTGTAAGCTTAGGATCTCCAAAACCCACAAAACAGTTTAACATTGTTTCCCTGCAATGGAAGAATAGGATTTGTGTAGAGACCCCCTTCACAGGCTGTGCCCACCAACACCAATAATGCAGGATCAGATCTGTATTATGGGAACTTTTCATCTGGCTTAGATCTGATAATGTATGACATAATAAACACATTTCTGTGTGTGCTGGGCAGCTAGAGCAATACAGACGCCTTTAAAACTACAACTTTTAAAAACAATTCTGACATTAATTGTGCCTATTTTGCACAACACTATATCTTTACATTTATTTTTGTATTTGATTTTTTACTAGTGGATCGAGAGTTTATAGAATCCCGAAGGCGAGGTCTAAAGAGATTCGTTAATTTAGTAGCCAGGCACCCGTCTTTCTGGGATGACATACTTGTGAATATTTTTCTCTCGTATAATGGTCAGGTAAGTACATCTTACTTTGTGTAAAAAATCTTTGTGAGTAATTTGCCTTTGTTTTCAGGGTCAGTCAGTGAACATTAATCGATAAAGCTGCCCTTTGTAACATGGGGTCAGGTCAGAAAACGACCAGTCTTCACACAATGCAAGCATGCAATCTTGCAACTTACAGATTACTTGCTCCGTTATCCACTAGAGCAGGGGTCTCCAATCTTTCTAAGCAAAGGGCCAGTTTACTGTCCTTCACAGTTTACGAGGGCCGAACTCTGGTCAGTGGTCCCGACATCAGTGGGAAAAATTAACACCCCATTGTTTGTTTCAGTGGGAGTAATTGCGCCCCGTCATTGGGTCCCATTGTTGGTGTCACTGTGAGGAATTGTGCCCCATCCTTGGTGTCACTGTGAGGAATTGTGCCCCATCCTTGGTGTCACTGTGAGGAATTGTGCCCCATCCTTGGTGTCACTGTGAGGAATTGTGCCCCATCCTTGGTGTCACTGTGAGGAATTGTGCCACACCCCTGGCCACATAGTGTCAGGATTGCCTGTTGGCTGCCCATGTATTGCCAGGACTGACATTTTTATTTATTTTTTAAGTCACCACAGTGGGGCTGTTTTAATAAACTGAAACGTGCAAAATCTGGTGCAGCTCTGCACAGTAGCCAATCCGCTTCTAACTTCGGCTTCTTCAATTAAGCTGCACCAGATTTTGCACTCTCCAGTTTTAGTGAATCGGTTGTTTAGAGGACCATAGCACTATAATGTACTACAGACCTACAGACCTGTCACTTTAAAACTATGCCACTGTTCTCTCGATGTTTTTGCTGTGTTACACACAGCACGATTATACCCCTGAATTTCCTGCGGTATGTCATTTACTTTTCACTAATCGGTTGGTTTGGAGTAATTTGGAATCACAAGGCTTGCAAAATAAAAAAATAAAATAATTTCTCAAACTGATTTTATCTAAACCACTCCACTATTTTTTTTTTTATTATTATTTATTTTGTATTGGTTTCAGCTTTATATTGGAGTTTGTTTTACAAACTCTCTTTAGCCTCGTACACACGTATGGGTTTCCTGGCAGACTTTTTACCGAGCGGAAAGCCGAGAACCTGCTTGGTCAGTCTGTCCCCCGTATACACGAGAGGTTTTCCTGACTGAAAAACTGCGATGGAGCTTTGGTCGGGAATCCCGGCCGTGTGTATGCTCCATCCCAGTTTTGCCCATAGGAAAACTGCCAAAAACCATCAGGCAAAAGTCTGCCGGTTTTCCCGGCAGAAAAAAAGAGGGCTGGTTCTCTTTCTTTGTCCAGCGTTTTTTTGTCAGTTTTCCTGTTGGAAAAACTGCGAGGAGCAAACACACGGCCGGGATTCCTGGCCAAAAGCTCTCCTCGCAGTTTTCCCATGGAGAAAACCAGACGTGTGTACGAGGCTTATAGGTTCTTGAATAAAGGGGAAAGAACATGGGCCATAGTAGGTAACACATACAACACATAATATATGAATTGTAACTATGCTGTGACGTCTCTAAGGCCGCGTACACACGCTCAAACTTATCCGATGAAAACGGTCCGACGGACCATTTTCATCGGATTTGTCTGCTGGGCTGTTTTTGTCTGATGGTTGTACACACCATCAAACCAAAATCCCCATCAAACCATCAAACCAAAAACCCAAATCCCCGCCGGCAGACAGCGTGGTGACGTGGCGGTGACGTTGACGCCGCCACGTCACCGAACCAGGAAGTAAAATACTTCCACGCATGCGTCAAATTCATTTGACGCATTTGCGGACAGATATGTCCGCTGGTTAGTGTACTAACCAGCGGACATGTCGGACGGACGGGTTTCCAGCAGACAAGTTTTAAAGCATGCTTTAAAACTTGTCTGCTGGAAAAACCTGTCTGCTCGCCCGTACACACGATCGGATTTGTCTGCTGAAACGGTCCGTCGGACCGGTTTCAGCAGATAAATTTGATCGTGTGTACGCGGCCTAAGGAGACAGTGAAGAGTCATGCGTTGGCATACACAGTGCAGAAACACACAGTGACCAATTGGGATTTCCTTTTGAGAAGTAGCTACAATGTAATATAAATTCAGTTTTTATTTTTATGGATTACGTTTTTTTCCTTTTCTCTTCCGTAAACCTGAAAGTTTTCAGAAGCAAATAAGACTATATTCTTATTTTTTATGTGTGTTTTAGGATGTACAGAATAAAATGCGTGAATCTTCCAATGGGGTGGGAGATGAGTATATGCTGTGCAAACTTGCAACACAAGCTAAGGTATTTATGATGGTGATGACTTTTATAATATTATATAGATAATTTGATGATGCTATAAAGGGCGATCGATCCATCTAGACACCGTTATTAGACCAGAAGACAGATCCTTTATATTTTGTGCACAGCCTGTTTCATGTTGATTCCTGGCTCTGAGTTGGTTTTGTATGTCTGCTGATTTCCTTTTCTTCTTGTTGCTATCCTCGCAGGATTTCCTCCCGGCTGATATCCAGGTTCAATTTGCAGCCAGCAGAGAGCTGATCAGGAACATCTTCAACAGCTTTTACAAGCTGCGGGATCGAGCGGAGAGAATGGCTGGAAGAGCCATTGACAATGCCACTGATCTTCTGGGCTTTGGCAAAGAACTAAGGTAATTCAGTTGTCAAAGGGTCAGTTCACACAAATGGGATATTCCCGTTTAAATGGTAAGTTCACCTTTTTAAAATATTAAATGCCCTTTTTTTTTGCAGGTAGAAGAAATAAAAATGTGCTATTTTATTTTATTAGGAGCCTGTAAAGCATTGCACCCGCAATCGGTAGGCTACTTCAACCTGTCAGTGTAGCTGTCTGCCCATACCTTGTATGGGTGGGCAGTTACTGAATGATAGGAAGATTCAGTGAGTTACCAAGAATGCTCATCAGCATTCTGGTAGTTCACTGAGAATTACAAGCGTTCAGCCATATTGGCTGATGGTAGTTCTAGTTCTCCTATTCACAGAATTCTGTGAATGAATGACAAGGTCAAGTGGGTCTGAAGCTTCATGCAGGATTTTGCCTCATGGGGTAAGGATGATTATGAGAAATGTTGAGGAATCAGCCCAGAATCACACAGGAGGAGCTTGTGAATGATCTCAAGGCAGTTGGGACCACAGACCACATTGGTAACACAATACGCCGCCATGGATTGAAATCCTACAGCGCCTGCAAGTCCCCCTCCTCAAGGTGGCCCATGTACAGGTCTGTCTGAAGTATGCCAATTAACTTCTAAATGATTCAGAGAGGATTGGGAGAATGTGCTGTGGTCAGAATGGCACGGCTGGGCACATCAACGTATATATACGTTGGTTTTAGTACCCAGCCGTGGGTCACAGGCGCGCGCCCGCGTCGCGGTCCCGTGACCCGGTCCGAAGCTCTGGGACCGCAGGGCTCGCGGACCCGATGGCTGCTGCGGTGCGGCGATCCGTCCCTGGAGCTGAAGAACGGGGAGAGCCGTGTGTAAACACGGCTTCCCCCGTGCTTCACTGTGGCCGCAGCATCGATCACGTCATCCCTGTTATAGGGGGACGTGATCGATGACGTCACACCTACAGCCACACCCCCCTACAGTTGTAAACACACACAGGGAACACTCAGTCACAGCGCCCCCTTGTGGTGAACTCCCAAACTGCAACTGTCATTTTCACAGTAAACAATGCAATTTAAATGCATTGTTTGCTGTGAAAATGACAATTGTCCCAAAAATGTGTCAAAATTGTCTGAAGTGTCCGCCATAATGTCGCAGTCACGAAAAAAATCGCTGATCACCGCTATTAGTAGTAAAAAAATAAAAATTAATAAAAATGCAATAAAACTATCCCTTATTTTGTAAACGCTATAAATTTTGCGAAAACTAACCGATAAACGCTTATTGCGATTTTTTTATTTTTTTTATATATTTTTGGGGGATATTTATTATAGCAAAAAGTAAAAAATATTGAATTTTTTTTTCAAAATTGTCGCTTTTTGTTTATAGCGCAAAAAATTAAAACCACAGAGGTGATCAAATACCACCAAAAGAAAGCTCTATTTGTGGGGAAAAAAGACGCCAATTTTGTTTGGGAGCCAAGTCGCACGACCGCGCAATTTGTCAGTTAAAACGACACAGTGCCGAATCGCAAAAAGGGGCAAGGTTCTTTACCTGCATTTTGGTCCGGGTCTTAAGTGGTTAAGGGGCCAATGAATGGGGTCATGTATTGTAAAATCTTGGATGAGAACCGTCTTCCCTCAGCCAGAACACTGAAGATGGGTCATGGATGGGTCTTCCAGCATGACAATAACCCAAAACATGCTGCCAAAGCAACAAAGGAGTGGCTCAAGAAAAAGCACCCTAAGATCATGGAGTGGCCTAATCGGTCTCCAGACATACCATGCCACACAGAGTTAATCAAGCTCTGAGCAATCCTCTTTTTTATTTTTCAGTGAGATAAATCTTGACAAACAGAGAAAAACTTTGTCAAATCCCCCCTTGCTGTGAGTGACAGGTTATTTAGATATCTCGTGCACTATCCTGAGACGGGCATTATTTTTTAATTCCCACCCCCACTCCTTTTCTGAAGTCATGTGGTTACTTTTCTGGATTTTGACTGGATGTTACTGATCATAGCAGAATTTAGTGTAAGGAATACACAAGAGAAAATGCATGTTGACAAGGGGAGTCTAGAGGTGGGCGGGACCCACAGACAACAGACCCACCCACAGAATCTGCAGTTTTTCAGGTCTTATAACAGACAGAGGGGAGACATTTGACAGGTAAGGATACATGCAGGAGGCATCTATATCCTTATAGATCAGCACTATGACAGTAGCTTAGAAAGGATGAGAGTAGATTTACATCCACTTTAAGGATTTTAGAGAAGATCTGTAAAGAAGAGTGGACAAAAATCCCTCCTGAGATGTGTGCAAACCTGGTAACCAATCACAAGAAACATCTTACCTCTGTGCTTGCCAACAAGGGTTTCTCCACCAAGTACCAAGTCATGTTTTGTTTGGGAATCAAATACTTATTTTTCTCAATGGACTGCAACTCGATTTATAACTTTTGTATCATGTGTTTTTTCTGGATTTTTAGTTAATATTCTGTCTCTATCTTTTAAAATGCACCTATGATAAAAAATTGTATACCCTTCATTTCTTTGTAAGTGGGCAAACTTACAAAATCTGTAGATCAAATAACTTCCCCACTGTACAGGTCTTGTGGATATTCATAGAGAAACCTCTGCTTCTGGACTCTACACTTTTCAACCTGGGAATTTTCAGTAATTCTGCCGAACTTTGCTTTTCAGCTTCTCCTGTTACATTCTCCATCTTTATAGTATTAATAACATTCAACAGATAGGATGTAAATCCCTTTTAATGGGTATGAAAGGTTTGCAGATGGAAGAGCTCAAGAACAGATGTCTTACAAATAAATTCCCTGAGAGATTTAAGCACCGTCAATTAGTTTAACACTATAGCATCTACTGAAAAACTATAATAGTTTTAGGTGGACTGACAAGTATTGTTTTTGTTATTCATGATGCTCTGTGTGCCTCTTTTCCCACCTCTAGTGCCTTGGGCTCTGATACAACCCCACTACCCTCCTGGGTTACCCCAACACACAGCTCCTGGGGAGCACTAAAACAAGCACTGAAAGGACTATCTGTTGAATTTTCATTGCTTGCTGATAAAGCAGCACAGCAGGTATGTGGCTATAGATTTATTTTTTATATATTATTCTGCAGTTCTGTCATCAATGCTGTGCAAAGCTTCCAAAATTGAACGATTTGGGGATCTGACACATAGTCTTAAGCTGGCGCTGTACCCTGTTCAAATTTTGGTGCTTGTAACGGTATGGCCCGTGGGACCCAGAGGCTCTTGAAGGATGCGGGGTACTCCTGGTTCAGATTCACCAATGACTCTTGGGTCTAGGGTCATCCTATGTACACTAGGGGCACAGGATCACTGAGAAATGATATCTTGAATTACATGAGATGGGACAGTAATGATAATTCACATTGTATTGCAGGATATCTTGAAATATTACAGGTGGTTCATTCTGAACCCAACAGGTAAATAATAGTGTGATTCATTCAATGTGGGGACACATAGGGGTATATTCACATACATCGGCGCATCTTTATGCAGGCTTAGCGTATCTTCTTTACGGTACGCCGGCGCAACGTTGAGAGGCAAGCATGGAATCCACAAAGCAAATGCTCCCAACGTTGCGCCGGCATAGCGTATAGTCGTCAGCGTAAGCCGACGTAAGTCAAAGTGGGCTGGAAGTGGGCGTGTTACATTTAAATGAAGCGTGACCCCATACAAATGATGGGATGAGCTTCAAACAAGTACTAAAAACGAACGGCGCATGCGTTGTATCTTGGACCCAGCCCTATTCACGTACTACGTAAACTGCGTACACGGCGTCCGTTACCTGGTCCATACCTTTGCATGGGTTGCACCTCCTATGTGAGCAATAACTTTACGCCGGACGTAACCCTTACGCAAATTGCTTAAAACATGCGCAAGTACGTTCGTGAATCGGCGTGTCTTACCCATTTGCATATTTAAAATGGGAACGCCAGCGTAACTATGCGCCCACGATACGCTGGTGTAGGCAAGTTACGTTGAGCGGTTAAAGCCTTATTTTTCAACGTATCTAGCTTGGGGAATCGGCGCATAGATACGACGGCGCACATTTGTACTTACGACGGCGTATCTCGAGATACGTCGGCGTAAGTGCTACGTGAATCTGGGCCATACTGTTAAGGTGTTAGTTAAGTCTGGCTCCTAAGATATTTCATTGTGCTATGCTAATTGACACTGTTTTGTGTGAATTTCTATTGATGATAGATGTGTTGTGGGTTGGCAGTCTGAAAGGTCAGATGTCTGACTTTTCAGCTGTAGTTGATTAGCATGTCAATTACGTCTACAAAGGAATGTGTATTGTGTAGCAGGTGAGAATAGCTTATCGCGGAGTCAGAATATCTGTCTAAGATGTGGATTGAGGGGGACTTGTTGGGAACCATTTTATGATGTTGTGGGTGGAGTGTGTCATTGTCCCTTTGATTACTGCAGCATGCTTTTTACTGTATAAAAAGAGCCTGAGTTTGTCATTAAAACCTATCCGTTTGGAACCAGAGAACAGAGCTGTGTCTCGTTTGTCTGGGGAATTCTTATGGGTCCTGTCTGCTGGATTGTGGAGTTTTGAGAAGCTGTCGTGGGTTGGTGGAATGGAATATTGTAAACGGCGTTAACCCCTGACCGTTGCAGTGCTTTTTTTCATAAACTGTCCAAAATTCAAGCAGTGAGTGGTCCAGTGTGCACCCTACTGCCCGACAACCTTCACATAAAACATAACATAAAATTAAGAGGAGACTGGCAGATGATTCTTGGCTGTAGAACGACTGCAGACGATTAGATGTAGTCAATGTTTGACATCCCCCATGGTATTCTGCCAGCTGCAGGTTCTAGCTGCCAGAATACAGAAGCCTCAGGGGAAGATTCAGTAAATAATCCTTTTACGGTCTGCAAGTTGAACAAAAATAAATGTACAGAGAAGTATAACTTTTGTGTGTGTTTCTTTTCTTTTAAATTATGCCTTTAAATATACTGTCAAGAAATTCTTCCTTTTTAAAGCGGAGTTCCACCCAAAAATGAAACTTCCGCTTTTCCGAACCAGGGGTGTGTGGGTCAGATACCTGTCTAAGATATTTGCACCCACTTCAGGGAACAACTCGTGCGGCAGACACACCCCTACCCGCAACCCCTCCCATACAGCCCCCCCCCCCCCCCCCCGCTGTCCCCTGGAAAACACTGTTCCCAGGAGAGAGTGGGGAACCAGTGACAGCGCTACTCACGAATGCGCAGTAGGGAACCGGTGAGTGAACCGCAACGCTTCACTTCCTGATTCCCTCACCGAGGATGGCGGCGGGTGCAGCCGAGGGATGAGCGGTTGCTCGTCCTCGTCTGCCGGCATCGCGGGCGCACTGCATAGGTAAGTGTCCATATTTTAAACATCAGCAGCTGCAGTGTTTGTAGCTGCTGGCTTTAAAAAAAAAATTGGTGGAACCTCTGCTTTAAAGGTAACAAAAGACACTGAAGTTAGGTGCTATTCTGTTTCTGAGGAGCTTAGATCACCTACTATTTGTTGACATTGGAAGGCAGTCATGCTGCAAAGTGCCTTCTGCCAGAGGAAGCAATGATTGAGCTTCAATTTCGGTAGTGCTTCGGTAAAGCATTAATTGCACCTCGTTACCATCAGGTTTTATGTTAAAGATCATTTTTTATGTTTTATGTTAAAGATCATTTGTTGTCTATCGATCTACATAATTAAAGTAAAGTAAAGGCATAAAGCACATTAGGTGACACTTACCTGCAAACAAAGCCTGCATCCTCCCCGCTGCAGGCTGCATGTATCTTTGACCATTATCCTTCTGGGGCCGCGGACTCCAGCTCTGTGACTGGTCAGAGCCACGTAACATCACTCCCACACATTCGCACGGGAGCCGCCAGTCACGGCACGCTCGATTTGAAGAAACGGGATGAGCGCATGCGCCGATGACCTCATCGACGCAGTAAACATTTATTATCTCCTGTATTGCGCATTTTTAGAAGATAGTTACAGTACATATAGTTTACAACCACTTTAAGAAGCACAGATAGTATTGCACTGCAGCTTTCCTCTAGCAAGGAGAAGAGTGAGCAGCACAGAGTAGAGTCATCATGAAATCTTATGCTAAATCTTGTGAGACTAGCAGTCCGAAGCACCCAGAAGATATACAGCTAAAAAATTGTAGGCTATAGCTGGCCATAGGCGGTTCGAATCTCAGCCAGTTCAGCAGGGACCGCTTGAGATTTAAACCATGTATGGGCAGACTGATTGTACTGAAGTTGGTCCGTCGATCAACTTGGGTACAACCAGCCCATGGATTTTTCATGTAATTATTGCTATAGGCCAGGCAAGACTCTGACAGCCACAAGCATGACACCCAGAGGCAGAGGCATGATGGAACTTGTAGTTTTGAAACAGCTGGAGGTCCGCTAATTGCTTATCCCTGCTATAGGCTATAGCCGCTAGCAATAATAACTGTCTGTTATCCTGGCAGGAAAGGCCCCTTTCCACTGGGAGAGCACAATAGCTCCACAAAAAGTATCCACCTATTCACTGTGTTGATGGGGGAAATTGAGCACCCTGTGGTTGCAGGAAAGAAAATCGCACCATCTATGGTCAGCTTAAAGGAGAAGTCCAGCCTGAGCTCGTTTGGCTGGGCTTTTCCCAGGGGAGGGCTGGCAGCCTTGGGCCAGGGGGGAAAGTCAAGTGGCCCATTGAACCGCCAAATCAGCTCACCATCCATGGCCCATCTGTTTTTTTAATGCAACCTCACCAGTGCCCATCAGTGCAGCCAACTCCAGTACCCATCAATGCAACCTGATCACTGGGACAGGTTACATGGGGTGTATGGGGGGGAGATGGGGGTCAGCTAGGGGTGTCAGGGTCTCTCACCTCAGTGATCTCCGCTCAGCAGGTCCTTGAACGCCACTGCCTCCTGGGGGGGTGTTGCTCCTGGTCCTGGGGTCAAGTTGCAGCCAGCGCCCTGCCCTGCGTCCATGCTACCTGGCATGCCCTGCCTCTGTTTGCTTCCAAGAATCCAGTTCCAGGGAGTTGTAGTTTCCTTTGCGCTGCTCTGTTTTCCACCCACCGGGAGCTTGAGCGTGGACTACAACTCCTGGAATGCAAAAGCTAGTGGTCGGCCCGACTTCCAAGAACAGAATAAAAAATAAAAAGGTTGTGGGCATTTTGAACATAAGTTAGGGTGGCCTGGGAGGCAATTGCCACCCTGCCCCCCGGCCCAGCCCTCCCCTGGCTTTTTCTTATGGGTCCAAGGAGTGCAATTGGTTTTGCACTCCTGTGAACCTTTTTTAGCAGAGAGTGGTCTGAAGTCCGCTGACGTCGCAGGAATCGGTCCAGGCACCGTGTCATCGTGACAATGAAGTCTGGATCCACCAGGTACCTTGACTGAAAACCATCTGTCTATCAGTGAGCCACAGAGTTTGAGACGGCCGATCCCCATCCCTACACAGCTTAGCGCTCCAGTGAGTGAGGCGGAGCAGAGTGGAGAGTTGCTGACTAATAGGTAGCAGCTCTCTGCTCGGGGAGCTGACAGAACCAAGTCATTGGCGATGTTCCGCTCAGTTCTCAGTGTAGAGGCTGCGGGGGACAGAGGCAGCATCCACCTAGTATAAAAGGGGGAAAATAAATCTTTACTTCTCTTTTTAAGGAGTGCATGGACACACTTTCTGTATGTGCCAGGAGGTTAGCAGGTGTTTACAGGTGCTTGTATGTTGATCTGGATCTAAAGTGCATTTTATAATGCAAACATCTAGCTAACCAAATTTCATAATTGGTGGCTGTAATCGCACCCATCTGGCAGTTGGTCTCTCAGACTTGGTAAAGAATCCAGGGAGGAGAAAGAAGGTTGCTTGCTCCCCAATACCCACAGCTCCCATACATTTGTGGAGGAGCACAGCAAAGTTTAGTATTAGTGTCAAAAAGGGAAAGGTACACACGTTTTTGCAAAGGTATGTAACCAAAAAAACTCTGGGCCAGATTCACAGAGCCCTTACTCCGGTCTATCTCGCGTTAAACCGGAGTACTTTCAAATTACGCGCGTCGTTTCATTAGTCTGAATCCTCAAACCATGAAACGACGGCTTCGGGCTTCATTCCGACTGGCTTGCGTGTTCCTACGCCTTTCGATCTACGCTGCAATAAATTTGCGGCCGCTGGGTGGAGTTCCTGTCGTTTTCCGTGTCGGGGTATGCAAATGAGCTTTTTCTGATGATCCACGAAGTAACGATCGTCCTTCGCAATCTCTTACGGCATCTGTAGTCATCTTTTTGCTGCGTAAAGTTATTCCAGCTTTTATCTGGTCTAGTATTAGACAGCCCATGTTAAGTATGGCCGTCGTTCCCACGTCAAATTTCAACGTTTTATTTTATTTTTTACGTAAGTCGTCCGGGAATAGGAATGTACGTAAACGACGCTACTTAAACAAAAAATGACGTAACTACGTTATTTCGCGCAATGCACGGCGGGAAATCTCTGAACAGAGCATGCGCAATTCGATCGCCGCGGGGACGCGCCTAATTTAAATGCTTCACGCCCCCTAATCGCGTATTTCCATTCCGCCACGAGAAATACACTACCCCGCCGTACCTTACGGGCCAAAATCTACATGAATTCGTCGTAGAGCCAGGTAAAATACGGCGGCGTAGTGTATCTCTGATACTCTGCGCCAATGTAATTGTACCTGAATCTGGCCCTCTGTTTTTAACTTTGTAGTAGTTGAAGTAGTTAGCTTTTTCTTTTTTTTTTCTTTTTTTTTTGCCGACTAGCTGGAAAGTCTGCTGGGGACCCCTTCGTAATGTTTTGTATATTGTCCTCCCATGTGTACCTTTTTTTTTCTTTCTGCAAACTTTAAACCGATCACAGCGATTTTTGCTATTTAAATACTTGCCACATGTCGTGCACAGCAATGGATAGTCTTGAAATGTTGAAAGTTATGGACTTGAAGGCGTAAGGAGTTTGGAATGCTTAGAAAAATATTATTCCACTTGGATTTCTGTGTAAGAATTCTTAAAGTACATCTCTGCCAAATAAGTTGTTGGCGTTGTAGAAAAGATGGTCAAAGTGCAGCAGAGACTGAAGGAGCATTCTTGTTGACGCTATAACACTGGGCGGGCCTGCGGTCAAGTTTTTAGCCCTGTTAATCATCTATTTATTTTAGGACCACTGGGGGAAATAATTATGGACTCGCAGTGAACTACACAGCCAGTGCACCAACTCCGCACACCAACTTTCATATAGCAGTAGAGCTTGAGTGAGTCTTTTACTCCACTGGGAGAAAAAGACCTAAAATATAACTTATAATACTGTTTAATTTAAACAACCATTAAAAATAACCATAGTCTCAATCAGAATGCCTCTGCTGGTTTCACATTTGGATTAGAATTCCTCTTCATTTATGTTGCATATATAATATAATATATAGTATATTTAAAAAAAAAATATGGATAATTTAAAAAAATATTCTATGGCCAGTGTTCAACCTGCTCTAGCGTGCCACTTTTGTTTGCCCATGCAGAACAAAATAAAATGGTTACTTGGGAAACATGCTGGTAGTAGGAGATCAATCTTCTGCTTCTTTGTTCACTGTCCATTCACAGGCTAGGGGAAGGACAAGAGCGGCCGATCGGATGGACTCGGGAATCCGTTGCCGGGGGGCAGCCTGGCCCCCTCCAGGGACAGGCACTTTCTTTGCCACCCCAGGGCGGGTTTCTCAACCACTGTGGAGGTTGGCCGGGGTTGTTGCGTGCGGGAAGGTATGCTGAAGATCTATGGTGGCCCCCCTCCCCTTACGCGCACTCGGCTGGCTTACCCTCTAATCTGCGCATTATTTAAATGTACCAATTGCTGTCCGGTCGACAGGCCGGCTTGGCCTCCGGTTCTTGCCCCTCTTCAGCGAGCACCTGTCTTTACCAGTAGATGAGAGGCTCAAAATGTATCTCCCCATGCTTTGTTTTTCGGCTTAAGTGTTTTATACGGAGGGGGAGACTTCTCCTCCGGCTCGCTGCCTGGTCTATAAGTTTAAGTTATGCCTGTTAGGATACTGGGTCCCAATGTGTTTACTTGTTACACTCGTTTGTACTACATGAAAAATAAAAAATAAGTCTAGTCATGGGCACAGTGAGGCATGCACATGGACACCCTAGACTTATACTCGAGTCAATATGTTTTCCCATTTTTTGTGGTAAAATTGGGTACCTTGGCTTATATTCGGGTCGGCTTATACTCGAGTATATACGGTAGTTGTTCAGTAAAGTTGCAAGCTGCAAAATTGTTTAATTACCTTGTCTTTACTATTTAGTAAATCACTGACCTGAAACAAGTAAGTAGTTAAGATCTCCCAACACTTTATAGGCTGTATGCTGCTTCCAGGGAGTATGACTTGCTAGGTGGGAAAGCAAGGATCAGGGTGGCAGCCTGGTGTTTGTCTTTTCAAAAACAAGTCAATAGTGGTAGCTCCCATATAATATTTTCTATATAATTATCGTCAGTGGCATGTTTTCATTGCCGAAAACGAAACGAAAATCAATTGCCGAAAACTGTGCAAATCTATTTAAATTTTTCGTCAACGAACGAAAAGGTAACGAAAATCGGAGGGAGGGACGTTTACCCAGATGAACTTCCGCTTTTATAAAAAGACTAAATATGTGTCTAGTTGGTTCAAACCTTAATACCATAAAAAATAACATGCTGTTTGATTTTTACTCCAAGAGTATATAATGAGTTTGGAAATTCTAGAGAAATGCCTAAATACTGCATTACAATTTAACTAAATCCATTTGATTTTAGTTTGTACTTAAATGTTAGTCGACTAAAATACGACTAAGGCTGGGTTCACACCATTGCCGCATGTGGCTCCCAGCAGGGGTCCAGTGCATCCTGGTTCAGTTTCAGGTCCGATTTCAGCTCAAATTTTGGGCCAAATTTGGACCTGAAATAGACCAAAAGACGCGCAGGACTCCTGTGCAAATTTTTACCGGAGCCACAGCGGAAATGTGTGAACCGGCTCTATAGAGAGCCAGACAAAATCTCCTGCTATTGCGAATTGGATGCGGGGAACCCTTATCCAGTTTACAACGGTGTGAGCCCGGCCTAAAAGAATTCGGAAGACTAAAACTAAAATGGCATTTTAGCCAAAAGACTGGGACTAAAACTAAATTGAAATTTGACGTCAAAATGACCACTGCCGACCAGTTTTCATAACTGTCTTTGACTGTCATATTGCCTGATTTTTTTTTTTTTAGGGCAAACTTGAAGAAATTGATGTGGTGGAGAAGCTGAACCTTTTCCTGGATCTCCTGCAGTCATACAAGGTATATATCATAAGTGGCTTTCCAGTTTACATTCTGTATAGTAACGTGGATGGTTCCCCACTTCCCGCCTCCTTGCTGTTGGTTACAAAGGAACTAAATAACAATCATGAAATATGTTATTTTATGATTACTGTAATTCCAAATTTCATGAATATGGGGAAGGGGGATGTTTCGGGGTGAATCTAGTAAAACCTGGATGATGGGAAATTTTTGTGTGTTGTCAGAGGAGAAAACCTACTCAGTAATGATTTTGTATTCATGCCTTTTGGGTCCGCGACCTCATCCAAATGTATCTACACGTCACAACAGGTAATATTCAGATACCTGTTGTGACCACTTTATAATTTGAGGGTCATGCCCTTTCGGTAAGCCTCCTCCTCACATAAGGGTGGTGGGCACCGGTGGGGTTCCACATACCATTATCTGGATCCATATTTCACATAATCGGTTAAACTGGAGTTTTGTCACATTCATTTTTCACATGGGCTTTTATTATTGTTTCTATTTGTTTTATTGTGCAATAATAATAAAGTGCTTATGAGTATTTTTGCATTTAATAAATCCTTGTTTCATGTATGTTGTGATTAGAAGCACACGTATAGTGCACATTAATCATTGTTCACTGTTACAACATACTGGGTATATCCAGATGTATCTTAAACCATGTAATATCTGGCTTTGCTCATGTTGGTTAGAATTGCTTTTTTCTTTTTTGTATGCATTGCACTTTGAAGGATTACTTATTTTAAAATATCTGGTGTCAATTGTGCTAGCTGCAACACTATATACATAAGTGGGCGCAGCCTTTCGCATTAGGGTGTGCACCCCAAAGCTCAAACACACTCTGCCACTCACTCATGATGTTCATTCAGAAAGGGAAGGGGCCGGTAAATGGAATATTTACTGGCCCCTTCCCCCACTCATTCTAAAACATCCACAGCAACAACCGGTGGGAGAGGGGGGAAGCCAGAAGTGCTGTGGGGGGTAAAGAGGGGAAGCCAGGTCAATAGGGGGAATCTGTTCTGCACAGGGTGATTAGTGTGTGTATGGGCACACTAATCGCCCTGTGCACACACTTATGACTATAGACATTGTATAAACTAGTGCAGATGTTTTTTTTGTTTTTTTTAAGACATCTTTTTTTTTTTAGCCCCAATGCAGCACTTTTACATAGTGTAGATCAGTGTTTCTTGACCTTATTTCAGTCAAATCATGGAAAGTCCCGAGTCACCCTTTAAAAACTAAGTACAATCTTGAGGCACCCCATTCTAAAATCTATTCTAATAGTTTTACATAATGCTTCAACATCCACACAAGTAGGACACCCGATGCTAGAGGTAAATTATTCTTCCAAAGCAAATTCACTTTTACACACTTGTACTGACTAGTATGCCAATGTTTCTCTTCTCCCTCAGCTTTTCTCCATCACTAATGTGTCCCCAACACTGATGGAGAGGAGCAGGGGAGGGTCAAACAAGGATGCTATGCAGGCGACTGACATTCTACATATCAACTGATGATGCCATTGGTCATTAGGACACCGGCAGCTAGAATGTTGTAATGGTGCCCAATGAGGACCTGTGGCCTTGTCTAATTAAAAGACAGGCCACACGCCAGCTTGTATATACTTTTTTTGGGCAATTTTTAGGCATTTTGCCAAGGCACCCCTGAAGAAACTTTGAAGGCACCCTGGTTGAAAAAAGGCTGCTGTAGATTCACATCAGGTCCTTGCCCTCAAGGAGCTTACAATCTAAGGTCCCTACTTTGCATACATACTTTACATAGTAGGGCAAATTTTAGACAGGTTTAATATTGGATGCAAACAGAGGACTACAAGGCAGAGGTGCGAACCATTAAACCACTGTGCTGCCCAATGTTATGAGGTGTGATTATCTCTTGCAGGATCTGTGTGAAAGGCACGAGAAAGGAGTATTGCACAAGCACCAGAAAGCTTTGCACAAGTACAGTCTGATGAAGAAGCAGATGATGAGTGCTACTGTACAGAATAAGGAAGCCGAGTCTGTGGAACAACTGGAGTCTCGCATTGTGGAGGCAAGCTCAAATAGAAAGATACTTTATTTTCCACATTAGCTTAATAAAAAACAAGTTTCATCCAGCATACTGGAGGGATCCCTAACCCAGTCTTTTTGTTCTCATGCCCAGTGGCAGCCCATCCATAGAGGGCGCACGGCCGCCACCTCCCTTATCCATGCACCCGGCCCCCTGATCTACATATCGGTGGCAACGGACCATGGATTCCAATGCGGGGGGGGGGGTTTAAGCACCTGTTCAGAGCCAGAGGCTCTAAAAGGCTTCAAAAAAAGGTGGCCTCAGAGTCCAGAGCATTGCCCTTCGAGGCCACCTAGTTGTTTGACCATAGCGAATGAATTTTCGTTATTATTGCAAAGTTCCTCCCCCACCAATCAGGAGGCAGATCTGTGAGACCTGTTTCCCAATTGGCCAAAGCGTCAGATGATCCTATTGGGTGCCTAGCGCTTTGGTAGAAGCGGAGACACGGCGGTGGAAGCTCCAACAGTGGCAACGGCCAAGTTTCTTGCATGACAAGTTTCCCCTTAACTTTCTACAGTTAATAACTTGGGCTAGTATGGTATCACATCTGTGTGTGCACAATTATCCCATTAACACAAACTGTTTTTTATTACAGAATATAAAACATTGCATGAAAATAATGACATGATAAAGCGTTGTATTTTACAAACTTTACAAATGCCCCTCCTAATCATTTACTCCCAGATATTGCGCCTCATTGACAGGCATATAGCTTTAGTTCTATATAACATACTGTGTATTTATCACTATACCACATTCAGTTGTTGAGTACATAATATTACCATTAAGAGCCCTTTCACACTGAGGCGCTGCAAAAATGTCCTAAACCGCCTTTAGCGCTTTTACCGCGTCAATACCATGTTTTTAGGGCGCTAGCAGTAAAATTAACGCAAAATTAACACAATGCTGCGGGCGTTTTAACAGCGTTATTGAAGCATGGGCAACATCAGTCCTGCTGTTGTAGATGCTCTTTTTTATTTTTTTTGCTTGCATGATTACATTTTTGGGAGATCGTGTGACTTTTCTACAGCTCAGAGCGGATTATAGGCGCTATTCAGGCGTTTTTACAGCGCTTTCATTACAATGAAGAGGGGCGTTTTTGGAGTATTTTTTCAGCACCCAAAAGCTGCTCCAAAGATGCTGCTTGCAGTACGTTTCTCAACGCCCCGCCAGCGCAACGCCTCAGTGTGAAAGGGTCCATTGAGATGCATGGAGAGCATTTTAAGAGCGATATTTTTAATGCTAAAACGCTGTAAAAACGCTTCAGTTTGAAAGGGGTCTTCAAGAGTTTTCTTGCATCTGTTTGATAAGTGCAAAAAATGACATTTGATTCTTATAGAAATCAAGCAAGCAGCTATTGGCATCGTTTGCTGATTCCTGTGCATTTCCTAAGGTTTACAATGTTGCTTCTCCACTGATTCAGTACAGAGAGAGCATTGCCACCTTAGGACAGGAAGTGTGATACTGGCAGGATCACCAGGTAAAAGACTGGCAGCCAACACCTTTTAAGGCTGACATTATAAACGTTGCTCTTGGGTTTAGATTACATTTACACTATAACTCCATATAATAAAACAAATTAATTATCTTTCTTTCTTTTTCTTTCTCTTTCTCTTTCTCTTTCTCTTTCTCTTTCTCTTTCTCTTTTCCTTTTTCTCTTTTCCTTTCTCCTTTTTCTTTCTCCTTCTTCTTTTCTCCCTTTTCTTTCTCCTTTTTCTTTCTCTTATTCTTTCTTTTTCGTTCAATCTATTTCAACTTTCGGTTATGTTATGTATTATCCTGTCTGTGCATCTTTATGTTCATAGCGTGTTTTTCATTTTATAGTTCTACATCTTTCTTTCATTTTTCTACACGTGTCCTGTTCCATTTTCAGTAGAATTCATAGGACTCTGTTTCTTATTCCAGCAAGAGAATGCCATCATGGTCATGGAACTGAGGAATTACTTTTCCCTCTTCTGTCTGCATCAGGAAACCCAGCTCATCCACATCTATCTGCCCCTCACCTCCCACATACTAGGGGCATTCGTCAATTCACAAATCCAGGGACACAAGGAGGTTTGTTGGCTAGTTTTTGGTTACGTCATCTAAGGCTGGCCATACACTATACAATTTTCTTGTTCAACTTTCCTTGAGATTTACCAAACTATATAATATGAGGTCAAACCTAAACCCTTTCAATTTGTATGCAATCAGGCCGGCCCTTGCACTACATGGTTGAAGGTAAATCTAAAGAAAATTTAAATAAGAAAATTGTATAGTGTATGGCCAGCCTTAGGACATGTAGGAAAGTTGTTATTTTTCTAGTGCAGTCAACCTCTCTGCAGTTGGTTTTCACTTCTAGCATTAGGTTATTTAAACTCGCTGTGCTTATTAATCTGATTTTGAGAAATATGAACACACCCTGTCAAGGCATGTAGAAACACTTAAAATGTAAATGCCTCTCTGCAGGAGGATGGTGAAGTTGAACTCCAGGCATATCCAAATGCACCATTATAATCCATATTGTATTCATGTTAGAACCATTACAATGTATTTGTAGGGATTGTTTTTTTCTTGATAAAGTCCGGTACACACAATGAAAATCTAAAGTAAAATGTAGTCCTACGATTTGCCGATTTTCGGATCGTAGTATGGTGCTTTCGACAGCTGGATGTGCAGACTATACATTTTTTGCCATACATGAGCTTTTTTGTTTTAGTATCGGACGTTGAGTTCACGTACGACAAAAAACTCCTGCTCAGAAACGAAAGAACACATACAAAACTGTTCAAAACATTACGTCACTTCTGAAGTTGTATTCTGTCGTACGAGAATTTTCGTATGGTGAGTAACCTCTTCACTTTCGACATGAGACTAAAAACGGTCATCCGAAAATCTTATCTCGTGTACGAGGCTTTAAGTCTCGTACACTCAATCGGATTTTCCAACAGGAATTGTGTGTTGACAGACTGTTGGCCTAAAATCCAACCATTTGTACGCTCCATCGGACAATTGTTATTGGATTTTCCACGGACAAATATATCAAAACTTTTTTTGTTAACTGATCTCAAAATCGCATAAAATAAATGAATTGTACTGTACATACATCAAAACATTTCCGTGGACAACGGTCTGTTGCCAGATTTTCCGATCGTGTGTACACAAGTCCATCAGACAAAAGTCCAAAGTACAAACACGCATGCTTGGAAGCAATGCTCACCAAACACAACATTAGCGGGAGGTAACCAAAGGGTGGCGCTAAAGAGCTGAATAACACGTAATACGTCACTACGTTCGTGTTTGTTGGCCAATTATGTGCCTTTTGTATGCAGGACAAGTTCCTGGCCGACTCCCTTTGGACAAAAGTCAGACGATTTGCGTAAAATCCGATCGTGTGTACGAGGCTTAAGGCTACATTCCCACGGAAGGCCAGGGGCACATCGTTTACTACATTCAGAGATGGCTAAATTGCTGCAAATTTAGTCGCAGTCAGTTTGCATGCAGCCAGAACTCTGCAGAAGCACCGACCTTGGACACACACTATCTGTGTGCAAAGTTAGTACCAGCCATTGATCAGAGTACATATCTGACAGCTGCCACTGTCCACACATAGTGCATGCAGGCAGCATTTAGAGCATGGGTCTTCAAACTATGGCCCTCCAGTTGTTCAGGAACTACATTTCCCATCATTCCTAGTCATGTCTGTGAATGACAGAGTTTTACAATGCCTCATGGGATGTGTAGTTCCGCAACAGCTGGAGGGCCGTAGTTTGAGGATCCCTGATTTAGAGTCACCAGCATGAATCTGATTCTCACCAGAGCTCATGTAGTCTGAGTTTTTCTGTCTGCATCTTGCTAGATGCAATAATAAGTAAGGGGAAATCTCTATAAAGTGAGATAAATTCCCCTGTTAGAGCATTGTGATTGGAACAGATGTCCCCATTAGAAGATTTACCCTCGCCTCTTTTCCTGGTGACGACTCCAATGCCGCGTACACACGACCGTTTTTCATGACGAGAAAAATGCATTTTTTTAATTTGATCATTAAGAACGATCGTGTGTGGGCTCCAGAGCATTTTTCTCGACGTGAAAATGGGCATTAAAAATTTAGAACATGCTCTAAATTTTCGTGTCGTTTTTCACGTCGTGAAAAATGCTTGTGTGTAGGCTTTAACAACGGGGGAAAAAAACGTGCATGCTCAGAAGCAAGTTGAGACGGGAGCACTTGTTCTGTTAAAACTAGCTTTGTAATGGAGATAGCACATTAGTCACGCTGTAACAGACTGAAAAGTACAAAGACTGAAAAGCACGAATCGTCTCTCGCCAAACTTTTACGAACACAAAATCGGCAAAAGCAGCCCATAGGGTGGCGCCATCCGAATGGAACTTCCCCCTTTTATAGTGCCGTCGTACGTGTTGTACGTCACCGCGCTTTGCTCCAGCATTTTTTTCCACGATCGTGTGCATGCAAGGCAGGCTTGACAAGAATCGCGTCAAGAAAAAAGTTTTTTGTTCTAGGACATTAAAAACGGTTGTGTGTACGCGGCATAACATTTAGGATTTTTAAACGCTTTCTGCCTTTGGTCACAAGGACACAGAAAGTCAATTCACTTAGCAGGAACAAACGCTTGTGAAATTCCCTTCTCAATTACTTCTCCCTACTGTTTTCTTTGGCTGAGCATAAAAGGTGTTGGATGGTTTCCCTATTCACATTTTGTGGGCATATTTCCAGCAGCCTTGCTGCTCAGTCAGTGGAGACAGTTGGTGGCAATACTTGGCTTGGGACTTCTGCTGGGGTCATGATAAAGAGTGTTGTTTTCACATGCCTTCCCCCTAAAAGTGGCCACAAGCTTAGCAATTTGTGATTTAGTAAGCAATTCATCATCATCGATTACAGTATCTAATGATGCAGCATTAATCGAAACTACAATCTATTAAACTACCTGTTTAAAAAATAATAATTGAATTACTATATATTGTGATCAGTCCCCTGATGTACTAGTCCAATCGACTTTCTAGTTTCCAATTCAATCATAGGCTGCCTAAATCAGTTGGCCCCTATGGCTTATGATTCTTATTGCATTTTAGTCGCACCCAAAGATCTCGTAGAAGCACATTGATTTTTTTTACTTAGCAAGGAAAGTGCTGTAACTTGGAGTGTTTTTAATGTAATGTACATTCAGACTATAAATCTGCCTAATATTTGTCTGTTTCATTTTAGATGACTCAAGTGTGGAATGAATTAAAGCCGAAGCTGAATTGTCTGTTTGTGGGATCTTCTGGCCTTGCCACCCCACCCCTGTCTCCAGAGGAACGTCATTTCTTTACTCACTAGACCCATATCCAGAGAAAGGCTAACGGATGAGACTGATGTAGTACTCAAGTCATAGATTGCCATGTTGGTCAGTTTTTAGTGAGATTTTGTCCTAGGCAGGCTGTTCATGGGATGATTTTCTTTTTGGTGTGAGATCACTATGCATAAATATATTGACCCCCAAATATATTGCCAGCAAACTCTTGAAGGCAGACAGTTTGTCCATTGAGGCAATACTCAGTACTAGACATGCTAACAATGGACAAGGCATGACAATATTGATGTACTGTTCTTTAGTTAAAGGGGTTGTAAAGGTTAATTTTTTATTTTCTAAATAGGTTACTTTAAGCTAGTGCTTTGTTGGTTCACTTACCTTTTCCTTCAATTTCCCTTCTAAATGTTTTTTTTCTTTGTTTTCTCACTTCTTGTTCCTCCTCAGTAAGCTGTTCTAAATGACTTTCCACCGCTTGGATGATGGTGGAAAGCTTACTGAGGAAAAACAGGAAGTAAGAAATTCAAACAAAGAAAAAAAACATTTAGAAGGGAAATGTAAGGAAAAGGTAAGTGAACCAACAATGCACTAGCTTAAAGGAACCAATTTAGAAAATAAAAGATGAACCTTTACAACCTCTTTTAAAGTATATTCTAAGCCAAAACATTTATTTTGTTTCAGATAGTTTGGAGTTCTAATGGCAGATATGTTGTGCTACGGATTAACCTGTGCACGACATCCTCCAACAAATAGATTATTGCCTAAAAATTACATAGGACTTCTTGGGTGCCTTTTTGCCAAATAAACATTATAGACTAGGATATATCAAAATCACATAAAATAAATGAATTGTACTGTACATACATCAAATATTCCAACATATTTCTCCCTCCATAAATATATTCAACTACTTACTTAATCTGCAAGCTAAGGAGTCTCCTAATCAAGATAACTGTTCCTGTTCAGTTGATGCCAATTGTTATGCCGCGTACACACAACCTTTTTTCGGGACGTAAAAAATTAAGTTTTTTCGCATGTGTGTGTGTGCTCCAGAGCATTTTTCACAACGTAAAAAATGGGCATCAAAAATTTAGAACATGATCTAAATTTTCACGTTATCATTTTTAACGTCGTAAAAAATGGTCGTGTGTGGGCTTTAACAACATTAAAAAACCGTGAATGCTCAGAAGCAATTTATGAGACAGGAGCGCTCGTTCTGGTAAAACTAGCGTTCGTAATGGAGGTGGCACATTCATCACGCTGTAACAGACTGAAAAGCATGAGGACTGAAAAGCGCGAATCGCGTTTCACCAAACATTTACGAACACAAAATCTGCAAAAGCAGCCCCAAGGGTGACGCCATCCGAACGGAACTTCCCCTTATTAGTGCCGTTGTACGTCATCGCGCTTTGCTAGAGCATTTTTTTTTTCACGGTCGTGTGTAGGCAAGGCCGGCTTAACAATAATCGGGTTGAAAAAAAATAGACCATTAAAAATGGTCGTGTGTACGTGGCATTAGAGTGGGTTGAGGATAACTTTCAATGCAGTTTCCAAGATCATAGGTCTCCTTTTTAGGAGACACAGGAGATATGCATATATCGGAACTTACAACCAATTACGCCATGAATCGGAAACTGTTTCTTACCCTAGAGCAGTGTTTCTCAACTCCAGTCCTCAAGCCCCCCCAACAGGTCATGTTTTCAGTATTTCCCTCAGATGAAAAGGCTGTGGGAATTACTAAGGCAGTGAAACTGATAAAATCACCTGTGCAAAATAATGGAAATCCTGAAAACCTGACCTGTTGGGGGGCCTTGAGGACTGGAGTTGAGAAACACTGCCCTAGAGAGACATTAGGGAACATACAAGAGGTCCTGGAGGCATTAGGCTTGTAGTGGTTGGTTATGGGAGCACCGGAGCATAATATGGCCAGTTGTGTGCACCATATAATGGACCAGAATGTCCTTGCTTGGCATTGATGATTCTCTTTTATGATTTGTTCCTGGCCATCAGCTCATTGCAATTGAGCTTCAGTATAGGATGTTAAGCAGATGTATTGTAAATAAATATCATATTGATGCTCCACGACACATTGTACGGCACATCAAAGAATGGACTGTAGGGAACATACAATGTACAGGTCCATTCTATAGTGAACCACAACAGGCAATATAGTAACGGCACCTGCGCTTTCAATGCTACCCATAGAAAGGGTAAAGCCTCTGATATCCCTGCACGTTATGACCACTTTCTTGTTCAATGCGGTTTGCCCTGGGGTAAGAGAATTTTGGGTTCAGGGCATAACTGGTTGGAACTTTAGAGATATATCTATCTATCTGTGTGTGTGTGTATATGTATGTGTATATGTATGTGTGTGTGTGTGTGTGTATATATATATAATATACATACATACATACATACATACATACATACACACACACACACACACACACACACACACACACACACACACACACACACACACACACACACTTTCTCTGTCTCCCTATGAAAGACCTATGGTCTGGGGAAGGAACTGAAAACTTTTTTCATCCCACTGTAACAATCTTTATGTGATATTAGTATCTGTAAACAGAGAATGTTTTGGTATATTTTAGTCTGATATTTAATTGACAATAAGGCACCTTAAAAGTCCCATGTAATGTCATTTTTAGAGTTTGGAAAGCCCCCGTCTAGTTTTCACTTCTGCTTGTGCCTCTTCAGGGGAAATTTTACTTTCTCTCTTTCTCTTTGTCACTATGACAGAAAGTGATAGGAAATTGACAACGTTACATTTGTCTCTGGTAAAAGAATACAGTGGAAGTCTCCCAATGGAGTCCGTGTCTAAGGGGACGGTGTGTACTCCATTTCCTGTGTCTTGATGAGAGAAAGGTAATGGAAAAATCTCCCAGTAGGATATAGACAGCAGAAAATAAGTGACAAAGGGTTTACCCCAGGGGTCTCCAAACTTTTCAAACAAAGGGCAACTTCAGGCTTTAGGAGGGCCGGATTGTGGCCAGGAGGGGCAGAAAATGTCTCAGGCCAGACATCGGTGAGAATAAATATGGCTTCAGGGTTGGTGGTCAATAGGAGGAGGAGTATTCCCCCTATTAGTTGGAGGAATAGTATCCCGGCATTGGTATCGGTGGAAGATATAGTGCCCCATTGTTGGTGTCAGTGGGTGGAATTGTGCCCCAAGGGCCGGATAAAGGCTAGCAAAGGGCCACATCTGGCCCTCGGGCCGCAGTTTGGAGACCCCTGGTTTACCCATTCCCCACGCTATTCAAACCTAAACAAAAATAGGAATAAATATCTTGTCTGTAGATATATTTTAATTGGTCACCATGAGTGGAGTTACAGCTCTTAGGTTTTTTTTTTTTGTTTTTTTTCCAAAATGTCTGCCATGTTAACTGTTTTTGCTAAGAACGTGCAACATGTTGAATTTGGGATTTCAACATTGTGTTCAGTACTGACAAACTATAGCAAAACATAATGTGCGCAGATTTGTAAAGGGAATTTTGCTCTAACTGCAGATTCTGTGTCAACTTTTGACTTTCCTGCAGTAGCATGAAGTTGTCTTTTCCATGCATAGCCCTTCCGTAAACAGGGGAGCTCACATACTACTGTTTACACTGATCAGAGAACTGATGTCTATTTTGTGATATATTTTTCCGATGTTCATAAATCTGACTTGAGATGTTGCAACACTAGGTATGACCAGCAGGTGGCAGTGTATGTAAAATCTGGAATTGCAGGGCAAAGATAGAACGTGCTGAATCGTACTACTTGTTATGTCACCAGAAATAAATGAAACAAGCTAATTGTTACACTTAAAGGGTTTGTAACGGTTTGTTTTTTATTTTCTAAATAGGTTCTTTTTAAGCTAGTGCTTTGTTGGTACACTTACCTTTTTCCTTCGATTTCCCTTCTAAATGTTTTTTTCTTTGTCTGAATTTCTCACTTCCTGTTTCTCCTCGATAAGCTTGCCCCCATCATCCGAGCCGTTCTGGCTGGGGGTTAGTCAGCGTGCTCGCCCCGTTCCTTGGGACTACATCCCTGCTGGAAGACAATGTGAACGTTCACAGCATCTCTCCGCAGGGATGTAGTCCTAAGGGAGTGGGCGAGCACGCTGACTAAACCCCCAGCCAGAATGGCTCGGATGATGGGGGTAAGCTTACTGAGGAGGAACAGGAAGTGAGAAATTCAGACAAAGAAAAAAAAAACATTTAGAAGGGAAATCGAAGGAAAAGGTAAGTGAACCAACAATGCACTAGCTTAAAGGAACCTATTTAGAAAATAAAAAACAAACCTTTACAACCCCTTTAAGGCTCACTCGCACTGTTTCAGTGCGTTGTGGAAATGCACCTTAATGAACCAAGGCATCGCAGCTCCAATGTACATGCATTGCAGCTCACCATAACTATTGTGCATTGTTGTGCCTGAACCTTTCAGGTGCGTTGGCAACTCATTCAAAATGAATGCGCTGCCTTAACACGGTGCACAATAATGCGGGGCATTAACGCAACGCCCAAGAACGAGAAAGTGGGATTGGGCCCTTAACGTAAAAGGGAAAAACAGTGTATTATAGAAAGAAATCACATTATCTATAATAATATAGTCCGATGTTTAAAGTGGAATGTCGCCCATAAAAAACATCTTGCGCTTAGATCGTTCCTCTGCCCTCCTTAAAGAATTGGCTGTTCACTTATACACCAAAGGTGCGTTTGTGCTGCGCCACAGTATTTTCTACTTTCCAGACTAGGCCAGAATGATGTGGAGCCCCGCTGCCTCATGGCATTCTCTACAATTTGATGCGGCATGTGGCGTGAGATTTTGCATGTGTGCAGATGTATTGCGGGTGTTTAAAATATAACAGAGATCTGTGGCACATCTGCAGACACGCAAGATATTTTCACACTTGCACAAACCAGAACCAAAGTCTCATAAGGTTCGCTGACAGAACTTGGAGTGGCATGTCTGTGCAAGTATGAAAATGCCTAGCGCATGCACGGGTAGGCTGCAGATCAATGCCAGGTCTTTAGGACCTTGCAGAAACATGCTACACCTCTGAACACTGGCCATATAATAAAAGGTGGTGGCAACAAAGACAAGCAGGGGATAACAATAGGTGACAATCCACTTTAAAAACTTAAAGTGATTGTAAAGTCAGAAGTTTTTTTTATCTTGATGCATTATATGCATTAATATAAAAAAAAACTTTTGTGTGCAGCAGTCCCCCTAATACTTACCCGTGCCCCCTCTAGATCCAGCGATGGTGCACAAGACAATCGGATGGCTGGGTCTTCCCTCCTCATTTGGCTGTGACTGCAGCATGGCGCCATTGGCTCTCACTGCTGTTAATCAAAGTCAGTCAGCCAAAGAGGAGAGAAAAGGGGCCGGGCCGTGGCTTTGTGTCTGAATGGACAGAGGGAGCACCGAAGAGGGACCTAAGAAGAGGAAGATCTGGGCAGCTCTGTGCAAAACCATTACACAGAGCAGGTAAGTATAACATGTTTATTTTTAGTTAAAGGGAAAAAAAATGAGACTTTACAATCACAAGAAAAATTGGTGATTAGGGCATCCAGAGGAAGCTATCATTTTGCAGGTCAATCTTTTTTTACAGATTATAGCCTGGTAATGTATTAGGAACTAGCAGCGTTCTTAAAGTGGAGTTCCACCCTTAATTTCACTTTTTAAATATAAATACCCCTGTAATACACAAGCTTAATGTATTCTAGTAAAGTTAGTCTGTACACTAAGGTCCGTTTTGTTAGGTTGTTTAGCATTTAGTTTATAATCTAGAAATAGACCGTGGCCATCTTAAGTGTGGGCATCATGAAGCCAGACTGTATGACTTCCTGGATTTCAGCTTTGCATATCTCGCACATGCTCAGTGCTGCACAAGCAATGTAATAGGTTTCAGTCAGGTTTGCAAGGACTACTGGGAAACATGATGCCTATCTCAGAAACCCTTGCAAATAGCCTTGTGACTTAATAGCCTAGGCTAATGAGGAGGAGGAAGTAATGAAGGACTACAAAATAAAGGTATTTACAAGCAACAAAATAAATAAAAATTGTCCATTCTGAACACTATGAGATAAGGACATGCAGCACAGACAAACATAAAAAAATGGGTGGAACTCCACTTTAAGCCAATAGGGATTTTTTTTTTGTGCAAAGTTGCCATTTCCTTATAAACTGAGAGGCAAGATTTTTGTTTTGTTGATAAAATGGTGATTTTCTCCTGGGTGACGGGTGCACTTTATGGATTGCTTATTGATCAGCTGGATTTTGCCTTCCCTAGTGGACAAGCATGCTATTCACTATGGGCTTCCTTTTAAAAGGGCTAATCTACAAAGCAGCAGTATGGTATTACCACAGCCATGCCGCTGCTTAAAAAATAAATAAAAATAAATGCACATTTGAAAAGCGCAGCAATGCACTGTGTTATAGCTGTGCTTAGGTGCCATCTTCAGGACTCTGAAGTTAGCGGATTTCTATTAAATGAATGGAGCGTGTGTCAGTCACATTAGTCTGACTCTGCTCTAATCATGGAGATCTCTCTACTGCATAAGCAGAGCAGTCAGTAGGATAAAGCAGGCTGAATACTACGATCTGCATTATATGAATGGGCAGGCAACAGTATGCAGAAATACTGCAAAGTATAACAAAGAGCCAATTGTGATATCAGCTCTCTATAATAAATGAACCTCTTTTGGTGCCTTTTTTATGTAGTTTGATTCTTGGAAATGGGTAACATATGATCTGTAGTGATTATGGGCCAATTGTTTTTTTACTGCTAATCCTGATGCTGGATATTTGAATAGATTTATACATTTATATGTCACTAACCATGCACCTGACGGCAGGTGAAATGATGTCACTACGTACATTTTTGTGTACAACTTTAGTATTACTGTATAGTGTTTTTTTAATACTTTAATATTATAGAGGCTTTATATAGTGCTGACAGTTTATGCAGCACTTTTCAACATATCATTTCTTGTTTAAACTAGGAAAGTACTGGAATTGTGTGAGCAGTATTGATGCAAAATGAGTATGGCTAGCCATAAAGGTGTTGACTTGTTTAGCCCCGTGGGCTGAATGAGAGAAATCTCTGTATTCCCCCATCCCCATTAAAAATCGGAATCTTTACTGCTTGCTATTGTATGTAGACGACCGACTCCCACTTATACCTGAATACCCCAACATTCAGCTGACCATTTTCCACCTGGCTTGACAAAAGTCCATTTTAAAATCAAAGGAGCTGGGTGAGAAATTGGGCCAACAGGGCCACTCACAACTTAAATTTCAGCTAAATCAGAAGAATTTGGCGAAAATGTATCTGTATATGGCCAGTTTAAAGTGGAGGTTCACCCAAATAACATGTATATGCGATCATATTCTTTAGACATGTACACTACAGTATGCTGTTTTTTTTTTTTTGGCTGTACATACCATATAATGGCTATTTTCCACCCCGGCTTCCGGGTACTCACTCCCGCGGGAGTAGGCGTTCCTATGCAGAGGCGCAATGTCATCTGGGAATTCGCCCTATTCCCCCTATTGCATAGGCGTGTCATGAGTTTCCAAAAGTAGCCGAACTGCGAGTCGGCTCTATACGGCGCTTGCGCCGTCAGCTCAACACGGCTCCTAGTCGGTGCGCAGGTGCCGTATAGAGCTGACTCGCAGTTTGGCTACTTTCAGGAACTTGTGATGCCCCTACAAAATAGGGGGGGGGCCTTATCCGCCGGGGGGAAGTTTTTCTCAAGGACGTCAATCATCTGGGCTTCTGCATAGGGACGCCTATTCCCGCGGGAGTGAGTAGCCGGAAGCCTGGTGAAAAATAGCCATTTTACGGTATGTACAGCCAATAAAAAAAAAACGCATTCTGTACATGTTGGAAGTCTAAAGAATATGATCGTATATACATGTTATTTGGGTGAACCTCCGCTTTAAGGAAGGTGGAGTACAAATTGAACTAAATTGCAGCAATCAGTTTTAACTGATCTGATTTTAATCAACAATAATTTGATTGGTCGTTTTGGGTTACTATGCTTTGCACATCTCTCTTCGCTGCTCTTTCTCCTGTTTTTGAACAAGCATGCAAGCCCAAACTTTTGTAGTGTTGGTTTTTTGGTTAATTTTGTTTTATGTAGTCCAGTTATTTTCAGGTTTTGTCTTTAAGGCTCCATTCACATCTAGGCGTTTTGTCGCCTGAAGCCCGACGCTGAAGCAGCCTGACATACGCTGGAGGGGGGAATTTACATTGTCGGCTATGGAGATGGTTCACATCTCTACGCCGAACGCCGATACGCCTGAAGCGTGAAGCCTGAAACAAGTCCCGGACCCTTTTTTTCAGGCGTATCGGGCGTTCGGCCATAGCCGACAGTGTAAATTCTGCCCTCCAGCAAAAAAGCAATAGGCGTTTTGTCACCGCAAATCGCGGGGACAAAACGCCTATTGCATGTCGCCCGAATACACCTGCTGCCGCCGACGCCTAGATGTGAATGCAGCCTAAAGTATAGTCCTATAGGAACATAATTTTATGTAGCACTTTCTAGTGTTTGAATCTTTATTGATCTTTTGGAACATCAGCCTGAATGGGTAAAGTGACAGTCTCTTTAAATTTCACCCCCTGCCCATTTATACTCGTCAAAATTCACATATGCTCATTGTGCTCCCTTGCTGCTTCAATGCTCAATTAGAGCCTCTGCATGATACCTGGTGCTTTTGGGTACTGGGAGCATGTGACTTCCTTTCATGATGCAGTGCTCAGGTCTAAGTACCCAGTCACCTGATCCGAATACTGTCACATGACACGGGGGGGGGGGGGGCCAACATCATCAACCCTCTGTAACCCCCCAACACAGGGTTTACATAGAGTTGGTACAGCAGTGCAGATGAGGTGAGTGCAGCAGGGTCGGGATGATGGGCTTCAAAGAGACCTTGTCACCCTTAATAGGGCTAATTATTTAGAAGTCTTATGTAAAATAAGTCATAATTGGATCACTTATGGCACCTGGAACCTTTACTGACTCTGGCAACGAGCTTTAAGTTTGCTTCTTTTTTTAGCCTAGGTTCACATTGGTCCGATTTGGATGCAATTTGACATGTCAAATCGCGAGCTAAATCGGCTACTATTGCCAGCAATGGCACCGTCTGAATCGGTGCAACCCTGACTTTGCTGCGCCGCACTGATTCCCAAACGTGGTTCCGAACCTACATTTGGTGACTTTGGGGGTACATTTTTATGGACAACTGTGCATGAACCCGTACAGATGTCTTTCAATTCGCCTCCGAAGTCGGACTGCATTGCCTCATTGAAATTGTGCAAGTTCAGCTGAACTTGCACGATCTCTAACCTGCAGCGATGTGAACCTAGGCCTAAATATAATATTTAAAGCTTCAATTAAGTGCTATAGGCTGTCATTTAACACGGGCTGGAAGTGGTGGTAGTTTCAGAGCAGACATGGCTGTGCATGATGCTACAAAAATAGGCTTTTCCCTGGAACCAGAATTGGGCTACGTTCACGATGTAGATATTTGCCAGCACACCATGGAACGACGGGAATAGCGTCCAAACGGATGATTTATTGCATGATCACAACACAAGTAGAGTGCAACGTTTCAGAGTCATTCAGGACCCCTTCTTCACATGCCTGACGAAGAGCTCCTGAGTGACTTCGAAAAGTTGCACTCTCCTTGTGTTGTGATCATGCAATAAATCATCCGTTTGGATGCTATTCATGTCGTTCCATGGTGTGCTGGCAAATATCTACATCGTAATTTAAACCCGTTTCCTAATTTCAGAGATCATCCAGGAATTTGCGATGGGAATATGAAGTTAGGCTACGTTCACACGTGCAATTAAGGCTGCTGTGAATTGTAATGGCAGTTCCTGCTGTGGCTCTCAGTGGCTGGGTACGGCCGTCAGCCTTGTTCTCTACAATGACAGGTTTCCAGCAGGCTTAGCCTAATCACTGCTCTTTGCACAGTCGACAAATACCTGCATTGTTGGCTGCTGGATGCACACAAAGCATCCAGCAGCTATCATCGTAGGTAATTTTTGGCTGTGCGGACACCAGTAAATAGCTGCGGCCGCCAGCGACCTATCATTTTAGTGAATGAGGCCGGCAGCCGCACCTAGACACTGAGAGCCACAGCAGGTACCGCCACTACAATTCACAGCAGCCTTAATCACTGGTGAGTATGTAGCCTTAAGCAGTGACTGCCTTTACTACTGCATGTAGGTCACGACATTTCTGACTGCCATTAATATAGGATAGGTTTATTAAGAGAACCTGTACTTTTGACTTCTTTCTCCACTTCTCAGCTGAGGATCTTCAATATAAACCATTCCATATACCCTTCCCAAATATCCTAAATGTTGGTCTTACTATGTGTACATGAATCATAGGCAAACTGATGAAATTATGCAGTAGGTTAATATGGGGGGCAGACAATTTTAGCTGATAGGAACAGGATGCCTGTGCATGTACAGTTGTGATCATAAGTCCCAGTGCTTTATTCAAAATAGTGTTTGAGCAGATTACCGCTTTCAATGACATCACTAAATCTAATTTTGAAGATGGTAATTTGCGTTCATTATTGCCATAACTTTAAATGGTAGATAAACAGTATATCTTATTGAAAATAATAGCGGATGCCTGTGTGTGATGAGTTGCTGGAATTATTTTTTTGCATAGTTGGCAAGTTTACTAAACAGCACAGGGAAACGCCTATATGTGGTTATGTGGAAAAAAAAATCACGTTGTTAGCCCTGGTTCACACGGTGCATTTTACATGTAATTTGACATTTAAAATCGGCGGCATTTGCCGGCAATGACACTATCCTAATCAGCGCTGCAGTGATTTCAATAAGTAGTTTCTGTACTTTTTGCGATTTTTGGGCCACAATTTACATTGATATCTGTGCAGAAACCTGACTCTGAAATTGCAGACTAAATCGGAACTGACGAGCGGTAGTGAAATCATGCGAGTTGAGCTGAACCTGGGCTTATAAACAAACAAATCTTAGGAATTTTTTATTTCTTTTTTTTATTGATTATTGCATCCATCTTTACTTGGCTTTTTGCATTCTACTTTTTAGCTTACCGCCTTTTTGTTTTGCATTTTCTAAATATATGAAAGCTGCTTAGATAAAAAAAAATTCTATAGTATTGGTGCTAATTAGTGAAGGCAGATATTTTTTGTTACCTAAACAGTGTTCTAATTGAAATGTAAGCACAGCCAACAACATGGCTGCCTTAATTTTGAAGTTATGTAGCAGTCCTTTTACACTTTCCTCTCTCCCTCCCTGCACTCTTCTGTGCACCAAGCTAAAAAAAAATGTGCCTTAATTCCTTAAAGTGGTTCTAAAAGCCTTAAAGTGAATGTAAACCTGATTAATGAAATTATGAGCTGGGCACATATATCGGCAGTGTTTTCTAATCTCTCTTCTAAGCACTAAGTACCGTGGCTGACTCCTCATCCGTTCTCCTGTTAAAAGCATGATAACTTCTGACAAATTCTCTGAAACTTGGTAAAAAATAGATCCCTACATATCATATATATATATATATATATATATATATATATATATATATATATGGATCTATTTTAAATAAACACTGGACAAATCCTGGCAGATTCACAGCTATTTGCCAGGATTTTTCACCTGTGTTTGGATGAGGCAGCGGAGTTGCAGTGTGTTTTAGAGTGTCAGAACCTAAAGGGCAATTCTCCATAATATATATTGGATATTATGAAAACCAAGACACTATTAACATTTTTTATTTTTTTCTGAAGGGTTGAAAATAATGAGTTTTGGCAAAAATTCCATTACCATTATGCCCTTTGTTTCATTGCAGTGATTCATACAAACTTTCGGTTCAAAAGCTAACATTTTCCAAAATGATGTATGCAAAATAATCTGAAAAACACTATGCATTTGTTTTGAAGAGTCATGCTAAAGGAGAAGTAGGGCCAATGCTATTTTGTCCTTACTCCTGTGGGGCACAGGAGTGCACTTTGTTCTGCACTTTTTTGACCCGTATTCGCTGACATTTCTTAGCCAGTGTAGTCTGGACGACTTTAATGTCGGGATCCACACAGATGCCCAAAGAGGCAGCTGGCTAAGCCTCTCAATGAGCCACTGAGAGCCTGAGCCAGCGGCTCAAATGAGCACTGGGGGGCAGAGCAGAGAGCCAGTGACTGATAGTTCACTGTCTCGGTTTTATGTGTGTCCCAAAAGACAGCGGGGGGGAAGGAGGGAATGGAAATGCATGTAGATCAGCGATCTTGCCCAAAAGTGGGAGCGGGTACCTGTTTAAACCAGGTACCTACTCCCCCTCAAAAAGTGCCAAATATGGTAAGATATGGGGTGTGAACAAGTGGAGCTTCCCCTTTTTGGGTAGAGCTCCGCCTTAAAGGCTCTATTACATTGCACAGAGACATTGAAGGATGCTATTAAGGCTGATTCAGATACTTACACTGGTTTAAAAATGTATTTTTAAAGAATACTCAACTGGAATAAATGTGCAGGAGGGGGGAGAATGTTGACGGTCAGCGGAGAACTGCGTAATCGGCAGTCATGTGGTCGCTTAGAGCTGGCGCCGAATAGCATTAGCATTACACTGATGCTGCAGCAGGGATTATGTGTGTGTTTTTTTTATTAATTCCAATGCCTTGAACCTGTAGCTCAAGAGAAGAAAAAAAAAACAATCTTTCTCCTTTTTTTTTATAATCACTGACTCCAAATATGTTATTTTTGCTTGATGCTTGTAAATATATAAACAAATTCTATTGTAGTAGCAAAAGATAATGCACAATGTAAGTACTTTATCAGGGACCAAACATGCAGTTTATATTAGTTATTCACATTTTATTTTATAGTTTTATATTTAAAATATGTATGCCATATGCGTGCCTTAATTTTTCTGAAGTATTGGAAAGTTATAGCGTTAGGAAAAGTAGTTAAAGAACAGCAATTTAATAGCACAGTGCAACAACAAAAAAAAATAGTATTATTTCATAGAAACTATATTACAACAGCTTGTAATATTGGGCCTCTCTTCACAGGGAGCATATAAGCACACATCCATGGAGGGTCATGTTTACCTAACGGATGAACACCCTGTGTGGATGAGGATCTAATAAAACAGTTTCTGTGTAAATGTTGTACTCTGAACAAACCTTTCTTAAAATAAGGGGGGGGGGGGGGTGTGGTGTCAAAGATTTTTTTTTTTTTTTTTTAAATGCTAGTTGCTTGGCTGTTGTACTGACCACCCAGGCTTTAAAGTTAATCCACACATTATATATATATATATATATATATATATATATATATATATATATATATATATATATATATATATATATACTTGCCTGCATTGTGCAACGATTTTGCACAGAGCAGCCCCAATCTTAACCTCTGTTGGTCCCCTGCCGGCGCTCCTGGCTCCTTTCCCCTGCCGAGTGCCCCCCCTAGCAAGCTGCTTGCTTGGGGGGCACTCGTGCAGGCTCACTTCCAAGCTGCACTCTGTGTGTCGGTTAAAACCAGAGCGTGGCTCGGCGCCACCCCCTGCTCCCTCCTCAGACTGATTGACAGCAGCAGGAGCCAATGGCTTCTGCTGCTGTCTCTGAGCCTATGAGGAGGGAGAGCGCTGTGAAGTGAACCGTTTTAGACTTTGTTTATAACTGATTCTTTACCTATAGTTATCACAAGGGCACTGGAAATTTAATGATGTTACAGCATTCTTTTTGCACAAAAGTATTTTAGTTGCAGCATCCGAACTGTTGACTGCAGCACTTTTTTTTTAAATCCAAGATGCCAAGCACTATAGAAAGTTCATGACAGTATTGTGCTGGTTGTTACATTCCAAAGAGAGATGAAATGCTGCCAGACCTATATAAGCTAATGAAATATTTATGTATATAAAAATATATTTGCAAGAAATGCATACAAAAAAATATATTGAAATAAAATATATGAAGTCTGAAGGGGTTGTGTGTGTATTTTTATTAAAAATGTTTCTATTGGCTTGTGTAGTAATTACTAATCTAATGCCAACGCAAGCCTAAAATGTTTTTCCCTTCTGTGTAGTGCCATTGTTTGCATGCATGCATACATAGAATGTTTTTTTCTTATTAATGCTGGCCATACACTATACGAAAATTCGGCCCACATTCGGTCGTTTTTCAAACAGTTAATGGGCACAAAATCGATAATTGTTGGGATGTTTTTGAGCTGAAAAAACAGCAGAAAATTTCCAAACTTGTCTTTCGAACGAACGATAAATCGGAAGGTTAATGTGTTTCCCGTCCGAACTTTCTGCACTAGGTATATGTTAAAAAAGCAAACCATTTTTTTTTTTATATCCACTGAACGATTTATCAGTCATAACATGATGTTACTATCGTTTGCGGTCACGACCTAACTTTTGTTTTTCGAAAGTTTGTTCGGACGATTTTTCGTGGAGTGTATGGCCAGCATAACACTATGTAGAAAATTCAAGGCTAGTTTAGCCATCATCGGTTTATTTTAGTAAATAAGGTTATTTTGGTTTTAATCCAATACAGTAGCAGGAAAAGAATAAACATTTGAAAAGTCAGTACTGTGCATTTTTGAAATTCCCAACAGAAAAACAATAAAATTCAGGCTTGGTTTACACCTATGCAGTTTGTTTTTGATTGTTTCTGCAGTGGCTTTTGTGTTTTTGCACACATGATTTTATGGAAATTTTGCCGCAATTTGCGTGCTTTTTTTTTTTTTTTTCCCAGTTTGTTGGGCAGGTTAAAAATGCAAATCAAAGCAAAATCGCATTAAAAAATGCACTACATGTTTTTCTGCAGCTTTTCCATTGAAGTCTAATGAATCAAAAAAAGTATTGGCAAAAACTCATTGGCTGAAAAAAAAACAGATGTAAAAATGTTCCATAGGAAATTATGTTAAATGAACTGTAATGCGTTTGTGTAAAAAGCACAAAAACAACTTATAGGTCTGAACCAAGCCTCAAGGTATATTCTGTTTTAATAATCAGTGGGATCTGAATCTTGGGTTTCAGGGTCCTGCAGTGTCCACCTGTATTATGGGGTTTGCTCCCTGATGATCTAAGGCAGTTGGTTTTTGAATGATCGTTTCTAGATTTGAAGCTAAACAAGTATTTGGGCCATTTGTATTTACAGTATGGTAAGTAGACTTCCCCTGCATGCAGGATTTTCTCATTGAAAGCTGAAGAGGAGCCGAGTGCTGTGCATTTGAATGCAGAGTGTCTTAGCAACCAGCAATGCAACAGATAATATTGGGCAGAGTGAACGGCTTCCCGCTGGTGCTTGTATAGTCCTGGCTGTGATTTTATTGCAAGGAGCGGTGGGGGAAATGTTTCTACAAGTTAATTGGTCAATGAACACTAATGATGTGACTCCAACCACTGACCCAGGGGCATTTATTACTCCCACTTTTCATGGCTGCAAGAGTATCTTTTGTACACATTAAAGCAGGGGCACTTTTTTTTTATATACACCTACTGCACACAGTCCAGTACCCAGTTTGTCATGTCTACCCCAACGCAGGTGGTCAGACACTATAGCTGGCTGCTACGTCCTTTACCTATAGAAGCCCCCTTTCCCTTAAGACAGGGGTGTCAAACTGGCGGCCCTCCAGCTGTTGCAAAACTACAAGTCCCATGAGGCATTGCAAGGCTAACAGTTACAAGCATGACTCCCACAGGCAGAGGCATGATGGGACTTGTAGTTTTGGAACAGCTGGAGGGCCGCCAGTTTGACACCCCTGCCTTAAGACAAGCAGGTCTACTGGTACTTGGTTGCCCCATTACTTTTTTTTTTTTACACAATGCTATAATACCTGGGCAGATGTGTACTGAGCAAAGCAAAGAGGTACTTGCAGTTTTAGCATGGTTCAAAGACAGTTCAGGGGATAATCCAGTATCCGTTCCAGGGTAAAAGGCAGGCTGAGTTCAGGGAATAATCCAGTCCCATCTGGGTCAACAAAGGGGATTCAAAAGCAAGCAAGGCAGACTAACAGAAGGCTTGGTTTCGAACAATACAGGTAAGTCTGTCTCTATCAAAAGCAAGGAATAAAGTGTTCGGTTTGCTTATATCAGGTGACTAAGCAGAACAATCGCCTAACATCGGAACACTGACAGGGAGGAAAAGCAACAGCCAACACCCGGGTGCTGGAATGAGGAACAGGGGCACTAAAACCCCTTTCACACTGGAGCATTTTATAGGCACTTTGGTGTTAAAGCGCCTAAAAGAAGCCTCATCTGCAATCCCAATGTGAAAGTCTTGAGTGCTTTTAGAGCCCTTTCACACTGCGTTGTGTTTCATGGAACTTTGGTGTTAAAAAAGCACCTCAATGGGAAGGGGTGCTTTGGGAGTGCTGCATACTCCTAAAGCGCTGCAAAACTTTTTTTTTTTTTCACATCCTGCCAGCGCAGCGCCTCAGTGTGAAAGCACTCAGGCTTTCACATTAGGATGGCAGATGCAGCTTCTTTCAGGCGCTTTTTTTTAATGCTAAAGTGCCTGAAAGACAGTCAGGCAGTGACCTAACCTAAAGAGTTTTCAGACCCCTACTGTAGCGAGTCACTAATCTGGTACATGTGTTGAATGGGGCATTTCATATTTTCAGACATGCTTGTTCCAGGACAGCAACTCGCTAGACTGCCACTTTAAAATGAATGTGTACTAAGCCGGTGCAAAACAAAAGCAATAGATGAGGAAGATAAGGTTTTTGTACTTACTGTAAAATCCTTTTCTTGTGCCTTAAAAGGGAGAAAGGTCCCACCTGTTGAGCATCGTACTTTTGGTACTGCTTTTCCACAAAACTGAGGTATACCTGAAGCAGGAGGGGGTCTCCTGGACACCTAATTTTTTTTGCCCATTGTCCGATCCTCCTGTAGGCAGGAGGATTACTAACTTTACAAACCTTTTTGTGTTCATCTTGGACTCCAGAAAAGATTTGCCAGTCAGTATAAAAGCAATAATTAGCTCTCTCTAGAGTCCTCACGCTTAAAGAAGATGGTTATAGATATATAAATATTATTTTATACTTCCTCGGGGGTTTTTTAAAATACAGCAGGTTAAAAAAAAAAAAAAAAGTATAGTTTACAAAACCATTTTTCTAGATGAATGTGTTTCTAATAGATATGAAATGTTCACCACATGTTGGTAACAACCCATGCAAACCATCCATACATACATATAATTTAAAAAAAATAACCTATGTGTAATAAACAGGGAAAAAGTATTGAACGCATGAGGAAAAGAAAGGTACAAAAAGGCATGGAAAGCAAAGACATCAGAGGAAATCTATTAGTAATTAGAAGGCAATCCTGCCCCTTCTCAGTGCAAATTAATATCCGCTGGTTCTGTCTCAACTGATGGCCTATAGCAGTGTTTTTCAACTCCAGTCCTCAAGGCACACCAACAGGTCAAGTTTTTAGGATTTCCCTCAGATGAAATGGCTGTGGTGATTACTAAGGCAGTGAAACTGATCAAATCACCTGTGCAAAATAATGGAAAGCCTGAAAACATGACCTGTTGCTGTGCCTTGAGGACTGGAGTTGAAAAACACTGGCCTATAAGATGATGCCTCACTACCAAGGTGTCAAACAAGAAACGTCTCATGATGGATAAAAGCAAAGAACTATCTCAAGACCTTTGCAACCTTATTGTTGCAAAACATACTGATGGCATTGATTAGAGATGAATTTCTAAACTCCTGAATGCTCCAGTGAACACTGTTGGGGCAGAAGTGAAAAGAACATAAATTCACCATAAACCAGCCACTCCTTGCAAGATTTTTGACAAAAGAGTGAAAAACAATTAACAGAACAGTTGTGCAAGAGCCAAGGACCACTTGTGGAAAGCTTCAGAAAGACCTGGAATTAGCAGGTATAATTGTGTCAAAGAAAATAAGTAATGCAGTCAACCGCCATGGCTTGTAAGCACGCTCACCATGCTAGACTCCATTGCAGTATGTTGAAGCTCGTTTTAACGTTTGCTGCACAACATTTAGACAAGCCTGTAAAATACGAGAAAAATAGGAGTCTGGTCAGACAAGACCACAATGTAATTCTTTGGATGCTATAATACACACCATGTTTGGTCAAATGGCACTGCACATCACCCCAATACCAACAGTGAAGCTTGGTGGTGGGAACATCATGGTGTGGAACCAACTTCATTTCTTTGAAGTAAGGAAGTATGAATGAAAAAATGTACCTAAACATTCATGATAAAAATCTGCTATCTACCAGGATGAATGAAGATGAAATAAGGGTATACATTTCAGCAAGACAATGATCCCAAACACAAACCAAAGGAACCTCGCAATCGGTTTCAAATAAAGAAAATAAAAGCTGCTAGATTGGCCCAGCCAAATCACCTGACTTGAATCCAATAGGACATTAATGGAAAGAACTAAAGATCAGAGTTCATAGAAGTGGCCCACGGATCCTTCAGGCTCGGTTCACACTATTGCAAATTAGATGCAGGATCTCTGCATCCAATTCACGATATCAGGAGATTGTGACCTGCTCTCTGTGGAGCCGGTTTACATATCTCCGATGCGGCATAGGAGCCCTGTGTGTCTGTTGGCCCGTTTAAGGTTTTAATTCAGCCCAAAATTCAGGCTGAAATTGGACCTGAAACAGTGAACCAGGATGCACAGGACGGTGGCCCCTGCTGGGAGTCCTATGCATAAGATAAAAAACCTGTCTGCAGCAGCACTCCTAATATTTACCTGAGCCCCATCTCTGTCCAGCGATATTCACAAGTCTTTCAGCCATCCAGGATTCTGTCTCCTGATTGGCTGAGACACAGCAGGCTTCAGCTGCTGTCAATCAAAGTCAAGTTGGCCAATCAGGACACAGAAGGCGGCCGAACAGCAGCTCCATGTCTGAATGGATACACAGAGCTGCAGCTTGGCTCGGGTGCCCCCAAAGCAAGCTGCTTGCTGTGGGGGAACTTGACAGGATGGAGGGGCCAGGAGTAGCGAACATGGACCTAAGAAGAGGAGGATCCAGGCTGCCCTGTGCAAATTCATTGCAAGAAGAGTTTTTTTTTTTTTAACAAGACTTTAAAATCACGTTAACATATCTGTACACAAAAAAACTGAACTGGCAATCAACCTGGTCATTTGGTTCCCATGCTGTCTAAGTCATTTATTATATAAAGTAGATCAGCCATTCCGAAATCTCTTGCTGCAGTATAAAATCCAAAGATCCTAGAAAGAAAAATTCTCAAGAGTGGGTCCATAATTGTAGCTTATGACATATTTGCTTTAAAAAGGTGCTTGTCATCTCACTTTCAGGGATGGTTAACCTCCAGGTAAGCGTGGTATACATTTCACAATGTGGGCACATCTAGAGCAGTGTGCACTTTTTTTTTAAATATATTAAAAAAAATCATGAAAACAGACTTCTAGTTTTACAAAATTATAAACTACAGGTTTTAATTAGGTTTCAGCTTTAGGCAACAAAGGATGAACACGGAAGAACTTTAGCACAGATTTCAGTTACCTGCTGTATTGTGGAAGATGTTTTTTTTTTTTAACGACCTTACCTTTTAAGAAATGGTTACTTTCACCTAGTTTAGTCAGAAATGCCTCCCCTTGCATGCATGACTTTTAGGTCATAAAAAAAAAAAAAAATTGCATACCATGACAAAGGCAGACACAAGATTAGGTATTTGTTACCAGAAAAAACAAACAGTGAATGACAAAGAAAAAGTATAAACCGTTTGGAGGATGGAAATAAGTTGCCTTATAGAGGATTCATGCCACCCCCTCAGATTTGGTCAACATTCAATCCAGCACTGGGAAAACCCATGTAGAACACTGTCATTATTTATATACGGTATATATATATATATATATATATATATTTAAAAAAAAAGTATAACGACTAAAATATTAACAAATAAAACATCTGTACATCACTAAGCCTAGAAAAGGTACCAAACTAATAGTGCGATTATTAGTCTTAAGAAAAGTTTAGTAATCTTCATATATCTTCCACTTGTTCCAAGGTGTAGTTTAGGATTTTGTCATGACCCTCAAACTTGAAATATCCTTGAAATTTCTTCTTCTGTAGCAAAAGTGGAAACCAAATGATATCATCCGGCCACATATTGTCAAAGGGGATCTTCTCCAGGGGAAACCACTGAGGGCGCATTTCTGGAAATCAACCAAAAGAACTAATAATCAGTTCCGTTACATTATCCTGATGGTATCAAAAAGTACTCCAAATTAAAGCAAGTGTATAAAACAAAAAACATCAAATTGAAGCAGTCTCAGTGTATGTTAAGTTTGTGTATGTATTTACTTATTTTATCACCATGTACAAGAGTGGTGGTCAACTTACTTCATGTAGAGGGCAACAAGGAGTGCCCCTGGCATCAAAGAGTTGCATATATAGTATTTAATGAATGTAACATTACAGAAAGCTGGATAAACAGAAGACTTGTAACAGGAGATAGTCAGAGGCTGCATGGTCTAACACCAATCTATCTAACCCTATAAAGAAAACCTTACATACCTTTTTTGAAGCTGAGCCGATCTCCAATGGCGGAAGCTCAGAAGGACGACACTGCCAACAACCGCTGTTTAATTAATGGGAAATGACATCACCCATAGACTTACTATGGGGCTTCCATAGTCCTCTGCACCCACCACCACAGCGAAGCCACATCTGGCAGCTCAGCGTGGGACGTATACTGATTTCTTCTTTACAGGGCTAGATAGGTTAGTGTTAGATCATGGATGTCTGTAGATGCAGATTTTAGTGTTATGGATTTATACAGTGGAACCTTGGATTACGAACATAATCCGTTCCAGGACAATGTTCATAATCCAAAGCACTCGCATATCAAAGCAAGTTTCCCCATTGTAGTCAATGGAAACAAAAACCGTTCCGCATTGACTCAATGGCATGCAATAACGCATGCGGCCAGAGGTGGGCGGCGCTGGACAACCTCAGAAACGGCCCGAGGACACCTCAGAAAGACTCTGTTGCAGAGATGTGCCGAGGTCAGCCGAGCTGTCCTCGGGCCTTTCTGTGCATTTCCGAACAGCGCAGATCTGCTACGATAGACACCATACGGCTCTGCTTGGCTCCGGCGCCCCCCCACCTCATGCCAAACACAGTACTTCACACCGCTCTGGCCCAAATCGTGCACAGCGTTACTCACAATCTGAGGTTCCACTGTACTTTAGTTTCATTGCTACAGCCCCTTTACAAATCAACACTTTGACATTTGTACTACCTACAACACCCTTAATTATTTGTGCTAAATTTAATATTTCTCTCTGCACTATAAAAGATCAGAGGACAAAAATATTAAAAGGAAAAAAAAAAAAAAAGAGGACGACGGACACCACAGAAATAAGATGCTGTAAAAGTAATGAACCAAACCCTTTGTATTAGTGAGTTCCAATAGGACAAGGTCCACCTCCATGGGTACCCTGTAACACTGGCTGCAATGTTGTTCCAACTCCAAGGAAAACATTGGCAAGAGGAAGGTGAAGCACGCATCCCTCTGCCTTCTCCTTTCCGGAGTTTGCGTTGCGTTAAAGCGAGAGACAGGCTCTACAAAGCAAAGCTTCTATCTCCATGCTAGCTGAAGTTTAGGGTAACATTACAGCTAGTGTTCCAGGGCTGCAAGGGAGAAATGTACTTGGTGCCATCGAGAAGGCAATAATGTAATTCTTTACCTACTAGAAGCAAATCCAAAGGACATTTCTCTTTTCCTAGCTTGGGTAAACACAAAAAAACATTGCATTAAACTAGTATATTGCAAGAACCATCCTAAGCATTCCAGGTACAAAGCTTCGAGAGTCAAACTAATCTAAACCAACAAAACATTTTTTTTATATATATATATTGCAGCTTACCAGTCTTTAGCTGCGTTGGCTGCATTCGTTTTCTTTTCTCTGGCTCTCTTTTTTTCACCTGGAGATCCTGCTAGTAACACACTTCCCGTTCTAGGGTGACAACGCCAACTCATTGTAGTTGTACTATATCTATTGAGGTGCAGCGTAATCATTCTAGGCTGCTCATTCTACCCCACCCTCTCCTCATTATTATTACATAGAAAGGAGATGTTCTGTAGTTCACAGTTTATCTACAGATTTCATAGCCAAGAGTGCTACCATAAAGTAGGGCTGCACCATTCTGGTCAAAATGAGAATCGCGATTCTTTTTCTTAGACTAAAGATCACGATTCTCAAAAATTGATAGCCAGAACCCCCCCCCCCCAAATAAACAAACCTGTGATTTATTTGAAAATATGAATATATAAAAAACAGACCAGTGATATGTCTATAATGTTAAAGACCATATAACTCCTTTGAAAAAAGCAGAATCAAACTTTGATTCTGCTTTTTTCATAGGAGTTATATGGTATTTAAAATATAGATATATCACTGATCTGTTTTTTATACATCAGAAGCAGTACCACCGGCAACCACTGGGTAGCGCATGGATACACACAGTTGTATTAATCTTTCTCACAGTTCTGTACAACTGTATGCATCCATGCGCCACTCAGTGGTTGCCGGCGGTACTGCTTCTGATGTATTAATCTTTCTCACAATTCTGTACATCAGAAGCAGTACCGCCGGCAACCACTGGGTGGCGCATGGATACATACTAAAGTTGTATTGAACTGTGAGAAGCGCAGGCAGCATTTGCGTTCCACGCTGGTTACGTGGAATGGCAGTGACACATAAGAATCGTGGGTCACCTCCATGAACTACAATATTGTTTTATCACAATTATCTCCCATCCTTGAATTCTTAATTGTCTGATTCTATTATTAGGTTTACTATGTTGTACATGCTTGTACACATCTCTTTGGCGCCAATATATATACCCGATTTCTAGCTATACTGATGGCACGCTCAATGATGGATAAAATTAGATCCTTTGTGCGGGCAACTTCTCTCTCAAAGTCCTCATGTTTATTACATATCCCACACAATCGCAGGAATTGTCCCACATGGATCCCCTGACTGTATGCTTTGGCCAGAAACAGCCTTTAGGAAGCTATTACTAGATAGGGGCTATCTACATAGACTGGTGACTACATCCATCAGCAGCACTTACCGTAACATCCAAAGTATCAAGTTTACCGGAACAGATAAAGATCATATAATCTATGTTGAGCCTGAAAACCTAATTTGGAATGGTTTATTAGGCTCAAAAATCCTCACCCCTCCCACCAACCCACATACAGGTTGGCAAGAAAGGGCAAAAACCTGGCACCCATTACCACCCCGAACCATTAATGATAAAAGACACCCATCAAGTGAAAAATAATGAGCCAACGGGTATTCCAGGCACTCCGAAATAAACTGTCTCAGAATGCAAGAGTACAATCCACCTGGTCCAAGAAAAAAAAAAACGCTCTAAGGCCCAGAGAATGAGGGATGGAGGAGTACAGTCTGGCCACATCATATGTGACCCATCTGTCACCCTCCGTCCACTCAAAATCCCAACACAGGTTCAACAGATGACTGGTGTCACGCACATAACTAGGGAGCCCAATGACGATGGGTTGCAGCTGAAAGTTTAACCACTGTCCAATCCTCTTGTTTAGGGAGTGGGACCCAATCCCAGCCACAGTAGGGAGTCTTCCCACCAGGGGGTCTAACCCCTTACTTGTTTTAGGCAAGTGGTAGATCACCGGGATGATAGGCTCTTCAGGAATTAAGAGGTCACTCATCTGGAGCAGCGACACAAAGGCAGAATATTTTCTGTACTTAGATTATTCAGAAAATAAAAAATAACAACGTAAATAAGACTTTAGTTGCCATACCCTGTATTGTAGCCTATAGTATTAGGCTTATTTTTTATTTATTAAAAAAAAAAACAGTAGTTAGTTGCTGTACCTTCACTTTCAACTGGTTCTCCTTTGAACGAATCTGCTCGGAACACATGGACATCCAAAATCTCAGTGCTGCCCAAAAATTCAAATTTTATCTCACCGATTTTCTGTAGTGTGTCAACAGTTAGACCACTTTCTTCCCAGAGTTCTCTAAATAAAGGAAAGTATATGTTCAGATTTTTGAAGTGAGGGGTAGGAATACCAGATCAGATGGCGTTTCCCTAACATGTTAAGTACCACTGACAGCATAATATACTTTGGGTAGTTCTATTCAAACTAATTTGCCCATGCTCCCAGTTGGACAAAATATGCCTTTTAATCAGTGTAAGTTAGAAAAAAAAAAAAAAAATTATGGAAAAAAAGACAGTGAAAAAAAGTCACTTACAGTGCCTTGAAAAAAGTATTCACACCCCTTAAAATTTTCCACATTTTGTCATGTTGCAACCAAAAACTTAAATGTATTTTATTTTTTGTTGTAAAGGTTTTTATTAAGATTTCATGTAATTACAGTATAGATGACACATTGAGGAGAGATTGCATGAACACGGACGCAGCCGTATAATGGAGCATAAGAATACATCAATTAATATATAATACAGTATTAAAAAGGTTTCAAAGCGTCTTGTATGTAGTCAGATGTTATATAAGAGAGAAAATTACTAAAAGACAAAAGTCTGATACCGTCAATAATAACAGAATAAAAACAGAAATATTATTGAGGACTAAGCAACCTGGGTTTTCAATGAGTTTCTAAAAATAGATTGCAAATATACCAGGAAAAGTAAGTGTCTTAGTAAACAATTTAATTATAAAATACAGATAAGGGAACAGAAGAGGGGAAAGGGAAAGGGGGAGGGGTCAGATACACTTCTTAGTATGGCAGTAAGATCAAACATGAGGAGGTCATGTCCCAGGTTTATATTGTTTGTATATATCAGATGAAGTAAAGTTAAGCCAATCAGACCATGTGTCATTAAATAGTTTTTGAGTATCCTTCGCTTGATGAATTAGTTGTTCCATTTCCATGTTTCTTTGGGTGCGATTAAACCAATCAGTGACGGAAGGGGGGATAGTGGATTTCCATCTAACTGGAATGCACATCCTAGCTGAATTAATTAAGTGCATGGTTAATGATCGGTAATAGCCTTTTGGTAATGAGGGAGAATAATGGAGTAAAAATTGAGCAGGTTTGAATTCTAAATCAATAGAGGTTATCAAGGAGATATATTCATGGACCTTTTTCCAGTATGGTTGTATAGCAGAGCAGGACCACCATATGTGAAGGAAAGAACCTATTTCATGATTACATCTCCAGCAGGTCTTAGATATCGAGGAGTTGATTCGATGTAGTTTAAGAGGGGTCATATACCATCTGGAAAGAATTTTATAAGCGTTTTCTTGAGTTTGTACATGAATCGATCCTTTATGTATAAATTTGTATACATTCCTCCATTCCGAGTCAGATAGATCAAGCGAAAGATCTCTTTCCCATAGTTGATTGGCCCAGTTAATTTTAGGGGTTTGGGTGGAAAATAGCAAAGCATATGTAGATGAAACCAGGTGTTTAAGCGGTTCTCCATTTTCACACCACTTTTCAAAATCAGTTTTTTCCCTAGACCAATTTGGTATTGGGTTCGGTTTTAAGAAAAATTTTCTTAATTGTACATAAGTCCAGAAAGGGAATGATTCTGTGTTGAGCTTGATATTCAAATCTGTTTGTGATATTAATTTGCCATTCATGAAAAATTGTCCTGCCTTAACAGATGAATGAGGCCAGCCGTCAGTAAAAAAATCAGGTTGCATGCCTGGTTGAAAATCAGGGTTAAGTTTGATAGGAGTCATTGGGCCATTTACAGAAGAAATTTTGTGTTTGTTGCATGACTTTCGAAATGCAAGGATGGTTGGATGGATCAGCGGGTGTTGTTTACACGATAAGGGAACATTGTGAGGTTTGATCCATGGGATCTGTGAAAGAGGGATTGGCGAAAAGTTGTTTTCCAATTTAACCCAGTCTTTGTAAATATAGTGAATATTCCAATCGATAATTCTGGTCAGACAGCAAGCCTGATGGTATTTATATATGTCTGGTAGACCTATTCCTCCTGACGGTTTAGGGGTGGTGAGCCTGTCATAACTTAGTCTCGGGCGTTGTTTATTCCATACGAAGTCTGTGCACATTCTCTTAAACGAAGAGAAAAATGCTTGAGGAATCAATATGGGGACAGTTTGTAGGATGTATAAAATTCTTGGAAGAACATTCATTTTGATGATTGCAGCCCTACCGAACCATGAAAAAAGTCCAGAGGACCATTTCAATAAGTCAGATCGAATGTTATGTAGTAGGGGACTATAGTTCAGGGAGTATAAGTCAGCTAAGCAAAGTGGAAGCTGTATACCTAAATATTTAATTGCTTGAGTACTCCACGAAAATGGGAAGTCGGATCGACATATGTTGCATAATGTTGACGGTAGGGAGATGTTAAGGGCCGTAGATTTAGAAAAACTTATTTGGAAATTCGTCAGATTTCTGAAATTAGTGAAGTCTTCTAGTAAGTTAGGTAAAGAGGTAGTTGGATCCGTCAAAAACATAAGAATGTCATCCGCAAAGGCGGCTAGCTTATAGGTTTGTCCTTTAATATCTACACCTCTAATGGTGGGATTAGTCCTAATGCGATTCAACAGCGGTTCTAATGTAAGTATGAAAATTAGTGGGGAAAGGGGGCATCCTTGGCGGGTTCCGTTCGATACAGAGAAGGCGTCCGACAGGTGTCCATTCACACGTACCTTAGCAGTGGGATTGGAATATAGTATAGATATAAAGTTCAACATGACAGAAGGGAGGCCTATAGCTCTCAAAGTTTCCATCATGTAATCCCATGCCACTCTGTCGAACGCCTTCTCCGCATCCAACGAGAGTAGGAAACCAGGAGTTTTAGATGACGTGAGCCAATGATGTATATTGATGGCTTTAATGGTGTTGTCTTTCGCTTCTCTGCCAGGAACAAAGCCTACTTGGTCCAGGTCAATTAAATTAGGAAGGAGGGGGAGTAGTCTATTTGCGAGGGTTTTTGCGAACCATTTCAGGTCCACATTTAATAGCGAAATCGGTCTATAGTTAGTGACCAAAGAATGGTCCTTGTCAGGTTTTGGAATTAGTACTATATGTGCCGATAGTAGGTCGCGTGGTGGTTTGGAAGGACTAGCAAAAGAATTAAAGGCCGATAGGAAGAATGGGGAGAGGGTTTCAGCAAAGGCTTTGTAGTAACCCACTGTGAGTCTGTCAGGGCCAGGACTCTTACCTGGCTTCATCTGTTTAAGTGCTAAATCTATTTCCATTTTATTTAGAGGTGTATCGAGTTGTAATTTCATATCATCAGAGATTGGTTTGGGGCTGTATTGTTTCAGGAAATTTTTAATTAGGTTTTGTCGTTCATCTTTGGATATTAAATGATCAGATTGGGGAAGGTTGTATAAGTTTGAGTAAAATTCAACAAAGCTTTTGGCAATAGCAGAGGGGGAGTACAATTTATTTCCTCGAGAATCAGAGATAGAGTGGATAGTCACTTTAGCTTTGGTCTTTTGTAGGGCATTGGCAAGCATTTTACTGGCTTTGTTACCAAACTCATAAAAAGTCCTTTTTGCTAGTGTAAATTTGCGTCTTACCTGCTTGCCTAAAAAGTCTAACATATCGGATCTAGCACGAACAAGTTCAGACAAAGTTATTTCTGCTTGTGTAAGTTTGTGTGCGTTTTCTAATCTTAATATTGTAGAGGCAAGGTCAGAGTATTTTTTTTTCCTTTCTTTGTTGCGTTTAGCCGCGGCAGCAATCAGGATACCTCTAACTACGCACTTGTGAGTTTCCCAGTTGGTGGTAGGAGAGGTGTCAAGTGGGTTATTCTCATTGAAGAATAATTTAATTTTAGAGTCTATTTCCTGAGTTATAGAAGGATCAGTGAGTAAGGAAGGATCAAGCCTCCAAATATTCATCCTGGGATGTGTGTCTGGGAATAAGATAGTTAAAGAAATGGGGTTGTGGTCTGAAAGGAACATGGGGTCAATGGAGGCCTTCATAACCATGGGTAAATCATTTTGGGTAATAAATAGATAATCAATTCTCGAGAATCTGCCATGTGGCGGAGAGTAAAAGGTGTAATCCCTACCGTTAGGGTTTAAAGTGCGCCAGGCGTCATGAAGTAAAAGGTCTTGAAGGTAAGATCTAACTTTTCTTATTCTTTTGAATGGAATAGAAGATGTGCCTGTGGAGGTATCTTGTATAGGGTTGAGGGGAATATTGAAGTCTCCTCCCAATATAAGGGTGCCTTCCGAGAAAGAGGCTATTAGTTCTGAAATGTTTTTGAAAAAAGGAACTTGATTTTTATTAGGGGCGTAAATATTTGCTAAGGTGATCTTATGATTTTGGTAAGTACCCTTTAGTAGCAAATATCTACCATCTTCATCGATGATAGAATCAGAAATTACAAGGGGGCAATTTTTAGCAATTAGGATCGATACCCCCCTTGATTTAGTTAAAGTGTTAGTGGAATGAAATACCGTGGGAAAGTAGTGATCATGTAATTTTGGCGTCGAATTTGATCGGAAGTGAGTTTCTTGGAGAAAAACAATATCAGCTTTGTTTTGTCTCATATTTAAAAGTAATTTGGAACGTCTTTCTGGAATGTTGAGACCCTTAGTGTTTAAAGAAATGATCTTGATTGGATAGATACTACTAGGTGGAATGATGGTCGACATAGTGTATCTGGATCTGGTCAGTAAGTGTAATAAAAATAATTAAAAAAGGAGGTCTGTAGAGTTATAGGTAAGTAGAGGGGGATGGTAAACAGGATAAAACCAAATAAAGAAATAAAGAAATAAAAATAAGGGAGGGGGAGGAGAAACAGGGGAAAGGTATTCCGGAAAATCTGTGAGATCCCACTCAAATCGGAATGGGGACAACAGAAACGTAGGGGGGGGGGGGGGAATCCGGAATTAAATAGTAGTCTATCAATAAGAATTAGGGAGTGGAATCACTCCAATATAAAAAGTGAGACTACAATAGGGGGGTTAACTAAACCTCTGAGAAAAGTGACTCTCAATGAACTTTCAAGAATCGGGATTGGTCGTCATATTCAAAGCCCCTAAGATAAAAGTAAAATCATGTGTGTGGGGTAAATAAGCAATTATGGGGGACTAGATTGGTATATATATAAAGAATCAGTATTGATTTATAGCTCTTTACATATGTAGTCAACTTGTACATATTATTAATCAAACAATATATGTAATGTAAATCAGATGTGGAAAGAAGCCCTATGTAAACATCAAGTTTTCACTTCGTGCATCTGACTGTCATAGACATATTGGTTAGTATCGGGTGTAATCATGAACCACAAATAGTTATAAATCCATTTTACATTTAAAAATTTCTAGTATTTCAATCAGAATTATCCCCGTTCCCTTCCTCTCCTATCATTCATTCTCTTTCTCCTTTTTGTCAAAATTAATATGTTTCATATGTCAACCGAGGAGTGTATTCAAACAACATCTCATTCGGATCAGTTTTTATGGAGTGGAAAGAGAACAAAAACCTAGTACTACTGTATGTAGCTGAGAGGAAAGGAAAGGAAAAACAAACAAATAAAACAAATCTAATCCAATAAAATGTATCCATGTCGTTTATGTAAGCTATATGGCATCTACGTTTCGTTATGTTAGAAGCAAAACAATGCATCTATAAACATATTGAGTATAATAGCATATATGTCAGTGGGATAGATTTGATATATCTGTGTAGAGCAGACTGGTTTCCATAGTAACAACCAGCCCAGTGTGTAGGTAAACATTACCTCAGTTAATTCAAAAGTTGCTTAGTATGCAAAACATTTTTTTTAGAATATACTGGAACTAACTTCATTAGGTACATGGATGGAATGTGTCAAAAAAGATTCACCTATATATAAATGGTATTTGGATCCACATGCACGGTCAGTAAACAGATGCTACCTGCACATTATTGATCAAGTTCAATATGGGATACGAGCTTGGTCACGACGGGTTCTGCGAGATAGGGGCTCAACAGGAGGACTATTCAGTAGATTCCCTTCCATCACTTGAGGGCCGGTCGTACGTGGCGGAGGTGATGTTGAACGCCTGCGACGAGTTCTAGAGTTCATAGCTTCCATTGGTTCTTCTGGAGGTGCAGGTACAGGAATAGCCGGCGATGCAAATTCAGCGTACCAGTCAGGTACTGCAATAAGCGGGAGATTCAATATTTTGCAGAAAGTTGGTAGTTCTTCGGGTACTCTGAGTAAAGCGGAGCGATTTAGGTGATACGCAAATAATCCAAATGGGAATTTCCATTTATACCGGATCTTTCTGGAATTGAGAATCGCCAGCAGAGGGCGTAAATCTCTCCGGTTTTTGAGAGTGATCGCTGAGAGATCCTGAAATATATATATTTGGTGGTCCTCAAAGAACAGTCGATCGTTTTCACGGGCTTTTTTCAGGATGGATTCTTTTACTTTAAAGTCATTCACAAAACATATAACATCCCTCGGGGGATCAGAGTCTTTACCCCTAGGGCGTAAAGCTCTGTGTACTCGCTCCATTAAAATGACAGTGCGTTCAGGACCCTTAAGGATATTGTTGAATATGTCAGAGATGACCTGAGGTAAACTGTCACTGTCAACTGATTCTGGTAGGCCCCGAACCCTCAGGTTGTGACGTCGTCCTTTATTGTCAATTTCTTCCACGTGTCGCTGTAAATCGCGGAGTTGGCGATTATGAGAATTGATCCGATAATCAATGCGATCAATAGCCTCTTGTTGTGATACAGCAATTTTCTCTACTTTATCAATCCTCCCTGTCATAAGTTGTAGGTCTGTTTTCAGATCAGATATGGCAGCTGTAACAGCGTTTTTAATGTCAGCAGCGAACATTTGTAAATCTTGTAAGTTCAATTGATGTACTGCCGGCAGAGAATTGTCATTTGACGGTAGGAGTATGTTTGAGGGAGATAGTATAATATCACCTGAAAGCTGAGGAGAAATAGGTGAACTCGGACCATCTGCACCTAAATTAGGTTGATTAAATAATTTTAATACATTACGCTGCAAACTAAAGCAACATTGGATGTTTCTTACTTGTATTTTCCTAGTTTAAGCCTCTGCTCTTTTGCGGGTGCAGCCGCCGCCGTATTAAGTGTTGTCTTTTGTGTCCGAACTTCCGCCCTTTCTCCTCCTCCCTGTCTATAATCTCGCTCATGTGCAGAAACCATTTAGCTAAGCCTCATTTTCACTGCTTAGTCCCGTGCTGTGCTTGCCAGTTCTATCTACCCCTGTGAGGTACTGAGACGTAAACTGAGTCTCGCGGGATCTCTGAGCTGATGCTGGGCAAGCGAAATGACATGCACTTCAGCACAGGTCCTCCAATTTTTTAAGGAGGCTCTTTTGCTGCCGGAAAAATCAGAAGAGATGCGCATGCGCCGATGACACAAGTACAAAGAAAAGGACAGATTTCATGGAAATAAAGCAGGCAGGAAGAATTTTGCAGAGCAATCAGTTCAATGCTTGAAATGGTAGAAAATTAACACGATGGGTTTACTACCGCTTTAACATTTGTTTTACCCTTAGACAAAAAGGGATTAAAATCAAAGCTGAGAAGAAGGCTGTTCTCCTGACCACCATCCTAGCTCAAAAGTGCCTATCAGACTCAAAAAGTAGTGTCCCCAAACTGTTTATATTTCTCCTAACTAGAGAGCTCTGTGATAAGCAGGATTTATAAGTATCATTTAAGGTAATTTACAAGACCCCAATTGCAAGTTCTCAATGGGTTTCTTAGCCATCTAAAACGAATCAATAGTGTGGGCGGTGGTCTAAATTTCCTTAGTGGGTGGCTCTGTCAAACCCTTCCCACCAAACATCCCTCAATTGAAAATTCAAAGGAGCTTGGCAGAAAACTGTCAGCTGAAAAACTGCTACGTCCAATCAGATACAGCCACTGTTAAGGTATTTAGCAGCCAGAATCTGTTGCGCATGCCCACCAACCAGCTCCTATTATTTTCAAGGCTTAACTGAAGAATCTGATTGGCTGTTATGTACAGTTGCTTTGGGTTCTGTCTGCTTAATTTCTGATAAATTCCCGCCACTAGCCAGAGGAGAGTCGCTTACCCATGCTGTGTTGGGTTTCCACCTATGCATGTCATTTGTACAGGAATCGCATCAGATTCCTGTACAAGTGACAAGCGAATTCAGTGCTGTGCAAAGCGAGTCATACATTACGCATGTCTCACTTCCGACTAATTTCGCACTAAAAACGTGCAGAATCCTTTTTTTTGCCTGCACTGGAATCAGATCGCATAGGTGTTCAGACCCACGCGATCCGATACTACAGTTCGCACTGCGCTCCGATTTTAGGGTTGTCATTAACTTAATACTGACACTTGCAGCGGTTTTGCAGAGCACAGTGTGAACTGGCTGTGATTCTGATGCGGTGAAAGAACCGCACAAGAATCACTTTGGTTCCCGCACCGCATCAGTGTGAATCCAACCTTAGTGCAAGTTTAGTCAGAGCTGCTCAATGCAAGTTTACAATTCTTTTTTACCTTTTTGCAGCTTGTTCAATCGTCTCTCCAGTCTGCACTTTGCCACCAAACCCATTCCACCGGCCAACACCAAAACCACGTTTCTTCATTCCCAACAGAATTCTTGGGGGCTGGACAACGAGGACAAGTGTGAGCAGCTTTGATGTAAACATTGTCTCTAAGAAATTAAAGACAGAGGTTAATTTGGTGATGAATATATTTACAAAAAAGTGCTATACTGCGCTAAAGGTAAATAAATTGAAAAAAAGTGTTAGTGAAAACAAAGCTGCAACACCTAAAAACATGCGATATGCACAACTGGTGAATATTGAACAATCAAATGTGGAAATAGCATTGAAAGTAGGTGAATCAACCTCCACCAGGATAGTTGAAAGGAAGAAGAATGAGTATAAACACCCTTACCAGAAAGAATGGACCCCCTGTTAGGCGAGGTTGTGTGCGCCTGCAGAAATAGCACTTTAATAGCGTCATTTATGACGAAACATGTCAGGACAGAGCCACTCACTAACGTCACTGCGTTCAACGTGATCCCGGAAGCACGGGAGTACGTTTTATTTTAATGATTTTTTCTGCCAGCAATTTTAAATGAGTTCTTCGGAACTTGTGTTACTTTTTTCTTTTAATAAACCGAGGAAGTGTTTACAGTATCACACCATCTCAAGTTTTTCTTTCGTTTTTTTGGCATGCTAAGTCTGATTCCATGAGCTGATCCTCATTCCATTAGTATGAGAGTTTCTTTCCTAAGGACGCAGTGGACAAGATCTGTACAGCCGTAAGGAATCGATAGGAGTTGAGTGGCGCACACGATCGGGATATCCTGATACCCCGCAGAGGGCTATTTCTGAAGGCGCACACAACCTCGCCTAACAGGGGGTCCATCCGTTCTGGTAAGGGTGTTTATACTCATTCTTCTTCCTGGTTTACTCATTCTTCTTCCTGGTTTACCTCTCGAGGAGCGGCTTTCTTTCCAAGTACCCTGATGGAGGTCGATTCACCTACTTTCAATGCTATTTCCACATTTGATTGTTCAATATTCACAAGTTGTGGACTTTCACCCCTCACATTGGGACTTTATTTTATTCATTTATTTACACTTTACTTGTATATAATTTTTATTTACTATTCATTTTATTACATTAATTATGCACATATATTATCAGTTTGTGTCATCTAATTTGGTGATGAAGTAAAAAACAAAAAAAAAACACAGGAGTATTTTTTTCTAATAAATTCTGCAGCCACAGTTACATTTGTGTGCCGAGTTCTAGGAATAATTTCTTCAATTATTATATAGTACTGTTATCTTACAAGACCTTAGGCATTGGATGGCCTCATCTCACCTTTAATATAGAGCTCTCAAAAAATAAAATGAAATTTATTCATAGATATACAGATTCCTGGACAAACAGTTAGCCAATTCAGTATTTTCTACAGTCTCGTGGCAGAAAAAAAAAAATAAAAAAAAAAAAATCAGCTAAAAGAGCCGGTATCACCGTTTATAATATCGACATTTGTTTCTCCAAAGGATCCAATCAGATTGAAACTTTCAAGGCAGAGAGCTGCGGACTGTCAGTGTATCTTCCCCGCTCGCCACCCTTCCCCTTTCTCCTGACAGCAGAATGGGAGAAGAGAGAGCAGCTCTAATCTGGTTCACTGCCCAGTCTGTCCCCCCCCCATTGGTCACAGCGGAGGGTCAATCAGAAGAGACTAGGGGAGCATTATGGGACGTGTAGTCCTGGAAGATTGGCAGCAGGCTACAGCCCCTAGCATACATGTACTCTGCTGGGGAGAGAGAAAGAGCCTGGAACCCATGGGCCTTTGCTGAGATTGTGGTCATGCTGTGTCCCAGGAAAATGGGGTGACGTCATATAACGTCATTTGATGGTGGCTGGGCGGTAGGTGGTAAAGCTTTCCTTTGTTTTCACCTGGTGATCCAACCAGTAAGTCTGTTTTTCATCTAAAATGCATCTAAATCTGCTAGTACATATATAACTCCCCTCCCCCAGACTGAAAACGTGTCTGTCTTCTGTGCCGCCTGTGCTTCATCATTCAGAATGGGGGCACTCTAATACAGGAGATGCATTACTGGGCAGATCACCAGGTGAAAACGGAGGGGCAAAAAAAGCCTACAGAAAAAAAAAATGCACCCACCACATCAAATGATTAAGGCTACTTTCACACTGAGGCGTTTTGCAGGTGCTATAGCGCTAAAAATAGCACCTGCAAAGCACCCTGAAAGAGCCTCTACCTTCACTCCAGTGTGAAAGCCAAAGTGATTTCAAAATGTTGCTGCCAGCCACATCTTTGAGGCGCTGTAGGAGCGGTGTATGTTAAAAGCACCCTGCTAGCGGCCAAATAGCACCGTAAAAATGCAGCTAAAAATAGCAGCACTTTACCGCCGTCGGCGCAACGCCCCAGTGTGAAAGTAGCCTAAGGATGGGCTCAGGCATGTTCACCAATCCACATGCCTGCCAGGAAGCCGACACTCCACCACACTAATCACAGACAGTGAGACATTTCCCGATCTGTGCATCTGCGAATTGTAAAATGTCTCACTGCCTATGATTAGTGCTGTGGAGTGTCAGCTTCCTGGCAGGCATGTGGACTTGCGAACATGCTTAAACTCATCCTCACTAATGATTAGAGATGGGCATGGGTGTGTTCCTTATACTAGTCCCAACTAGGGATGTCCCGATACCGATACCGAGCATTTCCCCGGAGTACTTGTACTCAGGGAAATGCTCCCATGCGTCATCAGATACCTGGGCAGTCAGGCTGATCTGTGCGGCAGGGGAGTTGAAAGCACCGATCTGCCCCCTTTTTAGCTGTTTTGGCTAGTCAGTGATCAATGACTCTGTCCATTCACATAACTGAGCATCGTAACCTGTGTTTACAATGCTTCAGTTCATTTCCGTTCATTTTCGCTGAGGCTGCAGAGAAAGGGACTGGGGAATCTGTGTCCGTAGTCCCTTTCTCTGTCTTAAAGATGAGATGTCAGGGGTCTGCTAAGACCCCTGATATCTCACCAAAGACTCCCAACAGGGCTGATTAAAAAAAGAAAATAAATTGCAATATATATATATATATATATATATATATATATATATATATATATATATATATATATACACACATACACACTGGCGTAGCGGGGGGGGGGCAGGGGGGGCTGTCGCACCGGGCGAAAAATTGGGGGGGGGGCGAAATCCCGGCGTCCGTGTCACTTTTTTAAAATCCTATATGTGTCACGGAAGTGACTACGATCCATACACACAGCAGAGTGGGGAGGAGCGGGGAGGGGCGGGGCGGGGCAGAGCGATAGACACAGGGCCGCTGATATGGCAGTACAGCCAGCCCTGTTGTACTGGGCCCGCCCCCATCAGCTGCACACTGGGGCCCGGGCATCATTATAGTTCGTTACTGCATTTAAAAAAAAAATATGTTTTCTAAACTCCTCTCCCACTCCTAATTGCTTACAGAAGGGGGGTTATATAATTTTCATGGAGGGGAGTGCAGGCACAACGGAGGGACTAGTTCTTTATTTTCAGGCACATGTACATCATGCCACCCCACTATTGTATTTGTCCCGGCTGGCGGAGTGATACAGTGATTGTCCGTTCGTCTCCCGCCTGCAGTCCTCTCAAGATATGAAGAAGTTGTCAGAGGCTGACAGGGGAAAGCAGGAGTATATCGCGGCTGCAATGGACACAGTGAGTGGGGAATAGAGGATAGAATACTCACTGTGTCCTATTATGTACCTCACAGCAGATTATCAGCATTACAATTATAACAACGGTAGAACAATAAGCAGGTGCTCTATAATGGTTCTATCATGGCTCTGTGTCACATTGCTTTTGGGCGCTGACTTTGTAACAAAGCACAGCAGTAACAGTCTGTTAAATACAGTACAGCCATAAGTTAACAAAGTCAGCACTCAAAAGCAATGTGACACAGAGCCATGATAGAACCATTATAGAGCACCTGCTTACTGTGCTGCCTATGTGATTATCATAAAGCTGATGATCATAAGAAACGGTGAGATGCTACTTTACATTTCATTTGGGGGAGCAGTAAATGTGCAGCAGAGCTGCATTTTGACTGCTCCCCAAACCAATCCCCTTAAACTGCTTCCCGTCCAGCGACCCGTCCAGAGTAACCTGTAGTGCAATGCTGGTACTTGTAGTGCCTATCCAGAGTAACCTGTAGTCCAATGCTGGAACTTGTAGTGCCTATCCAGAGTAACCTGTAGTGCAATGATGTGACTTGTAGTGCCTATCCAGAGCAACCGTGGTGCAATGCTGGGACTTGTAGTGCCTATCCAGAGCAACCGTGGTGCAATGCTGGGACTTGTAGTGCCTATCCAGAGCAACCGTGGTGCAATGCTGGGACTTGTAGTGCCTATCCAGAGCAACCGTGGTGCAATGCTGGGACTTGTAGTGCCTATCCAGAGCAACCGTGGTGCAATGCTGGGACTTGTAGTGCCTATCCAATGTAACCTGTAGTGCAATGCTGGAACTTGTAGTGCCTATCCAGAGTAACCTGTAGTGCAATGATGTGACTTGTAGTGCCTATCCAGAGCAACCGTGGTGCAATGCTGGGACTTGTAGTGCCTATCCAGAGCAACCGTGGTGCAATGCTGGGACTTGTAGTGCCTATCCAGAGTAACCTGTAGTGCAATGATGGGACTTGTAGTGCCTATCCAGAGTAACCTTCCGTGACCAATTCTGATGGGTTCACTTGAGTGTAGTGTCGTAAGTGCTGTGAAACACATCACATTTGGCATTCTAAGTGTCCTGTACACCCTACAAGGAAGTAGAATTTAGTGGACAAAAGTTACTTTAAATAGATCTGGCTGTGCTTTAGAAGATGTCTCTTAATAATGAGACCTTGTTGTTTCCTAAGTGTCATAACCAGAGTGGATGATTATACAAGGGGGGGGGGGGCGGAAAAAAAATTCTGCCCCGGGCGCCCATAACTCTGGTTACGCCACTGTGTATATGTGTATATATATATATATATATATATATATATATATATATATATATATATATATATATATATATCTATATATATTTTTTTTTTTAAATAATAAAAATGTAAATAAAAAAAAAAAACACACTGACAATCCACTCCCCCCTAAGAAAAAAAAAAATCACTGTAAAGAAAAAAAATACCGCCACTGTCACATGACATTAAAAAAAAGTATCGGTACTTGTTAATAAGTGGTATCGGGACAACCCTAGTCCCAACCCATCTGCCCGATCCCGCTAGGAAGTCGATACTGCACACTACCAATCACAGGTCTCTGTAGATGTGAACCCAGAAATGTCTCACTGCCTTGTTATTAGCGGTGTGGTTTCGGATTTCTGGCGGGATCAGGCAGGTGGGTTGTGACTTAGATCTCAAACATGCCCAGCCCACCCCTATGTTTGGTACCACTTTAACCACTTAAGGACCGGACCAATATGCTGCTAAATGCCCAGAGGCGTTTTTACAATTAGGCACTGCGTCGCTTTAACAGACAATTGCGCGGTCGTGCGACGTGGCTCCCAAACAAAATTTGCGTCCTTTTCTTCCCACAAATAGAGCTTTCTTTTGATGGCATTTGATCGCCTCTGCGATTTTTATTTTTTGCGCTATATACAAAAATAGAGCGACATTTTTGAAAAAAAAACAATATTTTTTACTTTTTGTTATAAGAAAAAAATCGAATAAACTAAATTTTAGTCAAACATTTAGGACAAAATATATTCAGCCACATGTCTTTAGTAAAAAAAAAAAAAAAAAAATTGGCAATAAAAAGAAAAACTAGCTACCTAGTGGCAACAGTGACACTAATACAGCGATCAGAAAAATTATCGCTTAGTAACACTGGCAATAGGGGGTGAAAGGGTTAACTAGGGTGGTGATCAAGGGGTTAAACCTTTATTAGGGGGGTACGGGAGCTACCCTGGACCTAACACTAACTGCCTGTCACACTGACACTAAATGCAGTGATCAGTAAATATATGATCATTGCATTCAGTGACACTGTGACAGGGGGGTGGGGGGGGTTTTATGTGCCTATGTGTACTGTGTTAGTGTAGTGTTGGTGGCACTCACTGTGTGATGTCTTCTCTCCTCAGTGTCGGTTGAAAATACCGCCGAGAGGAGAGATTATATCACTTCCCCCTTCCTGTGTTTACACAGGCAGAGGGCGGGGGAGTGCGTGCATTGGCTGGGAGTGATCCGGAGGGGGCGGACAAAAACGAACAGCCGTCCCCTCATCCCAGATCGCTCCTGCAGCCACGGGGACCGCCACAAGTACTGGGGGGGGGGGGTCCGATCGGACCCCCGACCCACGTCTAGGCAGGGACGTACAGGTACGCAAATGTGCCTGTACGTGCCATTCTGCCGACGTATATGTACAAGGACCCCCTACCGACGATATACGTCAGCAGAAGGGCACGGCTGGGCACAATCACGTACTTGTACGTGTCTCTTTAAGGCGCAGCCGTGGGGGCGCGAGCGAACCGGTCCGAAGCACCGCGACCGAGCCCGCGGACCCGATCGCGGCCGGTGTCCCGCGAACGGTCACCGGAGCTGAAGAACGGGGAGAGCTGTGTGTAAACACACCTTCCCTGTTCTTCATTGTGGCAGTGATCGTCTGTTCCCTGATATAGGGAAAGACGATCATTGATGTCACACGTCCAGCCCCGCCCCCCTACAGTTAAAAACACATATGAGGTCACACTTAACCCCTTCAGTGCCCCCTAGTGGTTAACTCCTAAACCGCAATTGTCATTTTCACAATAATCAGTGCTTTTTTATAGCACTTTTTGCTGTGAAAATGACAATGGTCCCAAAATTGTCCGATCTGTGTCGCAGTCACGAAATAGTGTCGCAGTCACGAAAAAAAAACGCTGATCGCCGCCATTTGTAGTAAAAATGCAATAAAACTATCCCCTGTTTTGTAAACGGTATACATTTTGCGCAAATCAATCGATAAACGCTTATTGCGATTTATTTTTGCAAAGATAGGAAGAAGAATACGTATCGGCATAAACTGAGGAAAAATATTTTTTTTATATATATTTTTGGTGGATATTTATTATAGGAAAAAGTTGAAAATATTAAATGTTTTCAAAATTCTCGCTCTATTTTTGTTTATAGTGCAAAAAATAAAAACCGCAGAGGTCATCAAATACCACCAAAAGAAGGCTCTATTTGTGGGGTTAAAAAGGACGCCAATTTTGTTTGGGAGCCACGTCACACAATTGTCAGTTAAAATGACGCCGTGCCGAATCTCAAAAAGGGTCAAGGTCCTTAACCTGCATAATGGTCCTGGTCTTAAGTGATTAAGACTTCAACGCACATAGACGTTTGCACGCGCTTGGGAGCGTAGAATCCTCAGCACTGCCCATACAAGTGAATGGCTGTACACAGCAGATGGCTTGTAAACTGCATCAGCGCCTACCCATGCATCATGTATGGCGAATTTTCCTGCGAGAACCACTTTGGTGCTCAGGGAAATACACTGTTCATGTACATATGGGGAACACAAGCCATCAACGTTAACAAGCAGCTACACTTGCAAAGGACGAACGCAGAAACGCACCAGAATTGTTACACTACAAGAATGTGCAAATGTTGTATGCATAAAGACAAAAGCACTTCAGGTTCACTTACTACCTTACATTAACACTAAAACCACAACTACTGTTATAAATAAATAGTGATAGATTACATGGCAGGCAATGGGGTGACAATGAATATGGTGATCTGTTACCCAATACATGCAACCCTGAGCTCCCTATATTGCTGCCCGTCTCTATACAATACTCACCTCTGATCACAGCACACACGTGGATGTCACCCGCGGGAAACAGCAGGGCGCTCTTACGTGTCTGCCAGGTTGTCACCCCCGGCTCCGTTTTTAGTATGGGCAGTCGCTTTTTTTTTTTTTTTTTGTACTCGTGTACCGGTAAAAACAAATAGTCACTTTTACGTTTATAAACACAGACTGTACGCAACACTTTTAGAGAGAAAGAAAAATTTCAACCTGTTTTTAACGCAGTTCCCTTAACAAAGATGGCCGTCGATGTTTCAGGCTGAGCTTCCCCTTACGTCTCAGCGATGGCTGCTGTGCGGAATAGGTGAGTGACTGTAGTGTATAGTTAGGAATAGAGATGGGTGGTGCAGGGGATATTATTAATAACAGGGGTATTATGATTGGCAGCGGGGGTGTGAAGAAACTTCCCATCCTGTCACAGAAGGACTTCTAAGGTCAGTTAGATCTGTTCCTGGGTGACATTGGTGGGCCTTATAGATGCATGACAAAGTCATAGGATTATGATGTATAATAGTTTCAGTGTAGCATGAAAATCCCTATCCCGTGTAAGACGCTACCCCTGTCGCTACTGTGCATTCTTCGGCTTCAGACAAAAGAAACCGAGCGCAGAGCTGCTCAGGACGACATGATAGTGATTTTTATGCTCCCCAGTCTTGCGTGCCCCAGTCCCCAAACTTGGCACACCGGTAGAGGAAGAGTGGGGCTACATGTGGAAAAAGTCTGGGGACCTATGGTCTGCCGGTGTGTTGTCATTTTCTGCTCCCCATCACAGAATGGTCCGGAAGTGCTGGGCGGCCAACTGCGCATGCGCGATGCGTTCCAAAGCATTTACGACAGTGCACACCAGCGAAGCCGTCGTTCGGCTTCCAGGCTCTTTCCTTAACATCCCTGTGGATTGGAGGATGTTAAAAAAAGAGCCAGGAGGCTGAGCGAGCGCAGCGAGCCGTCCGAGGGAAGCGAGGACGTAAGGCCGACTGGCCACTTTCCCCTAAGTCCACGTCGCTCTGAATGACGGCTTCGCTGGTGTGCAGTGTCGTAAAGCCATTGGAACGCATCGAGCATGCGCAGTTGGCCGACGCAGCACTTCCGGAGCACTCTGTGATGGGGGAGCCGAATATGACACGTCACCGGTACCGGGTTCCCAAATAATGACCATTTAACATGGGAATCTATGGAAGGGGTGCCCGGCTTTCGAAAATTGGTGCTCCCCAGTCAGATCACCCCTGTAAGTGTTCCATTGGCATACCTGATAACTGGCAATCGGTATTCCCGAGAGTTGGGGCATGGCAAATTCCAGCATGCCATGGTAGGTGTGGGTGAAAGTATAGGTCCTGATTAGGGAGGAGCTCAGATGTGTTTGGATTAGGGTTGCCACCTGTCCAGGATTCACCTGGACAGTTCTAGTTTTGAATCATGTGTCCAGGTTTCAGTCCACCTGAAACCCGGACACATTATTTAGGCAGGAATGTGGCTTGACAGGAGGGTGAGGGAGCACTGTGTGTGCTGCATTACTATTCTTAATGGAGTGCCCAAAGGTGTGTTTCTGGATTGGGGAGTAGGGTGGTAGAGAACTGACCCCTAATACATACCATGCATGTAGGAATAAAGTGTGTCCTGATTATTGGTCACCTGTGTCCATGGATGGAGAGCAGGGTGGTAAATCTCTGGCCCTATATGTGTCTATAGATGATGGGTAGGGTGGATATCAGTGGTCTCCTGTACATCCACGGATGGGGAGTAGAGTGGATATCACCTGTCTCCTGTATGCTCATGGATGGGAAGTAGGGTGGATATCAGTGGTCTCATGTACATCCATGGATGGTGAGTAGAGTGGAGATCACTGGTCTCCTGTACGTCAATGGATGGGGAGTAGAGTGGAGATCACTGATCTCCTGTGTGTTTATGGATGGGAAGTAGGGTGGAGATCACTCGTCTCCTGTGTGTCCATCAATTGGGAGTAGGGTGAAGGTTACTGGCCTCTTATACATACCCTGCATGGAGGAATTAAGTGTGGTCTGATCACTGGCCCCCTTTGTGTTCACAAAGGAGGAGTAGGGTGGAAGATCTCTTTCCTATGTGTGCATGGATGAGAAGGAGGGTGGTAGGTGTCTGGCCCCTGTGTGTCCATGGATGGGGAGTAGCATCGAGATCACTGGTCTACTGTGTGTCCATGGATGGGGAGTAGGGTGGAAGTCACTGGTCTCATGTGTGTCCATACATGGGGAGTAGGATGGGATATGTCTGGCCCCCTGTGTATCCATGGATGGAGAACAGGGCGGAGTTCATTAATGTCCTGCTTGTCTATGGATGGGGGGTAGATTGGTAGATCACTGGCCCCTTATACATACCCTGCGGAGAAGAATGAAGCGTGTCCTAATTACTGGCCACATGGGTCTCATTCGATGGAGAGTAGGTTTGTAGATGTCTGGCCCCATGTATCTATAGATGGGAAGTAGGGCGGTAGATCTCTGGCCCCGCTATGTTTATTAATAGGGAGAATGGTGGTAGATCTTTGCCCCCCTCTTTGTCCATGAGTGGGGAGTACTGTTGTAGAGCTTTGATCCCCGCTATGTCCATTAATGGGAGGAATTGATATAGATCTCTGCCCCACTGTGTGCTCATGGATGGGGAAGATCTCCCATCTGTGGGTGGGGATTTCTGGCCCCCTGTGTGTCCATGAATGGGGAGTAGGGTGGTAGATCTCTGGCCCTTGTGTACCCATGGATAGGGAGTAGGATGGTAGATCCCTGGTCCCCTCTGTATCCATAGATGGGACGTGCTGTGGTAGATATCTGGTCCCCTCTGTGTTCATGGGTGGTAAGTTTGGTGGTGGATCTCTGCCCCCTATGTGTCCATAGATGGAGAATAGGGTAGAGTTCTCTACCTGCCTGTGAGTCCATAGATGGGTAATAGGTTAGAGATCTCTGGCACCCTGTGTGTCAATGGATGAGGAGTAGTGTGGTAGATATTGATAGTTGGACGATCACTGGTTACCTTTTCAACCCTGCATGGAGGAATGAAGTATGTCCTTATTACTGGCCCAACGTGTCCATGGATGGGGAGTAGTTTAGTAGACCAATGGCCCCTATACATATCCTGCATGGAGGAATGATGTGTGTCTAGATTCTTGTTAGGGATGAGCTCATGTGCGTTTGGATCCTAGAAGGAGCCCCCATGAGGCTTGTACCGGGTACCCTGTACTGGGCCAATCATTTGCAGCTGGCGCAAACAAGGGGACAGGGGATATCTCCTAAACCGTGATGGTTTGGGAGATATCCTGGGTAGCTACAGGTAAGCCTTATTATAGGCTTACCTGTAGAATAAAGTGGTTGTAAAGGGTTTACAACCACTTTAATCCTTTAGGGTAGGTGGGCATCTTACTATATGGCACAGTGGTGCAGTGGTTAGCACTTCCACCTAGCAGCAAAAAGGGTCGCTGGTTCAAATCCTAATCACAACACCATCTGCCTGGAGTTTGCATGTTCTCCATGTGCCTGTGTGGGTTTCCTCCAGGTGCTCCGGTTCCCTCCTACACTCTAAAGACATGCTGGTAGGTTAATCGGATCCTGTCTAAATTGGTCCTACTATATGTATGAATGTGAGTTAGGGGACCTTAGTGTAAGCTCCTTGAGGGCAGGGACTAATGTGAATGCACAATGTATATGTAAAGCGCTGCGTAAGAGCTGGTTCACACTGGGGCGACTCAATCAGACGGCTTAGCCGCCTGACGAGTCGCGTCCCATTCCATGCAATGGAACCGTTCTAATAGGAGCGACGCAAGTCGCTCCGACTTAGAAAAAAGTTCCGTCACGACTTTGGGGGCGACCTGCATTGACTTCTATACAAAAGTCGTTTTACAGGTCGCCTCTGAAGTCGTCTTCAGGACGACTTGCAGAGTCGCCCCCGAAGTCGTGCCGCGGAGGTGTGAACCGTCTCTATACAAGTACCTGAAATACATAAATATAAAATATTGACGTCTTTAGTAAACTTACTCATAATAGTATCATATAAGCAGAGTGATTCATCAGTCCTCTATTTCCAGAGCATGGTGCCACAATTGGGAAGAGAAGGGTAACCTTTACTGCAGATGATACCCCAAATAGGGGAAGAGGGGTCCCTACAGCTACCACCGCTGTAATGAGTATACATGGGGTATGACGCAGTGCAGTGACTGTCCCCTCTGACCTCCATTAGCTTTTTGACCAATTTTCTGTGATTTTATGCACACAACCTAATTTTTTATAAATTCCCTGTGTAGCTTTGCCCTATACACTGCCGCCGTTGGCTGTAAAATAATAGAGACTTAGAATTGTCCGTTATTCACATTTACTGCATAAGATGAAACGAGATAAAAATGTTAATATTCATAGGGATGTATAATGCTATAGCAGCCTTATTCAAGGAAGGGTGGCGGTATTAATCATAGGTTAAAGAACTCTTCTTACTGAGGTTAGCAGCAATTTAAAGCAGCTATAAAAATGCAATAATATTTTTTATGAGAAAAGATTACAGTGGGATTATTCTTATTTATTTATTTTCAGGATTTAAAGTCAAGGCTGCATATATAATTAAAAGGGTATCCCGCTTTATGCCTGCTGTGAAGACATTGTAGGAAGATGTTCTTTTTGCTCTTTTTAATGTGGCGGGGCAACAAATGAACAATTGGACAACTGCAAAAGGGCTCCAGCTATCTGTGCATAAAGTCAGTTCGGTATAATTTAATATAAATTTATTATGATCATTCGGACCAGAGAAATTTGGTGTTAGAACTAAAGCTATTAGGGCTTGTTCATGCAGGTGGCAGTAAAAGCTGTTGAATTGCTGTTTTACCGCCCCCCCTGACTACCCACCTAAAGAAGCGCATGCAGCAACTCAGGGCTACACACAGGCCATGGCGAAAAATTTAACAGCATGACTCATGTTGGCTAATATCACCCATTTAACCACTTCAATACCGGGTGTTTATACCCACCTCCATACCGGGCCTATTCTGGCACTTCTCTTCTACATGTACAAATCATCATTCTTCTGCTAGAAAATTACTCAGAACCCCCAAACATTATATATGTTTTTTTAGCAGAGACCCTAGGGAATAAAAAGGCGGCCATTGCAACTTTTTATCTTAAAAATGGTTTCACGAATTAAAAAATAACAAAACAGGAAAGTTAGCCCATTTTTTTTGTAAAATATGAAAGATGATGTTACGCCGAGTAAATAGATACCTAACATGTCATGCTTTAAAACAGCGCACACACTCATGGAATGGCGCCAAACTTCGTTACTTAAAAATCTAGATAGGCGATGCTTGAAAATGTTTACAGGTTACCAGTTTAGAGTTACAGAGGAGGTCTAGTGCTAGAATTGTTGCACATGCTCTAACGCACGTGGCGACACCTCACATGTGTGGTTTGAACGACGTTTACATACGTGGGTGGGACTTGTGCGTTCGCTTCTGAGTGCGAGCTACCGGGGACAGGGGCATTTTATTTTTTCATTATTTTACTTATTTATTTTTTACACTTTTTTTTACATTTTTTTTTTTTCGATCACTTTTATTCCTATTACAAGGAATGTAAACATCCCTTGTAATAGGAATAGTGTGTGACAGGTCCTCTTTATGGAGAGATGCGGGGTCAATAAGAATGAGATTGTGAAAAAAAATTCACAGATCTCATTCTTTCTAGCCGCAATTGCGGTTTGTTTACTTACGGGTACCTGGGCGTGACGTCATCACATCGCGCCCGGGCCTCTGACGGTCATAGAGATGACTGGTGACCATCTGGTCACCAGTCATCTCTATGCCTCCCATCTCTCCGGGCCCTCGATGTCACGGCGGAGCCCGGAGAAGCACCGGATGGCGGCAGGAGGGGGGATGTCCCCTCCCGCCACTTATAAGAACGATCAAGCGGTCAATCGGCAGAACTATGAACTATAGCGCCGCTATGATCGTTCTTATGGTGCGCAGGATCGCCGCCGGATCCTGCGCACCATACCTTACTGATCCTGTTTAGATTTACACCTATATTTAGGGTATAACATGAAAAATGGTCACAGTCTGCAGCCCCCCAACCCTTAAACCACCCTCTATCCCCTTTCAGAATATACTAGAGTTTTGATGTTTGAGTTCCCTGTGTAATTTTGAATTTGGCAAGAAATCTGTAAAATGAAAAAAACTGCAAGATCCATTTGTCATTGCGGCAGATTGACTCCTATTTCTGGCACAAGTGTGGTGACGTCACCATAAACTACTAATTCCCCTCCTCATGTATAATGAAGACAGAGGAAGACCTATTTGTAGTTCAGGAGAACCAACTGACAATGTTGGCTCCTCCTGTTGATACAGTGGATGAGTGAGTGTAGCCACCCAAGGACAGATAGTAAAGAAATGCAACCACCTGCTGGAACCACAGGGGCATGTTAGGTTATCAGCTCCATATGCAAGTATCCTGCTTTGGAAACTATGTCCCTGAGTTTTCTGCATTTTCACAAGAACATATTTTCTGGTCCCTAAATGCCTCCTATGGTCACCTGCAGTCCTTGGCACATTGTGAAGGTTGTAGACTCTTAAATCCTTATTTATTGCAGTGTACACAATTGTTTCAAATCCTGTGAAGTCTTGTGCTCCAAATGGACAGCATCCCCCCCAAGGAAGCCCAGATTGAGGGTGAAACATGTTGGGAACTCCATCAAATGTACTGTACCCATAAGGATTGGATCCTCTGTATTTGCTGTGGAATTGTTTGTATGCAATTTTTTTCTAATCTTTGTTTAAATAAAATGTATACTTTTTAATATACCTCCTTGGATCAATTTATTAGTATATGCACCTTAAAAATCCCACAAGTACTCCTATATCTAATGCAACCACCTTGTTAAAGGCCTAATATATTAAATGTTAGTTTTTGGGATTAGGTACACTTTAATGCAGGTGCATCAACACATAATTAAAAGGGGCCTACATTCAAAGCTTTCAAGTTTAGATTGCAGATTACTACTTTACTTACAGAAACTTGTACGCTGGCCTTGCTGACCTCCTGAAAATAATAGTTCTCTGACTGTTTATGACAGCAATAATTTGAGGTGTTAACCCAAAACAAACCTGCAGCAGGTGAAGTCAGAACTACAGCTTGCTCTGGGGGCACCAAATGGGGAATGGCCCGGAGCTGCGGCTCTGTATGTCCATTCACACACGGAGCCGCCGCTCAGCCCTGCCACCTTCGTCTCCAGATTGGCTCACTAGCTATGATTGACAGCAGTAAAAGCCAATGGCTCCTGCTGCTGCCAAAAGCCAATCAAGAGTGCGAGTTCTCAGAGAGGCAGGGCTTTCGTGGACATCTCTGGATTGAGAGGGGACTCGGGTAAGTAATAGCGGGGGTGCTGCACCTAGAATTTTTTTTTTACGCTCATACATAGAATGCATGAAGGTAAAAAAAACCTTGTGCCTTTATAACTACTTGCCGACCAGTCAATGTTGTTATACGGCAGCAGGTTGGCTCCCCTGGGCAAATCACCATAGCTGTACGGTGGTCGCTTTAAGGGCTATAGGGGGGGTGCCCGCTGTGTGACGCTGGAACCAATGCGCGTGGCCGGCGGCCGCGATGTCCGCCGACAACCCGCGATCTGTCAATGTAAACAGACAGTTTCCCATTCTGTCAGGGAAGTAGAGATCTGCTATTCCTAGTGATTAGGAACAGCGATCTCTCTGTACTCCCAGTCAATACACTCCCCCCACAGTTAGAAACACCTCCCTAGGGAAGGGAACATTTAACCCCTTGATCACCCCCTAGTGTTAACCCCTTCCCTGCCAGTGACATTTATACTGTAATCAGTGGCTATTTTTAGCTCTGATCGCTGTATAAATGTCACTGGTCCTAAAAAAGTGTCTGATCTGTCCGCCGCAATGTCACAGTTCTGCTAAAAATCCCTGATCACTGCCTTTACTTGTAAAAAAAATAATAAAAATGCCATAAATATATCCCCTATTTTGTAGTTGCTATATCTTTTGCACAAACCAATCAATATACACCTATTGCGATTTTTTTGTTTACCAAAAATATGTTTACATGAAGAATAAATATTGGCCTAAACTGATGATTACATTTTTTTTGTATATTTGTTATAGCAAAAAGAAAATATTTTTTTTTTTTTTACAATTCTCGCTTTTTTTTTTTGCGCAAAAATATAAGGAAATGGGTAAATTTTTCCCGGGCTGAAGTGGTTAAGCAGTATTATTCAATGGCTGCATGCTTGCTTCTAGAAGTAACATTGGTGTCGTCAGAAGTTGCCTTTTCTGTTATAAATATATTTGGTGGCATTTAATTGGTTCTTCTGCTTGCAGATTCTGCCAGAAAGCCTCTTGGTTAGTGCAATGTCGCAATATTCATACCAGCCTGGTTCAAGAAAAGGCCAAGACAGGAGCAGAGCAGATATGGCTGGCCAGACAGAAGAAGGATCCTTATGTAAAAGCAGCTTGGGAACAAAACTATCGATGCCGCAGCGCTTACAAGCTCCTCGAGATTGACACGGAGCAAAAACTCCTAAAGCCAGGACTTCATGTGATAGACTGCGGGGCTGCTCCTGGGGCCTGGAGCCAGGTGCTTATAGAGAAGGTCAATTCCCTGGGACAAGGTGAGCAAATTGTCAGATCCAATCCAATTTCTTAAAATGTACGTTCCCATACCTGATTAAAAAAAATAAAGGGTAGGTCCTACCAAAACTGTCATATACAACGGGGCAGATTATACTTCCTTCCCCAATGTAATACACTCTGTAAGCTTCTCCCATAACCTTATGTAGTATTCTACGACAGCCCCAAAATTTCCACTGGCATTTTGCAAGTGTAAAATGATTTCTGCCTCGGAGAGGGGGCGAGCACCACTGGCAGGCAGGGTGATGGGAGCCCTTCTCCCAGCCATTGCCCAGGTGAAGAGAGAGCCGGCCGGATCATCAGAGAGCGGGGAACATCACTGTAACAGCTTTCATTTGAATTGCCAAGTGTTCCCCCTGCTCGCCGTCACATACAGTCCCGCTTCCTGGCCTTGGTGCGTTGATAGACAGAACACCGGTCCAATGCTGGGATGTGTGATGTATATCAAAGTACCCAGGCCAGGGAACAAGGCTGAATATGACGACGAGCGCGGGGAACACTTGGCAATTCAAATGAAAACTGTTACAGTGATGTTCCCTGCTCTCTGACGACCTGGCCAGCAATCCTATTCCTCGTTTCTCTCTTCCCCGGCACAGGTGAGGCTGCATTGTTGGGCACAGGTGAGGCTGCATTGTTGGGCACAGGTGAGGCTGCATTGTTGGGCACAGGTGAGGCTGCATTGTTGGTCACTGATAAAGTTGTTGATAATATTTATTTTTGTAACTTAATTCTGCATTTAAGTTTCATATCATGAGATCATTTATGAGTGTGTTTTTAGGGGCGGGGTTAGGTGGGGAAACTGGTGGTGAGCAACCTGGCTAATAGCTCAGGACTTGAAATTTTGGGCCCTGTTCTAAGACACTAACAGCAGTTTGCACGTATAATTAGTACAACTTTAGCTAGTTTTCAGTGGTTTACAGAATTTTTGTTTTGTTGCATGCCATATATAAGCCCAAATCAGGGGGACAAAAAAAAATCATTGCAGTGGGCACTGCACGGATTAAATGCTCATCCTGTCTAAGGAGAAATACTTGCCTTATTCCATGCTTCAGCAGGCTCCCTCCAGTGGTGCAAGCATGTCATTGCAGCCCCATCTAAGACACTTGTGGTCTTGATTGCACATATGCCCACGTACAATACAGGGTTAATAGCCTTGCATTGTACCAAAGCCAAGGGACCACCCATAGACCAGAGTCTCCGAAAGAGGAGGAGAGTGCTGGAGCAGAGGTTAGGGTATGTAATAATGCCTCTCATTCTACTCCATAGACGTAATGAGCATTTAAACCTTGCAGTGTCGGCAGGTTACATTTAAAAAAAATAAAAAACCTTATTTAGTTGTTTAAGAAAGGTAAGAAGGCACTTTTTACACCTGGAGGGAAAGAGGTTTAACTTCACAGTAAGAAGTGTGAAATTGTGAAGAATGCATAAAATGGCCTTCAGCGCAAAAGGAGGTACAAAACTATACATGCCACCGTTCACCTAAAGCTTAGATCCTCCACAAAAATAAATCACAGATTTTGATAGTGCTTCCACTCGTTCACAAAGTATCTACAAAAATATATTAAGATATGTAAACAGTCAGCATAAAAGCATGCTACAAGCCAGCGTAAAATCTAGGTGTACCTGTCAAATCACATGCTAAATCGCACCAATGGGAACCAGGGCTCAATGTAATAATGTTAAAGGAAGGTTCACATGTATATCTTTTTACAGTGAATTATATACTAATATTAGTAGTCTATTTTCATTGATTTTCATCTATTGTGAGGATTTTGGTGCATATGCAGTGGGGTGAAACTGCATATGTTTTTTTTATTTTTTATAAAATCCGTAAAGGACACGGATCTTTGCGGACGTTAGCGGATGCATCATCCGCTAACGGACGCGATCCCATAGGGAACCATTACAAGTCTGTAAAACGAACGAACGGTCCGTGCGTGTGAAAGGGCCCTAAGGGAATCGGGCCTTGTGGCTTCACAGCCTGGTTCACTACTGTGCATGCGTGAGTTCGGAGTGGTCCCTGCTGTCTTCTGGGACCTGTGTCTCTCCCAGAAGACAGCGGGGGGCGAAAATTGGGGGAAATCGCCGTCGACACTGTGGTGATCTTTTGTCGGAAGTGGGAGCAAATACCTGTATTAGACAAGTAACTGCTCCTCTCTGAAAGGTGCCAAATGTGACACTGGAGAGGGTGAGGAACCGGATCAGCGAAAGTTCCATTTCTGGGTTTAAGAAGGAATAGCACCCAAACGCACATCACATCTTTTGTTGTGATTTAATACGTTTTGAAAATGCATGATTCTGCCTGCAATTCCAAATCGCTCATTTGTGAAATGGGGCCATAGCATAAAATAGACTAGTATTTGTTTTTACCTTCCTCTGGGTTAGTTTAGGGCTCAGAGGATGCAAGTTCTTGTTGTTTTATTGATGTATTTTTGTGTTTTGGTTGAAGTTGATAGACATGCCTTTTTTTTTTCAAGCTAATTTTATGTTTATATTTGCACTGTATTCTTATTGTAAAGTATTGTGTTCTTTTTTAGATCCATCGGCAAGTGTTGGCTTTGTGTTAGGTGTGGATCTTCTTCACATGTCTCCCCTGGATGGAGCCGTGTTCCTCTCTAAATGTGACCTTACAGACCCCGCCACACACCAGAAAATAGTTGGCCTTCTCCCATCTGGCAAAGCAGATGCCATACTGAGCGACATGGCTCCCAATGCCAGTGGGTTCAGAGAACTGGATCACCATAAACTAGCCAGCATGTGTCTGTCTCTTCTGGACTTGGCAGCCATTGTTCTGAAACCTGGGGGGAATTTTCTGTGCAAAGTCTGGGATGGCAGTGAAACCAATCCAATACGAGACAGACTGAGACAAAGATTTCAGCATGTCAAGACTGTGAAGCCTAAAGCTAGCAGAACGGACTCTGCGGAGATATATTTGCTGGCAAAATCATACAAAGAAATTCAATCCGCACACAGATAATTCCTTGTAATCCAACATAAAAACAACTTCTGTGCTTAAATATACATTATTTAATAAATAGCATTCTTATTATTTGTATGATTGCATTGCTTTTTATTTTTAAACAGGAGCTTGCTTATTCTGTTCTCTTATTTGTGATGTTCTGTGGGCCTTAGTATTTATAAAAAATAATTCAAATATGAGCATTAAAGAAAGAAATGAACTTCCAGTTCTTGTGAGCAATGGGAATAAATGTGTTAAACCCTAAACCAAAAATGTACTTTATTGTAGCTTACCAATCATTAGATGCTGCTGCATTAGTTTTCTTTTTTTTTTTAGGCTTTTTCCCTGTTGTCACCTGCTGATCTGTGCAGCAATACACCTCCTTTATTAGAGTTCCCCCACTCTGGATGGAGGAGCAACATAGACACCAGCATTGTCAGTATAAGATGTGCTAACAGATTGAAATACACTTACAAATTGAAGTTAAACTCCAGCTAATAATTCTGTCAGTGTTAAATGTTTGTTTCGACCCTCTAATTCAGGGGTCTCCGAACTTTTCAAACAAAGGGCCAGTTTATTGTCCTTCAGACTTTAGGAGGACCAGATTGTGGCCAGCGGGTAAAAAATGTCCCGGGCCCAGCATTGGTAAGAGTAAATATGGCCTCAGAGTTTGCAGTCAGTAGGATAATCAGTAGTGCCCCTATTAGTAGGAGTAATTATATCCCATCATTGGTATCACTTAAAGGGGTGTTCCACCCAAATGTAATGTTTATTAAAAGTCAGCAGCTACAAAAAGTGTAGCTGCTGGCTTTTAATAAACATACTTACCTTCTCCACGTTCCAGCGACGCGCCGACCGGGGCTCCGCTCCTCTCCCCCCCTCCCCGGCCGGCATCCTCATTGCGACTGTGGGCACCCAGCCGTGACAGCCTTCGGCTTCACGGCCGGGCACCCACTGCGCATGCGCAAAACGCCCTGAGCATGCACGTGCGGCCCGCCGCTGATTGGACAGGCGATCGTCTAGGACCTGTCAGTGTCCTAGACGATCGCCAAAGGGAGGGGCTGCAGTAAGGCGATTAGGCCTAATCGCCTTACAAGCCCCTCGGCGGAAGCAGGAAGTGGGACAGGAAGTCCCACTCCTACTGAAGCCCCCACTCCCCCCCAAAAAAAATTACATGCCAAATGTGGCATGTAAGGGGGAGGGGATTAAGCGGAAGTTCCATTTTTGGGTGGAACTCCGCTTTAAAGAAATTGTGCCCCCTTGTTGGCATCAGTGGGTATAGTGCCTCATATCAATGAGAGAAATAAACCCCCAATGGTCAGATAAAGGCTAGCAAAGGGCCACATCTGGTCCTTGGGCCGCAGTTTGGAGAGCCCTGCACTAATTGCTACATCTGCAGTGCAGCTTGTTCTTTTTTTGGAGGGGGGGGGCAACAACTGACTTACTTTCCACCAGGTAAATATAAAAGAAAAAAAGGCCAAAATAAAATAGCTGACATCTAGATGGGAGTGGTTGCCTGCTCTGTCTTACACATGGCAGCCCCAGCAGATGACAGTTGGTCCCATAGGTGTGCCCACAGGGTGTGTCGGGTGTGCCCAGGCACACCCTAATCACCCCATGCGCATTAGTAATATTGCTCGATGTAGCAGCAGTAACACTTGAAAGATCTACCTCTTATCTGCTCTGCCATAAAAGAAGTGTCTATGCTCTTCTCTTTCACTGTGTTCACAGGGAGATCAATGTGACAGGGTCATATATATGTAGACACACACATACATGTGTGTTTGAGCATTAGGGTGCACACCCTATTGCAATAGGCTGCCCACACCTATGGTTGGTCCCTTGGATGTTTCCTCACCCGGGTCCGGGGTGTACGAGAAGTGTGTTGGCAGCCCTATTCTTGCAATGAAACAAGAGATGCGCCACTCCAGGTGAGATCATTGAGTTGATAGGACTCCACATATGGGTGCTAGCCCCTACTCTCTTCCGTGGGATACATTTATAGAAAGGAAGTGGCTGCACACCATGACGATATAATTATAAGTCCGTTTATTGCAACATCCCAACAGAAATCCAACAATAATCAACACCGGACAGTAGCAGGTAGAAGAGGTTGACACGTTTCACACAATTATGTTGTGCTTATTCATAACTATGAATGAGCACAGCATAATTGGACCCATTTGATCGCGTTGCACCGATTTGAACAGTGCGATTGTCAGCAATAGGATGTGACGTAATGCGATTTGACCTGACAAATCGCATGACAACTTGCTCCAACGAGAGCGTAATTTGATTAATTTGCAAAGCGCATGTTAAGCACAACGTTGAATGTATCAATTAACAAAACCATATTTTAAACAACCCAATGTCAGTTTTATTGTAAGTGAAACAATTTTAACCAATTAAGCTCTGTAAGGTTTTATCCCCTTCATGACCAGGCCCGACACTGCACTATTTTAACTGGTGATTGCGCAGTCATGCAGTGCTGTATGCAAACAAAGTTGATGTAGCACCCTGGTGTTTAGGCTGGGTTGCTAACAAATTAAGTTCACCAGGTGGTAATTATCCTGGTAAATTGTTATAAATCAATTGATTCCTCTCTAAATTCTGGAATTGCTGCACCTTTTCTCTTCTGTCACTAGGTGGCGCTGTGGCTGGTGACATTAGAATGACAGTGGCTTAGCAAGGTCAGATCACAAATGGATGGGGTGTCTTAGCCAATTGGCAGGGGCTTCTTTCAACCCCTTGGCCTGCTGGGAGAGCCCATTTGTTTGGGTGGAGTCAGGTGACTGGAGTTCTGGGCCACCTGGGCAGGTGACTGGGTGGACGTGTGTAGTATCGTCTCCAGGTTGCTAGTCCGGAAGCCTGAGGCCTATCTCAGGGCCACCTGGCTGCTAGGCTGCCTGAGGCCTATCAAGGACCAGGAGAAGCAGCGTAAACTTGGGACTGCAGGATTGGAGTCCAACCGCGTTGCAAAGGTTCAGCCAGATGGGGAACCAGTTGTGGTCGGAGGCAGAGGGCAAGCTGTCGCCACTAAGGGACCATCCACCTTGTTACCGGAGACTACTGTCAGTAAGCTGAAGCAAGTACCTAAGCAGTCTTCTCACCAGCCAGAGACGGTGAAGAAGAGGGAAAGCATCAGCAAGTGCCAAGCCAGGGACCCAGCAGGATAGCGGGGGTGACACTTGAGGAGTATACAACGGTATAGCTGTGGAAGAGCTCAGGGGATATAAAGGTCTAATGAGAGACTGGGAGCTCAGTGAGTGAAGATCTACAGTGGGATACTGTGAGATAAGTAAAGGACTGTTCTGTGGTACCAAGAGTTATGTGCAACTACCTTAAGTGACTGTTACAAGATTAGTTGCCCTCAGGAAACAGTAGCAGGGCTGGACTGGGACAAGGCCCAGGGTACAACACATCAGGATACAATTTGTATAGTTAGATAGTGGATGAAGACACCAGTCCACCCAGTTCAACCTGTGTGGGTGTTTTTGTATGTGTTATGTCTCTACTGCTTTCCATATGCCAAGATGCCTACCTAAAAAAATGTAATTATCAACACTTCCCACTGAAAGTTGTGAAAGAGAGTCACATCCTTACCGCTCTAATTGTCAAGAACCCCCTATGCAGTCTAAGGTTAAACTGCCTCTCGTCCAACTTCATTGAGCAGCCACATGTCTTCTTAGGCTCCATTCAGACCTAGGCGTACCTAGGCGATTTGCGGCGACAAAACGCCTATTGATTTTTTCCAGAAGAGGTGAATTAACATTGCCGGCTATGCCCGTATGCCCGATACGCCTGAAAAAAAAGGGTCCGGGAACCTCATCCCGATCGGGACCCCCTCCGGTACATGCGACGGTTCGTTTTGCCGTTGAAGCGATCCGGGACGAGGGGGCGGCTGTTCGTTTTTGTCTGCCCCCTCCGGATCGCTCCCAGCCAATGCGCGCGCTCCCCCCGCTCTGCACTTCCTCCTCCTGTGTAAACACAGGAAGGAGGAAGTGATGTGATCTCTCCCCACGGCGTTTTTTTCAACCACCGCTGAGGAGAGATCACATCGCACAGTAAGTCTGCACAACACTACACTGACACACAGACACATAGGCACATTTAACCCCCGCGATCACCCCCTCCACCACCTCCCCCCTGTCACAGTGTCACTAAATACAGTGATTATATGTATGATCACTGCAGTTAGTGTCAGTGTGACAGTCAGTTAGTGTTAGGTCCAGGGTAGCCCCCGTACCCCCCCTAATAAAGTTTTAACCCCTTGATCACCACCCTAGTTAACCTTTTCACTCCCTATTGCCAGCGTCACTAAGCGATCATTTTTCTGATCGGTGTATTAGTGTCGCTGTTCCCGCTAGGTAGCTATTTTTTTTTTATTGCGATTTTTTTTTACTAAAGACATGTGGCTAAATAAATTTGGGCCTAAATGTTTGACTAAAATTTAGTTTATTTGATTTTTCTTATAACAAAAATTAAAAAATATAGATTTTTTTTCAAAAATGTTGCTCTATTTTTGTATATAGCACAAAAAATAAAAATCACAGAGGCGATCAAATACCACCAAAAAAAAGCTCTATTTGCGGGAAGAAAAGGACGCAAATTTTGTTTGGGAGCCACGTCGCACGACCGCGCAATTGTCTGTTAAAGCGACGCAGTGCCGAATCTCAAAAAGGGGCCTGGTCATTTACCTGCATTTTGGTCCGGGTCTTAAGTGGTTAAAGGACCAGGCCCCTTTTGTGATTAGGCACTGCGTCGCTTTAACTGACAATTGCACGGTCCTGTGACGTGGTTCCTGTAGGGGTGCAGATTGCTGCTGACAGACGCCCGCAAACTGGATAACTCTGTGGCCAAGACAACAGCTCGGGTGGATTATCGATCAGCGGCACCCCCGCCGGCTATTGCCTACAAACCCCAGTCGGACCGTCCTACAGCACCACCTCCAGTGGCCACTTATTCTCAGCAGCCCAGGTTCAACTCCCAGGGCTACTCACAACCCATCAAGTGTTTTGGGTGTAAACAGCTAGGGCACAAAAAGCTAGACTGTCCGTTGAATCCACCCAGGCAGTCACAGTCATGGAGACAGCCAGAAAGGGGGAACCCCCACACATCCATGTGGCCCACTGCGTTGAGGAAGAAGAATATTGTGGTGTCCTGCACAAGGCAGATCCAATACAAGCAGCTAACCAGGACAACAGGCAGCAACACATGCAGACTGTCTGGGTCAATGGAAAGGTAGCCAATGGCCTACGTAATACTGGTGCCACCATGACCCTCTACAGAAGAACCTCATCCCAGAGAGCCAGCACACGGAGACAATGTAGCCGTAAGAGTAGCGGGAGGCACCGTCTTATGGCTACCCGTTACCCCTGTTCACCTGGATTGGGGGGTTGGTTCGGGACACGTGAATGTGGGGGTGATGAAGGATTTGCCAGCGGATGTACTACTGGGGAATGATTTGGCCCCCCCTGATGTGCCCCGCTGAAGCCAACCAAGTGACTACCTGTGCCTAGACCAGTGCTGCTGGAACCAACCCGCTTTCTGCTGAGACCCGGGTAAGACTATCTTCCTCGACATGCACAATATCAGGCACAATATCACAGTCTAAAATTGGAATGTGACAAGTTGGCCAGTGGGAAATCGGAGATGCAACGACACTACGTCATGTATTATGAGATGTCCCGTGGCTTGAACATTGAAATGCACAAATAGGCTAAAATTGTCAAAAGGTTAAATGGGATTTGCATCCAGGTGGTGCCTTATCTCTCACAAGAGCATCAGCAACAAGTTTTGGGAGCCATTGATAGAGCAAAGCAAGTGACTGTTCCAGAACTGAATTCCATTATTGAACTATTTCTATAAACCTCAATGTTATTTATGAACAAGCTAAACATAATTGCTCCCAGGACAGAGCCTGGACAGATTAATGGAATATAATAGAAAACTGTTATTAAAGGTCAGTTTATTACTAAAATCACAGGGGGTGTTTAGCTCTCGTGGTAGATGCGTTTTCGTGTGGTGAGCCGACACCAAACAGGCATATATCGTTAATGGCCTGGTAGCCCACGTTCATTAAATGAGAAAAAACAAAACAGAAGTCCATTCTGGAATCTTACGCAGGGGTTTAAACGATGTTTAGAAATAACTGAAAATACTAGCCCACCTGGCTACTCTTCGACAGTAACGCTGCCATAGGTACTGGTCCCTTAAACCAGCAGCTCCTCCAGGCCCCCCAGTCTTGGGTGCACATGGCTTTGAAGCCCTTCAACGCATACAGCATCTATCCCAATACAGACACTAGAAGCCACTGCTCCAACCCCACCTTCCTCCACTCTCTGTTCTGAGCAGTCCCTCATTATATGGGCTGTGTGCACTTGGGAACACAACCTGCTGGCTGTCTATAAGATCTGGACACAGGGTTGGAGATCCTGTCCCACTGATTTCTCTGAGGGATCTCCAAACTACAGAGGCCCATTCTAAACTAGCAAAACCTGGAGAAAACTGACAGAGCAGTTTTCTCCATTTAAACTCTACACTCTGTAGTTTTGCGGTTTGCAGATATGCAAACCCTGTGTCCATTTTACCTCCAATTTATTAGGGACAGAGCCTCTCACTATTACAATGGGCATATCTGTTCTTCAGTGGTTACTGGGCTGCTTTCCAGGGCCGCCATCAGGGGGGTACAGGCAGTACGAGTGGTCTCTCCACGAAGAATCTTTTCAGTGGATTCTGTCCCTGGGGACCAATCCCCAGGTGGATCTCTTTGCCTCTCTATACAACCACAAGCTGAGGAAGTTTTATACGAGGGGTCACTGCAGTCAAGCAACGGGGGCGGACGCCTTGACAGACGGGTGGAGATTCAAGAGGGTGTACGCCTTTCCCCCGTTTTCTGTGATCCTCAAACTCCTGCGGAGGCTCCAGTCGGAGTCAGTACAGTTAACACTGGTGGCGCCCTACTGGCCCAACAGGCCGTGGTTCCCCCTTTTGGTCCAACTGAGTTACCGGGACCCAATACCTCTACCAGCCAGACCGGATCTTCTCTCCCAAGGGTCGCTCCTTCACCCCGCTCCATCCATACTGAAGCTAGCGGTATGGTTCTTGAGAGGAAGAGGTTAGAAGCCCCTGCCCGCGCTCCTAGGGTGATCGCAACTCTGATGAGCTCGAGGAGATCAAGCACAAATAAAGTCTATGGAAGAGTTTGGGCAAAGTTTGTGGAGTTTTCTTTAACATCAGGCTCATCGTTTACAAATCCAGGAGTACAAGATATCCTAAGGTTCCTCCAAACGGGGTTGGATCTTCCATTATCAGTAAGTTCCTTAATGCCGCGTACACACGGTCGTTTTTTGCGATGAAAAAAAACGACGTTTTTTAAAACGTCATTTAAATTGATCGTGTGTGGGCAAAACTTTGTTTTTTGTCTTCAAAAAAACGACCAAAAAAAAATTCCAACATGCTTGAATTTTTTGTGTCGTTTTTCAAAACGTTGTTTTTTGTTTCACAAAAAGTCACCGTGTGTAGCAAAAACGTTGTTCAAAACGACGTTTTTCAACCCGCGCATGCCCAGAGGCTAGTTTTGAAGCGAGCTTCAATGGAAAAGAGTGGTGAACGTAACCTCGCTTTTTGTGAAAAAACGATGGTGTGTATGCAAAATTGTCTTTGAAAAGTGACGTTTCAAAAACGTCGTTTTTTACTTCACAGAAAACGTCGTTTTTTTTCATCGCAAAAAACGACCGTGTGTACGCGGCATAAGAGTACAAGTATCAGCATTATCTGCCTTCTCCGGAATATCATGGGCGGCACATCCGCTAGTCAAACAATTCTTCCGTGGAGCTTCAAGGCTAAAGCCGCGTACACACGGCAGAGAACCTCGACGGGCAGAACACATCGTTCCGCCCGTCGAGGTTCTCTGCCGGCCGTCAGATTCGGCGACCCGCCCGTCAGGAATGGCAACCAGCCATTCATCCAGGCGGCCCGTCGAGCAAATAGAGAACATGCTCTCTATTTTGACGGGATGCTCGCCGAGAGCGTACACACGGCCGAGGTTCTCGCTGGAATGCAGCTTCCAGCGAGGTTCTCGCTGGTTTCTAGCGAGAACCTCGGTCGTGTGTACGCTGCCTAAGGCCTCAAAGAAAGCCAAGATTCCCCAAGTGGGATCTTCCCTTGGTTCTGGACTTTCTGAGTGAACTTAATACAACAGAATCTTCTTCGTTCTCACTGAAGGATTTCTCGGCTAAAGTTGCCTTCTTGGTCGCCATCACTTCGGCCAAGAGAGTCTCGGAGATCGGGTCCCTGGCTTACAAAGAGCCGTTCCTAACGTTCTTTCCAGACAGAGTAGTCCTGATTCCCATGCTGGGTTCTAACCCGAAGGTGACGTCAGTTTTCCATGTCAACCAGGAGATTGTTCTCCCTACTTTCAGAGACTCGGAGTCAGAGAGAATTCACCCTCTGGACTTAGGGAAAACCCTTACAGAGTACATCCAAGTAACTTCTGTTTTCAGACGCTCAGATAATTTGTTCATCCTGCACTCAGGGATCAACAAAGGGAAGAAGGCCTCTTCAAGAACCATTGCGGCTTGGATCATCCACGCGATTCAGCAGGCTTATAAAGTGAAGGGCTTGGCTCCTCCACAGGTGGTGACTGCACACTCTATCAGAGGGATGGCAACCTCCTGGGCGACTGCCCATCACGTGGCTCCGGACGTTATCTGTAAAGCAGCCTCTTGGTCCTCCATTAATACCTTTATGTCCCACTATTGTGTTGAACCTGCATCCCTTTCTTCTGTAAACTTTGGGCTTTCAATCCTGTCGGCCGACAGGACAAATTAAACTACTTTTTTCTGTTCAGCATACCCACCCGTGTGGTTTGGCTAGTTATTTCCCACACGTAGGCTGCCATGGAGTCTGTCAGGAAAAAAGAAAATTTATTACCAAATACTTACCGTAATTTTCCTTTCCTGATGGACTCCATGGCAGACGGAGTACCCACCCTGTATGCATGGAGTCGGCTAGTTAGGGAACACCAGCACTGAAGGTGAGCAAAGCTTTATGGGTATGGGGTCCTAAAGCATTGGAGAGGAGGCGGGATTAACCCACACGTAGGCTGCCATGGAGTCCGTCAAGAAAGGAAAATTACGGTAAGTATTTGGTAATAAATTTTCCTTTTTTTTTTTCTATAAAAAATATATATATATTTTTTAATATATTTTTATTTTATTTTTTTATTAAAGGGCCATTTTTTAGGGGTCTAGGGGCCCGTAGGCCACCAGGGCCCCAGATGGCAACCCCCTCTTTTTTATTTATTTTTTTATGAAAAAATATATTTTTTTAATATATTTTTCTTTTATTTTTTATTAAAGGGCCAATTTTTTTCTTTTATTTTTTAGAGGTCCGGAGGTCCACAGGGACCTGGAGATCCCCATGGCCCCAGATGACAACCCCCCCTTTTTATAAAAAAAAAATATATTTTTTATATATTTTTTTATTTCTTTTATTTTTATATTTATAATAAATAAATAAATAAATATATTTTTTATAAAAAAATATATATTTTTTATATATTATTTATTTATTTTTACTTTTTTTATATTATTTTATTTATTTATTTTAATATATAGATGTGTCAAACCCCCTTTTTTTATAATTGTATTTTTTATTTTTGTTTATATATTTTTTGATATATTTTTTTTATTAAAGGGCCCAGAGGTCCCCAGGGCCCTGGAAGGCAACCCCCTTTTTTTTTATATAAATGTTTATTTATTTTTCATATATATATTTTTTTATTTCTTTTTTTTTTTAAAGGGCCCAGAGGTCCCGAAAGGAAAGCCCCCTTTTTTTGTAATTTTCTTTTATAATAAAATAAATAAAAAAAATGAGGTCCCCAGGGCCCCAGTTGGCAATCACCCTTTAAAAAAAAAATATATATATATATATATATATATATATATATATATATTTCTCTCTTTTTTTATTTTCATTAAAGGGCACAGAGGTCCCCAGGGCCCCAGATGGCTACCCCCCTCTTTTTATATATATTTGTCTTTATTTCTTCTTTCTGTAAAGGGCCCCCCCCGCTTCTCAATTCGCGGCAGCAGCCCCCCCCCCCCCGCTTCTCAATTTCATGCGGCAGCAACCCCCCTGTTCTCTGCTCCAGGGGGCCCATGCATGAAGGAAGCTGTGTAAGGGCTGATGGCGGCCCTGCTGCTTTCAAACTGATCCACAGGTTTAGAGCAGTTTATCTGCACTGCAGACTTCTGTTATTACCTGCGAATTTGGTGAGCTTTCTGAAAGTGCACCAAACCTGCAGAATATAATAGAAGTCTATTGCAAAGTGCAGGAAAGACAAAAGGTGCACTGCGTTGCACCTGCAGTGTGGGTAAACCACAGCACATCAGTATGAAAGCAGCCATGGGCCCCTTTCCCTCGGTCAGTCCGACAGTCCGACCAACTGGACCCCCCCATTCACCTCTAAGTAGTGGCAGACATAAACCTACTTTCGTCCAACCTCCAATCCGATCAGCGAAACAAAAAGTGTAAAGTGTAAAGTGGGCTGTGCATATGCAGAGCAGACATGGACATGCCATCCACCCGTTCTGCTCATTGTGGCCCGCGACTGGTTACCAAGTCGCTTAAGTGGCCTCGCTCTTCAAAAGGTTGGGCACCCCTGGTATAAGTGTCAGTGTGTGTGAATCTTAAGCCCACAGGAGATATGGGCTGAGCGACACCCTTTACACAAGTAACATCAAAACCTCAACAGTTAAACAAAAGTAAACAAAAAAAATCATGTTATACTTACCTGCTCTGTGTAGTGGTTTTGCACAGAGCAGCCCCGATCCTCCTGTTCTCGGGGTCCCACGCTGACGTTCTTGGCTCCTCCCTCCTGTGGAGGCACCCAAGCGGGTGGGCTCCTGAGCCGCAGCTCTATGTATCCATTCACGCACAGAGCCGCGTCTCAAACCCGCCCCCTCCAGCTGATTGGCTCAATGGCTGTGATTGGCTCGCTCTGCTGCCAAAAGCCAAGTGTGAGTCCTTGGAAAGCAAAGGCTCTCATTGACTTTGCTGGATCGAGAGGGGGCTCAGGTAAGTATTAGGGGGGACTGGGGGTGCTGCTGCACTTAGGTTTTTTACCTTCATGCATAGAATGCATGAAGGTGAAAAACCTTGTGCCTGTACAATCACTTTAAGATGCCAGCACTAGGACTCAAAGACCACCAAAACGCTGGGTTGGGTGAGGACATCTCTAGATCCTGGGACAGGTAAGTGTGTGTTTTTTAAAAGTCAGAGGGAGAGATTTCTTCTCACTTCCTGTTTTGGCTATTGAACAGAAAGTGAAGGGAAATCCCCCCAACGGGACACAGATGGCAAAAAAAAAAACTGTCAGGAGTTCTAACCCTTTCATATGCTATCCAAAATAAAAATGCATTTTTTTGCCTTTAGTTATACTTTAACCACTTCCCGCCCGGCCAATAGCCGATTTACGGCCGGGAAGTGGTTATGAAATCGTGACTAGCCGTTCTCAAACGGCTTAGCACGATTTCAATGCCGCGCGCGCCCGTAGGGGCGCGCAGCGCGGCGATCTGTGATGCGGGGTGTCAGTCTGACACCCTGCACCTCCGATCTCGGTAACGAGGCTCCGGCGGAGCCTCGTTACCACGTGATCAGCCGTGTCCAATCACGGTTGATCACGATGTAAACAGGAAGAGCCGCCGACGGCTCTTCCTCACTCGCGTCTGACAGACGCGAGTACAGGAGAGCCGATCAGCGGCTCTCCTGACAGGGGGGGTTCGCGCTGATTGTTTATCAGCGCAGCCCCCCCTCGGATCGCCACACGGACCACCAGGGAGTGCCCACACTAGACCACCAGGGTACTTACAAAAAAAAAAAGGACAAAAAAAGGACAAAAAAAAAAAAAGGGCAGTAAAAAAAAAATAATGCCAATCAGTGCCCACACATGGGCACTGATTGGCAACAGGTGATCTATCAGTGCCACCCCTCAGTGATCATCGGTGCCACCCCAGTGTCTGTCAGTGCCAATCCATGCCCAGTGCCCACCTATCAGTGCCCACCTGTGCCACCTATCAGTGCCCACCTGTGCCACCTATCAGTGCCCACCTGTGCCACCTATCAGTGCCCACCTGTGCCACCTATCAGTGCCCACCTGTGCCACCTATCAGTGCCCATCTGTGCCGCCTATGAGTGCCCACCTGTGCCGCCTATGAGTGCCCAGTGCCGCCCATGAGTGCCCATCAGTGCCGCCCATGAGTGCCCATCAGTGCCGCCCATGAGTGCCCATCAGTGCCCCATACCAGCGCCGCCTATCAGTGCCCATCAGTGCTACCTAATCGGTGCCCATCAGAACTACCTCATCGGTGCCCATCAGTGCCACCTCATCGGTGACCATCAGTGCCACCATATCAGTGCCCGTAATTGAAAGAGAAAACATACTCATTTACAAAAAAATTAACCGAAAAAAATAAAAACTTATTTTTTTTTCAAAATCTTCGCTCAATTTTTAGTTGTTGCGCAAAAAAAACAAAAACGCAGAGGTGATCAAATACCACCAAAAGAAAGCTCTATTTGTGGGGAAAAAAGGACGCCAATTTTGTTTGGGTGCAGTGTAGCATGACCGCGCAATTGTCATTCAAATTGCGAAAGTGCTGAAAGCTGAAAATTGGCTTGGGCGGGAAGGTGCGTAAGTGCCTGGTATGGAAGTGGTTAACCGTTTACTGATGGCATCACTTAGATGTATAGCAGCAGAGCAGCTCATCTGTGGCAGATCATGTACCTAATATGTGACCCGGCACCTCTGGATGGGGGCATGCGCGCGCCAGCAGCATCCCGGCTGTGCTGTGATTAGCCAGCACAAACTGATCAGCGGGTGCCCTCCAGTGGATGTCCACAGGCACCTGCTGATCGGCGAGGAGTGACACAGGACAGGGCTCTGCCTATGTAAACAAAGCAGATCTTCGTCCTGTCAGCAGTGAAGTGATGGATTTTAGTCCTTGCAAAGCAGGGAATAAAATCCATCACTTCCCTTAGTAAAGGCACCACATATGACAGGAACACTGGCTAGGCATACATTTAACCATTTCATCACTCTAGATGTTCCCAGCCATTGCAGTGGCGGCTGTTCCTTAAAATATTTGGGGGGGGGGGGGGGCGCAAACAAAAAAAAAAAAACATAAATTGCAGCCTCACTGTGCCCATCTATTGTCGCCACTGTGCCATCAAATGCAGCCACTGTGTTATCAAATGCAGCTGTGATTTTTTCTAGAATTGGAACATGGTCTCTGTTCCCCTCTGATGGCAGCCCTGGATGTATATACCCACATACAAGTAATCAGACTTATTGTTAGCTTATGCTAAACCACCAGTCATTGACTTTGCCCTGTTCCCACAGATGTATATGCATTCTTGATACCCTAGGCATTGTGCTATCTTGCGCATTTTTACTTGTCTTATCAAATGCAGCCACTGTGCCATCAAATGCAGCCACTGTGCCATCAATTGTCATCACTGAGCCATCAAACGCAGCCTATGTGCCATTAATTGTCAACCACTGTGCTATCTAATGCAGCCACTGTTCCATCAATTGTCGCCACTGTGTCATCAATTGGTGCCACTGTGCCCATCAATTGCCGCCAGTTTGCCCCCTCAAATACAGTCAGTTTGCCCCGTAAAATGCCGCCATTTTGCCCCATAAAATGCCGCCAGTTTGCCTAGTAAATGCTGCCAGATTGCCCCAAAATTCCGCCTGTTTGCCCCCTGCCTGGCACTTACCTTTCTCGCGTCAGCCATCCTCCTCCATGCTCCCTCGATGTCTTCTCCCGCCCTCGATGTCGCTTCAGCCAATCAGGTGACCGGTAACCGGACCCGGTGAACCTGATTGGCCGAGACGCGTGTCAGTGTTAATCAGGGAACGCACACCCTGTGCGCCCTCTGGTTAACCATTTGGAAGCCGATTAGAGCCCACAGGCTGTAATCAGGAAGCCTATCAGAGCCGCTTGCTCTGATAGACATCTCCAAAACACACCCACCGCTGTTATTTAGATTGCAATGCATGAATCTATGTATTGTTGAGTGATGGGTGCAGGAAAAAGGGGGCAGCGCTCCTGCGCCCACTATGGATGCACCGCCACTGAGCCAGTGTCATTGGTATAGTGACAGTGCATATTTTTAGCACTGATCACTGTACTAGTGCCACTGGTTCCCACAAAGTGTCAAAAGCGTCAGTTAGTGTCAGAATGGCCGCCACAAAGCCGCTGACTGCCACCATTACTAGTATAAAAAAATAAATGTAAATTCCAGTATATTTCCCACAGTTTGTATATGCTACACATTTTGCACAACTCAATAAATATATACGCTTATTTGTATTTTTTTTTTCACAAGAACTCACTTATTTGTATTTTATAAACCAAAAATATGTAGCAGAATACATATTGGCCTAAATTTATAAAGAAATATTTTTTTTTATTGGATATGTTTTATAGCAGAAAGTAAAAAATATTGTTTTTAACATTGGTGGTCTTTTTTTGTTTATAGTGACAAAAAAACAAACAAAAAAAAAACAGAGTTGATTTTCTTTGGGTACAGTATTGCATGACCGTGCAATTGTCAGTTAAAGTAGCGCTGTGTTGTTTTGCAAAAGATGGCCTGGTCAGGAAGGGGGGTAAATCTTCCGGAGGTCAAGTGGTACTGGTTAATGGAAGAACAGTGGCTGTACAGACTGGCTGCAGTGCAATGTGCTGTTGACCCATTCCTTTGTGCCCATTACTGTGTGCCCATCCCTGTGTTCCCATCCCTGTGTTCCCATCCCTGTGTGCCTGTCCCTGAGTGCTCGTCCCTGTGTGCCCGTCCCTGTGTGCTCGTCCCTGTGTGCCCATCCCTAAGTGCCCGTCCCTGAGTGCTCGTCCCTGTGTGCCCGTCCCTGTGTGCTCGTCCCTGTGTGCCTGTCCCTGAGTGCTCGTCCCTGTGTGCCCATCCCTGTGTGCTCGTCCCTGTGTGCCCATCCCTAAGTGCCCGTCCCTGAGTGCTCGTCCCTGTGTGCCCGTCCCTGTGTGCTCGTCCCTGTGTGCCCATCCCTAAGTGCCCGTCCCTGAGTGCTCGTCCCTGAGTGCTCGTCCCTGTGTGCCTATCCCAAAGTGCCCGTCCCTGTGTGCCTGCCCCTGAGTGCTCGTTCCTGTGTGCCCATCCCTGTGTGCCCGTCCCTGAGTGCTCGTCCCCGTGTGCCCATCCCTGAGTGCTCATCCCTGTGTGCCTGCCCCTGAGTGCTCGTTCCTGTGTGCCCATCCATGTGTGCCCGTCCCTGAGTGCTCGTCCCTGTGTGCCTGTCCCTGAGTGCTCGTCCCTGTGTGCCCATCCCTAAGTGCCCGTCCCTGTGTGCCTGCCCCTGAGTGCCCGTCCCTGTGTGCCCATCCCTGTGTGCCCATCCCTAAGTGCCCGTCCCTGAGTGCTCATCCCTGTGTGCCCATTCCTAAGTGCCCGTCCCTGAGTGCTCGTCCCTGAGTGCTCGTCCCTGTGTGCCCGTCCCTGTGTGCTCGTCCCTGTGTGCCCATCCCTAAGTGCCCGTCCCTGTGTGCCCGTCCCTGAGTGCTCGTCCCTGTGGGCCTATCCCAAAGTGCCCCTCCCTGTGTGCCTGCCCCTGAGTGCTTATTCCTGTGTGCCCATCCCTGTGTGCCCATCCCTGAGTGCTCGTCCCTGTGTGCCCGTCCCTGAGTGCTCATCCCTGTGTGCCTGCCCCTGAGTGCTCGTTCCTGTGTGCCCATCCATGTGTGCCCGTCCCTGAGTGCTCGTCCCTGTGTGCCTGTCCCTGAGTGCTCGTCCCTGTGTGCCCATCCATGTGTGCCCGTCCCTGAGTGCTCGTCCCTGTGTGCCTGTCCCTGAGTGCTCGTTCCTGTGTGCCCATCCATGTGTGCCCGTCCCTGAGTGCTCGTCCCTGAGTGCTCGTCCCTGTGTGCCCGTCCCTGTGTGCTCGTCCCTGTGTGCCCATCCCTAAGTGCCCGTCCCTGTGTGCCCGTCCCTGAGTGCTCGTCCCTGTGGGCCTATCCCAAAGTGCCCCTCCCTGTGTGCCTGCCCCTGAGTGCTTATTCCTGTGTGCCCATCCCTGTGTGCCCATCCCTGAGTGCTCGTCCCTGTGTGCCCGTCCCTGAGTGCTCATCCCTGTGTGCCTGCCCCTGAGTGCTCGTTCCTGTGTGCCCATCCATGTGTGCCCGTCCCTGAGTGCTCGTCCCTGTGTGCCTGTCCCTGAGTGCTCGTCCCTGTGTGCCCATCCATGTGTGCCCGTCCCTGAGTGCTCGTCCCTGTGTGCCTGTCCCTGAGTGCTCGTCCCTGTGTGCCCATCCCTAAGTGCCCGTCCCTGTGTGCCTGCCCCTGAGTGCCCGTCCATGTGTGCCCATCCCTAAGTGCCCGTCCCTGAGTGCTCGTCCCTGTGTGCCTGCCCCTGAGTGCCCGTCCATGTGTGCCCATCCCTAAGTGCCCGTCCCTGAGTGCTCGTCCCTGTGTGCCCGCCCCTGAGTGCTCGTCCCTGTGTGCCCATCCCTAAGTGCCCGTCCCTGTGTGCCCGCCCCTGAGTGCTCGTCCCTGTGTGCCCATCCCTAAGTGCCCGTCCCTGTGTGCCCGCCCCTGAGTGCTCGTCCCTGTGTGCCCATCCCTAAGTGCCCGTCCCTGTGTGCCCGCCCCTGAGTGCTCGTCCCTAAGTGCCCGTTCCTCTGTGCCCGTCCCCGTGTGCCCATTCCTGTGTACCTGTCACACTGAATTGGTCTGTAAACCCACTGAACATCTATTTAATTATGTAGGCTGCCTGCGGGCTGTGATGTTAGGGGTTTCAAAAGACGTTCCCCTATGAGCCAGCTGGAAGATAATCAGAATCATTTTTATCGTGTGTTTGTTTATTCATTTAGACAAAATAAACAGATCACAATACACAACCCAGCTAGGACCAGTGGGACGATGAGAGAAAATACAGATCCATTCCCTGACAGTGTTACTTTTATGCATCTGACACAGTCACATAGACGGGTAATAGCGGTACTGCGTGTGATCACATCAGTCTTGTCATCGCCTCCCCCTCCAGTGACGGCTGTTGTGCGCACCACTTCCAGGATATACGGAGAGCAGCTGTAATAGGAGAGTTACGGCAAGGCTGTTGTATCGCGAGATTTACTGAGAGGCTCTGTGAGCGGGACCCTTCAGTTTATATCGGAGAGGAGGTGAGTGTGTGAGGGGACATGTGTCCGACACCGGAACCACACCGGCTAACCTCTGTGTTTATATATATATATATGTGTAAACAAACATTCCCCTCAGATAGACGCAGCACTTCGTCCTCATAGTTCTCTCTTGACTTCAGACTGTCTATTCATCACCTCCAATCATATCATATCATGTGTGTATATGTAATATTCCTCATCTCTCCTCACATTCATCCTTCTCACTGTATGCACCCCCATCTCCTCTTTGTATCCCCCCATTTCCTTCCTCTGTCCCTCTTCTGACCCTCCATACCCATCCCCCTCATGTCTGTCCCCTCCGTATGCATCCCCTACATGTCTGTCCCCTCCATACCCATCCCCCTTATGTCTGTCCCCTCGGTATGCAACCCCCTGTGTCTGTCCCCTCCATACCCATCCCCCTCATGTCTGTCCCCTCCATACCCATCCCCCTCATGTCTGTCCCCTCCATACCCATCCCCCTCATGTCTGTCCCCTCCGTACCCTTCCCCCCCATGTCTGTCCCCTCTGTACCCTTCCCCCCCCCCATGTCTGGCCCCTCTGTACCCTTCCCCCCCCCCATGTCTGTCCCCTCCGTACCCTTCCCCCCCATGTCTGTCCCCTCCGTACCCTTCCCCCCCCCCCCCCATGTCTGTCCCCTCTGTACCCTTTCCCCCCCCCCCCATGTCTGTCCCCTCTGTACCTGTCCCCCCCCCATGTCTGTCCCCTCTGTACCTGTCCCCCCCCCCATGTCTGTCCCCTCCGTACCCTGTCCCCCCCCCATGTCTGTCCCCTCCGTACCCTGTCCCCCCCCCCCCCCCATGTCTGTCCCCTCCGTACCCTGTCCCCCCCCCATGTCTGTCCCCTCCGTACCCTGTCCCCCCCCATGTCTTTCCCCCCCATGTCTGTCCCCTCCGTACCCTTCCCCCCCCATGTCTGTCCCCTCCGTACCCTCCCCCCCCCCATGTCTGTCCCCTCCGTACCCTTTCCCCCCCCATGTCTGTCCCCTCCGTACCCTTTCCCCCCCCATGTCTGTCCCCTCCGTACCCTTTCCCCCCCATGTCTGTCCCCTCCGTACCCTTTCCCCCCCCATGTCTGTCCCCTTCCGTACCCTCCCCCCCCCCCATGTCTGTCCCCTTCGTACCCTCCCCCCCCCCATGTCTGTCCCCTCCGTACCCTTCCCCCCCCATGTCTGTCCCCTCCGTACCCTTTCCCCCCCCATGTCTGTCCCCTCCGTACCCTTTCCCCCCCCCCCATGTCTGTCCCCTCCGTACCCTTTCCCCCCCCCCATGTCTGTCCCCTCCGTACCCTTTCCCCCCCCCATGTCTGTCCCCTCCGTACCCTTTCCCCCCCCATGTCTGTCCCCTCCGTACCCTTTCCCCCCCCCATGTCTGTCCCCTCCGTACCCTTTCCCCCCCCCCATGTCTGTCCCCTCCGTACCCTTTCCCCCCCCCCATGTCTGTCCCCTCCGTACCCTTTCCCCCCCCCCATGTCTGTCCCCTCCGTACCCTTTCCCCCCCCATGTCTGTCCCCTTCGTACCCTTTCCCCCTCCCATGTCTGTCCCCTCCGTACCCTCCCCCCCCATGTCTGTCCCTTTGTATTGTACCGGTCTCTGTCCCCTCTGTAACCGTCCCCCGTCTGTCCCTTTGTACCGTACTCGAGTCTGTTCCTCCGTAAAGACCCCACCCCCGTCTGTCCCTTCCATCCTTGTGTCTGTTCCCTTCATGCCCCGTCTGTCCCTTTGTACCGTACTTGTGTCTGTCCCTCCATACCTGACCCCACCCCCTGTCTGTCCCCTCTGTCCCTCGTCTGTCCCTTCATATCTGTCCCCTCGGTCCCCGTGTCGGTCCCCTCGGTCCCCGTGTTTATTCCCTCCGTACCCAAACACCCCCCCCCCCCTAGCTGTTCCCATCCCTCCGTTGTTGCGACTCAAAACTTCAGAGTGAAGACTGAATTCACAGTCCTCACACTTATTGAGGGAAAGTTATTTAGAAAGCACTGAAGCCATTGGATCAGCCTGAAATTGAGTGACTCTACAATTTCGATATAGACGAAACAAGTTTTACTTGAAGTAAAAAAATTATGGCACCAGGAAAACATGCCCTCCAGTTAAAAATCATAGGCTTTAAAAAGTCAGATACCAGTTTAACATAATCTGTAGTAATATGACTTGTGTTGTTTTTTTGTGCAGAGCAAGAAGTAGTCAAGATGGATGAAATTGAGAACACGACAGTTCTGTCCACTCTACAATCATTTCATACATTTATCTCTCAGCCATTTGATGGCACCCCACCCGCTGCTAACACTTCCAATACATCTGGGGCTTCCTTACAGATGCAGTTCAATCAGAGATTCATGGTAGGGAACTAAAGGATTACATTGCCTGTTTATTACTAGTTCAGTCCATGCTTTAAGAGGTTGTAAACCCTCAAGGTTTTTCACCTTAAGGCCCCTTTAACACTGGGGCGAGAGGTGCGGTGGTGGTAAAGCAACGCTATTTTTATTTGCGATTTATCGTCGAATTGCGGCGGTATTAGGCCGCTAGCAGTGCGGTTTTACCCCCCGTTGGCAGCTGAAAAAGGGTTAATACCGCCCACAATGTGCCTCACACCTCTTCTTTAGCGCACCGCTCCAGTGTGAAAGCCAGAGGGCAGCAGCCACTGTTTGACGTTGGGTTTGCAGGCGCTATTTTTAGAGCAATAGCGCCTGCTAACCGCCCCAGTGTGAAAGGGGTCTAATGAATTCTATGTATTAAGGCAGGGGTCTCCAAACTTTTAAAACAAAGGGCCAGTTTACTGACCTTCAGACTTTAGGGGGGCCGGACTGTAACCATAGGAAGTAGAAAAGGTCCTGACGTCTGTGGGGGGAAAAAAATATTGTTTTGTTTCAATGGGAGTAATTGTGCCTTTATCATTGGTATCAGTGGGAGGAATAATCCCCCCATCATTGGTGTCAGTGAGAGGAATAATTCCCGAGCCCCCCTTTAACTTACCCGATCATTCCAGCAACGGGGACGAGCACACCAGTTCCTGCCGATATTTTGTGTCTTCATTGGATAGATTGATGGCAGCGGGAGCCAAGTCCTGCTGCCTGTGTCAATGAACGCAGCAGCAAGAGTCAGGAGCATGTCCGCACAGGTGCCCCCATGGAATGTGGCTCTCCGTGGGGGCACTGGAGAAGAGGAGGAGCCTGGAGCGCTGCTGAGGGACCCCAGAAGAGAAGGATCAAGGCCGGACTGTGCAAAACCCTTGCACAGAGGAGGTAAGTAAACCGTATGTTATTTAAAAAAAAACAATCTGACCTTTTACATATGAACTCCAGAAAAGTGACAAAAACAATCCTTGTAGTAACCCCCCCACCACAGTGCAAGAGATAAATGCTCAAAATGTGTATGGGAGAACAGATAAGTAATGCTTACTGTAACTCTGGGCTCTGCGATTGGTCCCCTACAGCTCCCCCTCTAAGACCCCATACACACTATTCGTTTTTCATCTTCATATTTACCAAAACCATATATTAGGAGGTCAAACCTTATAGCCTTGTACACGTTATGATTGTTGGACAACGGAGCATCTGATTTTTGTCAAAAGGGCGTGTGCCAGGATCTTGTCTTGCATACTAATGTTACACAAATTGTCATACCACAAACACGAACGTAGTGATGTACTACGAGGAAGCTCTTGAGCGCCACCCATTAGGCCCCTTCTGACAATTTTGCGTTTGGTGAGCATTGATTCCGAGCATGCCTGTTTGTACTTTTGACTTTTGTGTGACGAATTTGTTTATTGACCATCTGAAAATTTCACATGGAGCCGCTGAACATTTACTAGCCTGTCGTCCAACATTTGTTGGCGGAAAATTGGACAACAATTGCCAAGGAGCGTACTAACGGTAAGAATTTCAGACAACAGTCTGTCAATAGACAATCCCCTTCCAACAATCGAAACGTGTGTACGAACGAGGCTTTAGAGTTTCAATTTGTATGCAATCAGGCAAGCCCTTGCACTACATGGTTTTGGTAAAGCTGAAGACAAAAATCAGCAAAAAAATCTAATAGTGTGTAACTTTATGGAACTTTAAGCTCTTCATGCTTGCGACATCATTTACAATGCAGGGTTAATAGTCCTAACTACACACCAGAGCTTCATTGAAAGTAGTCAGGTAAGTAATAACGCCTGTCTGGCTCCCCCTAGAATAAGAGTATTTAACCCTTGCAGTGCTGGGGAGCCTCAGTGCAAAGGTGTTTATTTTTTTAAGGGGTTTTCTATATCTAATAATATACCATCATATCTGCAATTGGCAGTTAAGAAAAAAAGTGAAATCATTTTGAGCCTGGTCCACACTGGAATAGTTTTCATTCGGAGGCCTGCAAGCAGCTGCTCTGTCTCCAGAAAGGCATCTAGGCTGTACCACAGAGAAAGGTTTAAGCATTTTTCTTTTGATCCATATGTGAGTGCATGAAGTAGATTTTTTTTTTCCATTGGTCATTACCCTATGCTGCATTATACAAGCAGCTGTTCCTTGACTGTATGCTGTTGGAATCCTTTCACAAAATTTATGAAAATCCTGCGACATTGTTGGAAGCAGCCCTGTGGCTCCTATTTGCAACACTCTTACTGTTTGGTGCTATTGTTTCAACAAATTCATAAAGAAATACTGCCATATTGTTCTGTAATGTTGAGGTTCATAAGACGTCTAGCATGTTATAGCAACTTGCTTGCTGTGTTGCGTGTGTAACTATTATGTCTTATCTGAAACAATTCTGTGACATAACTTGGAAATTATATTTGATATATTTTCCATTACTTTTTCCAATAGCTTCTTTGCCTTTAATACTTTGCAGGAGAAATGTTTGCGACAGTTATATCCAAGTTGCAAAATATTCATATACACCTCACTGACAAGTGCATGAATCGGTCAGTAAGGATGAGCTCAGGCGTGTTCGCAATCCTCGGGTGCAGAGCCCGCTAAGAAGTCAGCACTGCACAGTGCTAATCACAGGCAGTTAGACATTTTCCCGATCCACGAAAAATGTCTCCCTGCCTGTGATTAGCGCTGGGCAGTGCAGACTTCCTGGCAGGCTCTGCATGTGCGTTTTGTGAACAAGCCTGAGCTCATCCTTATCGGTCAGTACTGCCACCATACCACTAGATAGGTTGTTTTTAAAGAGTATCTTTGACATGCTTTATGAATTCCAGGGTATATTTTTTTGGATGCAGTATGCCTGGCAGTGGCACAATGCTTGTAAAATGTTAATGATTCCTACATTGCTTCATTTTGATGCACAACATTGTGTTTTTTTTTTCCTTGTAACAGACTCTCATTTGAATATTCTTTTTGTTTTCATCCCCCAGTTAGAAGACCAAGCTGCCCAGATCTGCTCCAGGTCAAACCTTATCCAAATGGAAAGAGAAAAGCTTCAAATGGAGCTTAGCCATAAACGGGCTCGAATTGAGTTTGAGAAGGAAGCCAGCACAAACACTAGGAACTTTGAGGTTTGAAAGATGACTGAAATACTTTTTTTTACACATTTGCAATACCCACACTAATACTCACTGCTGCAATACCCTAGTGTATTGTTCTCAAAGTCTAAATATACACTTATTGGCGAGGATCTGTATTAGCCACTCTGTAATTCCTTATTAAAAGTTACTTTAAAGAACTATTTTTTTTATATATGTTTTTGGATTACAAAGATCAGCTTGGTTTAACCACTTTAGCTTTGGAAGATTTATCTCCCTCCTCCTCTTGACCAGGCCATTTTTTGCGATACTGCACTGTTACCTAAATGACAATTGCGTGGGCGTGTGACTCTGTACCCAAATAACATTTTATGTACCTTTTTTTTTTTTTTCATACAAATAGGGCAATAGAGAGCAGAATCCATGTTAAAGAAGGCCATATTGAGGCGGGGACCTCTCAAGGATCTGTTAGACACTCTGCCAGTCTTAGAAATGCCAGTTGGATACATAGTAGACGCCTCTGCAGAATTTGTGAGAATGTTGGCCCTAGTAAACTTGGCACGTTATGACGTTGTGGGTTAAGACATGGTTGGGAGAGTCTGCCTCCAAGTTGAAGCCGTGTGGTTTTCTGTTTGAGGGAGATTATGTGTTTTGGCCCTGATCTTAATGCTGTTTTAGACAGAACAAAGCCTCTGCCAGACAAAAAGAAGGTAACCTTTCAGGTTAAGATTTTTGTTCTTTTCACCAAACCCAGGATACTAAGGAGACAGGATACAAGAGACACTGGAGATCTCAGAGTTTAGGATAGAACAGGGGTATTTCTTCGACCTCCTAACCAGCTTGCCAAAAATCAGTGACAGTTTTCTCGACTGTGTGAGGAAGACTACAGGGTGTTTTCTCTACCATGGAAGACGGCAACTACAAGTCCGTTTGTCCTCGGATTGATATCGGAGGGCTACAGGCTAAAATTCTCAGACCCCGCCAAATTGGTTTTATCTAACCCATGTTTCCTGAGGTCAGGAGAAATCTCTGGCAATGACGGCTCTCCTTTGGGAGCTTCTACAGCAGGAAGTGATTGTCCCAGTTCCAACAAGAAGAGGACTAGGGTTCTATTCGCTCACTTTCGTGGTAAAAAAAAAAAAAAAAAAAAGTTTTTTGATTAGTCCTGAATTTAAAAGTGTTTAAACAAATCCATTCGGTATAATCTATATATATATATTATATAATTTTTTTTTTTTTTTGCGAGGAAACTTCTTACAGCAGCATGCTTCCTAGCATCCATAGACTTCAGTTATGCGTATCTACATGTCCCCATAGCACCAGCATCCCAAAAAGTATTCGCGTTTGGCGGTCAAAATAAGGGGGGGGGGTAGTGTTGCAGCTGCAGTTCAGAACCCTTCCTTTTGGACTGTCCTCTTTGAGGATTTTCACAAAGATTATGGCGGAGGCTTTGGCACCTTTTCCCACAGGAGATTGTTTCCATTTTTGAGTTACTCCATGATGGAAGTACCTTGAAGGTTCAGGTGACCGCTTTGTCAGTATTCTTAGAGAGACAACTTTTTGCCAGAGCCAGACCAGTGCAGTTTTAATTTTGTCCTCAAATGGGATTTGTCATGGTTTTACAGGATTTGACTGGAAGACCTTTTGAACCAGCAGAGGATGCTGCAATTAAAGATTGGTCTTTAAAACTAGCTTTATTAGTACCGGTTACTTCGGCTAGAAGGGTTCAGCGAACTGCAAGCCCCGTCTATTATTAAACCTTCTTTGATTTGTTAATAAGTACTTCATATTATAACAAAAGCTGCATTGAAATTGGTAGGAACAGTTATCTAGTTTTAGATTTGTTAAATTATAGATTTGTAATAGTAAAAATTCATGAGGTATTCTGAATTTGCCAATGTTGCACCAAATTTAAGACAATTTTTTTTTCAAGGCATTAAATAAGATATACCTGTACTTCACTTCCCAGTAATCTTCCTTAAAGTGTAAGGTGAATTTACGCTGACCCTCTCCCCATCACACCCGGTCCCACTGTACCTGAGGCCGGCGACCTCCCACACTGACACATCGTATAGTCACTTTACTGGTCTGGGGATTTTGAATGCGCCGACCAATTGAAATGCCTTCTATACGTACCTTTTAGGTATGTTTAGGAGATTAAGCCACTGGGGATTTCAGGTCCCCGGATCGGTAAAGCGACGACTCGATGTGTTAATGCGGGAGATCGCCAGCCTCAGGTACAGTGGGACTAGGTGCAATAGGGAGGGATCCAGTGTAAGTTCACCTTACAGATTTTTCTTACTCCTGAGCATTTTATTGTTGAATAATTTTGCAGTGTTAGAAAATGTTTATGGAATTTTTTTCAGAGGGAGGCAGACCGGAACCAAGATCTTCGGAATCAGATCAAAGCGCTGGAGGAAAAGGAAAAAGAGTTACAAAACAAACTTCAGGAACAGAATGAAATGAATAAGGCTTATAAGAAAACAATTGAATCGCAGAGCAAGAAGCTGCTAGAAAAGGATAATAAATTGGCAGAGGTTAATGAGGTAGTGTTTACTTAAATCTGATAATTAATTTATTTAACATATTCACGTGCAGGCAGATCATTTGTAATATATTCATCTTTCTGTAACTCTGGGAAGATTACATTTGCTAATTTCCACTGAACACATTTCTTAAGGATAAGATATTGCTGGTTTGTTCTGTAAATTTGTATTCTGGCCAGGACTAAAGACTTGCATGCAAATATGTTTTTTTTTTTTTTTTTTAAGATAAATATGAAATATCGCAAATTAAATGTTAGTATTCATTTTTTTTTTTTTTCTGATTTGCTGTAAAAAGCTTGTTTAAGAATCTCAATAGCTCAAGCGTATGCACACAAGTGATTGAATAAGAATAGTAAATACTCCACCTCCCCCTTCTGTTTTATGCTTTATCCAAAATGTAAAGACTTAGAACCTCCATCTATTCAAAAGCTTTAAAGATTCTTACTTTTACTGCACTGATAATATATTAAAGTGTATGTAAATTCTTACTACTTCTATTCTTATTGTATTTCATTTAAGGCTGTTAAATATACATTTGAAAGCGTTCTTGTTATCTGTTTTACAATTGTTTTTTTGTACACTTTCCCTGTGATAGTTCAGTGAGTTTATATTCTGCTCACCCAGTTCTACTCTTGGGACTACAAGTCAATTGGTAAAATAAAGAGGGGTTGGGACTTTGTATGAGGCATGTGGTATGCACCACCACAGGCCTCCATCCCTGTAAGGGTGTAAAAAATGGAGGGTTGGGACTTTAAATGAGATGCGATTAGCGAAATGCGATTAAGTATATATATATGGAAAAAAAAAAAAAATTCCATAATGACCAGGCTCAAAAATACCAAACCAAGAAGCACAAACCAAATTAAACTGTCTAACTGTGTGTAATTAAAACAGAGGTTTAGTTGCAGAGATTTGCAAATACCTGGGAAGCTGCAGGCCAAGCGTCAAGGCACTCTGTGTAACTGCAGTCCTAACTATGATTTTTATAGCCTCCAAAGGAGGAGCACAGGTGTGCTAATTAATAGACAGGGAGCAGATGGAAACCTAGACCTGCCCCTATCTATAGTTGGTCTGGCAAATGAGAGCACTGGAAAGACAAAAAAACAGGGGTGAAACCAATACATGCCTGCCAAACCAAAATACCACCAAAATAGGTGCGGACCACATCAAACTGGGTCAGCTAGTCAAAAAATGACAATGCATAAATTAACTGTTGGTGGTAGATCTGTGGAGGCACTCTGTTAAACTCCTGAAAATCACATTTCCATCCCTGGCTAATATTAGAAAAATAAAGAGGGGTTGGGACTTTGTATGAGGCTGGTCATTATGGAATTTTTTATTTTTTTTTCCATATATATATATATACTTAATCGCATTTCGCTAATCGCATCTCATTTAAAGTCCCAACCCTCCATTTTTCACACAAGTCAATTGGTGGCTAAGCTTTGGAGAATAAAGACAAAGGGATGAGGGAATGGAATCTCCATTACCCTGGAGCCACAACAGTGGCAGCAAATCTGGGAAACCAAAATCATGCCCCCAGAAAGTACTTGCACTCAAAACTAATTCTGAATTACTGTACTGTTGGTACCCAATACCGGCTCGAGTCACACGTTGCACTACAGCACATGCAGGGAATCGTTTCTGTGGCTGCCTAGAATTGGGCACTTATGTCCACATATGGTGGTCATGTCCAATTGTTTATGCTTCATTGGTATGCTAAAATACTCGTTGAAGTTGGTATTCCAATGCTACTTGGAGAGGCGCCGCTCAACTTGAAACGAGATGGACTTTCCAAACGCACTATAGATTTACAAACTTTATAACAATTCAAAATAGGGTTGTCCCGATACCGATACCAGTATCGGTATTGGGACTGATATCAAGTATTTGTGGGAGTACTTGTACTCGCGCAAATACCCCCGATACCAGAATAGAATACTTTTTACGTCCAAGCCGCTGCCGCCGAACGCTGCCTCCGCATCGAAACCCGCCGCTGCATGGTTTAAACATCGTGCGGGAACATCACAGCATTCATTTGAATAGCTGTAGTGTTCCCGCACGTATAGACACTCCTCCTTGCTCGGGATTGGATGGGTGATCGTGATCTGTCCAATCCCGAGCAAGGGGGAGTGTCTATACGGGCGGGAACACTACAGCTATTCAAATGAATGCTGTGATGTTCCCCGGGCAGCGGTGGCTAGGTAGGGGTGACATGGCTGCATATATGGGTGACGTGGCTGCATTTGTGGGTGACGTGGCTGCATTTGTGGGTGACGTGGCTGCATTTGTGGGTGACGTGGCTGCATATGTGGGTGACGTGGCTGCATTTGTGGGGGACATTTAAAAAAAGTATCGGTATTCGGCATCGGCGACTACTTGAAAAAAAGTATCGGTACTCGGTCCTAAAAAAGTGGTATCGGGACAACCCTAATTCAAATAGTTTTGGTGCAGTTGGGCAGCAAACGAATGCCTAGTACTTAAGAAGAGAAAATGGAATGAAAAATGCTTCTTTTGCCGCGATCGGCCGATAATCTCATCAATAGTACACTGCTTTAGAAAGCCGATCGTGACAAAGTTATCTAACGGGACAACATGAAAAGTTCTTGTACGATAGCAGAACGTACCATAATTCTTTCAGTGCAGTATTTATCTGTAAAAACATTGGAGACCACGCATACTCTGATGCAAAAGAATACATTACAATACATTGTTGCAGGAAGCTATATGCTGTTTTACGAGGATTTTTTTTTAACTCTAGTAACCGCGTTTTATTTGATATGAGACGAGCACATGCTCCAGAAAACAAATAAAATAAATTGGATGTTGTGGTCTGATCCTTGTATAAAATATTAGAGGCCATATTGCATGGTTACCTTAAAGCGGAGGTTCACCCTAAAATATACCCTCTCCCATGTGATCCAGCATACTGGCGTCAGCGCCAGTATGCTGTGTTTTTTTTTTTTTTTTTTAAATCTCCCACTTAAATAAAAATTCAAGATTTCACAGTATTTCCCCCGCGGTGGCTGGCGCCTATACAGCTTGTCAAAGCTTCTGAAAATACCCGATTTAGGACTCTGGTATTTCCAGCGCAATGCGGCGCCTGCGCACAGACCTAGGAGCTGACTGCGCAGGCGCCGTATTTCTCCAAGTCCTATTTCGGCTTTTTTTCGGAGGGCGTGACGCGCCATAGCCATAGGACTCAGAGAAATACGGCGCCTGCACAGTCAGCTCCTAGGTCTGTGCTCAGGCATTGTGACGGAAATACCCGAGTCCTAAATCGGGTATTTTCGGAAGCTGTGACGCGCTATACAGGCGCCATCCACCACGGGGGGAAAGAAATAAAAAGATTTCACAGTAAGTGGGGGATTTAAAAAAATAAATAAACGGCATACTAGCGGGGAGAGATAATATTTAGGGCGAACCTCCTCTTTAACATTTTGTTCGTTCTAACCAGGTTTCTATTTCTGCTTTAATACAACAGGCTATGACCGCATTGAAAGGAAACGTGTCAGAGCTCCAGCTGAAAATAATGAACCAAGAAATGGAGATAAAAACTCAAGAGATGGATAAACAAGAGATGATGGAACAGCTGGATATGCATTGCAAGTATGTTTCATTGCTGTCTTCCTACTGATGGGTTTAAGTGCTACTCTTTACTTTTTGTCAAAATTTGCTTTTCAATGTTATTTGTTATGTTCAAATGCACCTTTTGTGATGGAAAATATAGAAGGCGTGGTACCTCCTTATGTCAAGCAAAAACGTTTTCTTTTGGTTGTGTAGAACGTTATGAAGGATTAAAACCTTCTGACTTTTTACTGCTATTGAGGAGATCAACTTTTAAAAAGTTGTGCGTTTTTTAATAAAAATAAATAAATATATATATTCTTTAGCAAGGAACATACATTCCTCATTAATTTGCTACCAAAATCGGTGTGTGCAGTAAAATTGCCTCCAGCATTGTTCCTGATTTGATCTTACTGGAGGCTGCCATTTTGGTGAAGCTCAGAGCACCTAAACATCAGTAAATCTGAGCATGTTCTGTGCATTACTAGGTTTTAACAACTTCACGCAAAATGTACCCATACGTCAGTACTTTGAATCTAAATACAGGGGTTATGGCAGCAGCTAGCTTTTTTTTTTTTTCTTTCTCTCTCTTCTCGCGTGCAGAAGTGAATGCATACACGAGTAGCGCCCACATATCGAAACAGTGTTCAAACCACACATGTGAGGTATCTCTGTGATCATTAGAGCGAGAGCAATAATGCTAGACCTCCTCGAACTCAAAACTGGTAACCTGTAGACATTTTTAAACATTACATATGGAGATTATTAAGTCTAAAAGTTTGTCGCCATTCCATGAGCAGGTGCAATTTTGAAGCGTGACATGTTGGGTATCAATTTAATCAGAATAGCATTATCTTTCCCAATATATATATAAAAAAAAATTTTTTTTTTTATATATATATATATATATATATATATATTCTAAATTTCTTTTATTCTAAGTAATTTTCTAGCAAAAAAAAAGGCTCCAGGCTGAAGTGGTTAAACAGTATAGGTGCTTTTTATTTTTCTATGTTTTACCTAGCTATACCTGTAAAGGGGGCCAGCCTGAAATTACCTAGCAGAGCTGCCGAACATAGTTTCTGAATTTACGTTCCACTTTAATGCAGAGAATGCATTACGATTAAAGGCCGTTATAACCACGTTAACTCTTGCATTTGGTCTAGTGCTAATGTTGTATATATCCTATTATTATGTTCAGTTCTTATGTCATGACATGCAGCACTTGGGGGCTGACATTGCATTCAGTAACTTGAAACAAGAGTGTAGATTAAAAATGTTAGTGAACAGTGATTAGTCATTTTATCTCTATACAGTTTCTGGGCTTATTGGAGCCAAGCAATTTAGCATTTTCCAAAATTTCAGTAATGGCACCCTCCCTGTGTTAGTTTATTGTTAGGTTCCCTTCAATATGCATAATTCTCTAACTGTAATGCAAATTTGAAATGGGTTTTCATAGTACTTTTTTCACTGTATGGTAAAAACCTGATAATCTATATGAATAAATTGGCCTAATGAGTTGATTTTGTTTGCTAGTATTACATAATTTATACTGTTTACGTGGGTGTTATAGCACATTGGTTAATTGGGACAAATGCAATACTTTTTTCTTTTTTAGAAAATTACAAGACTGCAGCCAGTTAATGCATACACTGCAAGACACGCAGGCAGAACTTTCAGATGCTCAGTTAAAGATTAAGGTGAGTATTCTGCATCCTGCATGTTTCTGTATGAAATTCAATAAGAATCTGACATCTGAAGGATGCGGAGTTGAGTGATGGTGTTTTTCTAGGGAAGAGCAGAAGTTGAAGGTCCCTTTCACACGATCGGACTGCATTGATCTTCCTGTCCATTTTTCAGACGGATCTGAGCAGGCCACCTATTGATTTGTATGGGCAGGCAGATGTCGGCAGAGATGTGTTCACTGACACCCGCCTGCCATCCAATCCGACAAGATCCGCTGAAAACAGATGGATGGCAATGCATTCGCCATCTGTCCAGTGAATAGGATTGGATGGGGTCGGATGAAAACAGAAATGGTGTTTGTTTTTCATCAGATCTTCCCATAGAGGACAGCAGGGCTCTGACAGGTCTGTCCCTGCACAGTGAGCAGAGACGGACCTGTCATCCACCTGCTCAGCGGGTATCAAGCAGCATTGTTTTTCCACATCCATGCTTGACTGTAGGGATGGTGTTCTTAGGATCATAGTCTGAACTTTTCTTCCTCAAAACACGGTGAGTCGATTTTAATGCCAAAGTGCTCAATTTTGGTCTCCTCTGACCCACAGCACTTTCTCCCAATCCTTCTTTAACTCATTTAGATGTTTATTGGCATGACTGTACATGTTCTTTCTTGAGGAGGGGCACCCACTGTGTTTGGAGGAAGGGTGGGGGCTCACTGGAAGCAACTTCTACACACCAGTAGCAGCTAGATGCAATTCTAGCATTTTAGTAGTTGTTTAAGAATTAGTTCAGGTCATTGAAATTGTTAAGACTTGGTGTTGTGTCTATTAAGAAGCTTGCATTTTTTTTTTCTCCAGACCCTGGAGCAGCAGTTGTCTTACCAGGAGCAAGATGCTGCAATTGTAAAGAGTATGAAATCTGACCTGGACAGATTTCCTAAGCTTGAGAGAGAACTGCAACAGCTGAGAGAAGAGAATGCTTACCACAGGTACTGTTGTTCAAGTGCACTTACTGCTTGATTTTATGTCTACTCTAGTAGTAATGCAGTAGTCCACAAGCCTGGCCAGTCCTATGATTGCAACGATACTTTTTGAAAGACCTGGGGGACCTGTGGATAGCTGTTCATACTGGTTAACAAATCATATAGGCAAGGCTTCATTGCATTTTTTTTTTTATTATTATCAGGAATGTAAGCAAGTGGAAATGTGGGATCCTATGATTTATGAAAGATTAGATTGCTTAATTGTACAGAACAGGACCGGAAGTCATAGACAAAGGGTTATATGCTGCTAACTTCAGTTAATTGGATACTCTCAATGAGAGGTTTCTGGGATCCTGGGATAATAAAGCAGTAGTAAACTTTCCTGACATTACTACTTTTTAGAGGCCCTGGGGTAGGTTATGCCACGATGTACAAGTATGCACAGCATATTGGCACATTAGGGTACACTTACATTTTCAGACTGGGCCCTCCATTGCTGCGCTGTGATTCCCACGCATTTATTTATTTTTAAAGGCCCCACCAAAATCCTCAGCACCAGGCCCATGATGTTCTTAATCTGGCCCTGCCCATGACATTTTCCAGTTTGTCATGTTACAGCCAAAAACATGAATGTATTTTATTGGGATTTTATGTGATAGACCAACACAAAGTTGCACATAATTGGATTGAGAGCGTTTTTTCAAACAGCTATTATGAAGGCTTGCCACAGATTCTGCTGAAAGGTGAACCTCTGTCCCAGTCTCAAGTCTTTAGCAGACTCTAATGCCACGTACACACGATCATTTTTCAGCATGTCCAAAAAAGTTTTTCCAACTTCATCATTAAAAACAACGTTGCCCACACACCATCGTTTTTGAAAAATTATGAACAAAGCGCGGTGACGTACAACACGTACAACGGCACTATAAAGGGAAAGTTCTATTTGCCTTTGGGCTGCTTTTAGCTCATTCCTTGTTGGTAAAAGACGTTTTGCCCTTTTCTGTCTGTTACAGCGCGATGAATGTGCTTACTCCATTATGAATGGTATTTTTACCAGAACGAGCGTTCCCGTCTCATAACTTGCTTCTGAGCATGCGCGGGTTTAAAACGTCGTTTTAGCCCACATACGATCATTTTTTACAACTCGAAAAACTAAATTTTTTTAAAACGACGTGAAAAAATGCAGCATGTTCGAATTTTTTATTTTTGTCGTTTTTCAGAACATGAAAAACGATGTGAAGCCCACACACGATCATTTAAAATGACGTTTTTTAAAAACATTGTTTTTTTTTTTTTTCATGCTGAAAAACGATACTCCTGTTTTTTTGAGCATCTACTTTTTCAGACTTTATTTTTTTTTTGGTATTTTTTGTGGACATTTCCACACATGCGTGGAAGCTTGTTCTTGCATTGACAATGTAAATGGGCGAAACTGGGAATTTGTGCGCATTGGGTGTACATTTTTTTTTTTTTTTCTACTGAAGAATACACGGTGCTTAATTGCATGCCTGTGTGCATGGGCCCATTGCAATTAATGGGCTGTAATTTAGCTAAAAAATAAGGTCATCTGAGCTTTTTCAAGCTGCAGTGTGCAAGAGGCCTAACAAGTTGTCTGTATTTGGCTCGATCCATCTTCCCATTAACAATGATCAGCTTCCCTGTCCATGCTGAAGAAAATCATCCCCACAATATGATGCTGCCACCACCATGTTTCAAGGTGGGGATGGTGTGTTCAGGGTGATGTGTAGTGTTTGGTTTTCTGCCACACATAGCGTTTTGCTTTTAGGCCAAAACTTATTTATTTTTTTAAACAATGGCTTTCTTCTTGCCACTCTTCCATGAAGGCCAGATTTGTGGGAGCACGACTAATAGTTGTCCTTGGGACAGATTTTCTCACCTGAGCTGTGGATCTCTGCAGCTCCTCCAGAGTTACTATGGGCCTCTTGGCTGCTTTTCTGATTTTAATGCTCTTGCCCAACCTGTCGGTTTAGGTGGACGGCCATGTCTTGGTAGGTTTGCTTTTATGCCATACTCTTTCTATTTTTGGATGATGGATTGACCAGTGCTCCATGAAACATTCAAAGCTTGGGATATGTTTTTATAACCTAATCCTCCTCCTCAAAACTTCTCCACAACTTTATCCCTGAGCTGTCTGGTGTGTTCCTTGGCCTTCATGATGCTGTTTGTTCATTAAGGTTCTCTAACAAACCTCTGAGGGCTTCACAGAACAACTTGTATTCTACTGAGATTAAATTGCACACATGTGGACTCTATTTACTAATTAGGAAGACAATTGGTTCCACTTGATTTTAGTTGGGGATATCAGAGTAAAGGGAGCTGAATGCAAATGCACATCACACGTTTCAGATATTTATTTGTAAAATACAATTTGAAACCCATTTATCATTTTCCTTCCACTTCACTATTATGTGCCACTTTGTGTTGGTCTATCAGATAAAATTCTATTAAAATACATTTTAAGTTTTTGGTTGTAACATGACAAAGATTTTGAAAATTTCAAGGGCTATGAATACTTTTTGAAGGCAGTGTTTGTGTGTGTGTGTGTGTGTGTGTGTGTGTGTGTGTGACTTGTAAATTCCATACCTTTTGGAGAACATAAAACCTTATATATATTTCCTTTTGGTTTACTATCTCTTGCTTGCTAGAAAACCGAGGACTCCTGGAGTAGTTTAGGGTTATAGGGGAGGCAGCTAGGGGGTGTGTACCAGTGTCCAGTCACCTGAAAGTACATGCCCATAACCCATGGTGTAAGAATACTCTCTTTGTGTCCTGTACTGTACCCCAAGATCTGGAATTTACAGGTAAGTAAAAATTCCTCTTGGCAGTTTTAAGGCCTCAGCCATCTTTTTTTGCCTAAAGTGGTTTCTTCATTCCATCTGAACCAGCCCATTGTGTTGATGTCCTTTTTGTCCAATGCCTCTGATAAGTGGTGGGCACACCTTGGCTTTTGTAGATTTATCTGTCGTATTTTTATTTTTTCGCAAGCTTATTTTATAAGGAGACAAGTTAAACTATTTTTGGTAACGGCTCATTCTACCAGGAGTGTTGGTGCTTCCTGGGCTATACATCATCAGGCTTCAGTAGCTCAAGTTTCTAAAGCTGCTACTTGGTTTTCGGTTCATACCTTTTATGAACTTTTACCAAATGGATGTTGGTTTATACCTTGCTAAAAAAAATTGAAGCCTTGCATAATTGGGAGGAGTTGTGCCTAAGGAGGGGATTTTCTTTTTTGCCAGTGTCGAATTACTGTAAGGTGGCAGCATAAGCCTATCATAATGGACATGAAGTTATCCTGTAATGTACTCCCCAAGGAAAAGGATTTTACAGATAAACCAGAAATCTCATTGGCAGCACTGTACTTTTCAACTGATGCTACATAAGGCAATGCATATGCATTCTTGGTGCTTATTTTGATTATATGATGTGTCCTAAAATAAAAATTTTGTGTGTAGATTAGTTTTGATGTTTTGGAATTTTGAGTAATCTGCAGCACAAAGCTGTTTGCTTCTAATTTGTTGTTATTACTAGGGCAAATCAGGTAATACATTTGAAAAACAGAGCCAAAAATGATTACAGTCATGGCTTCATTATGTACATCAGTGTAATAGTGGATTTTCTTCAATCAGGGAAATGAAGGAGAATAATGCGCTACTGAAAGAGGAGGTGGAGGGGCTGCACAAAAAGCTGGAGCGATATGACCGGATGAAAGAAGAAATGGTGGCTGTAGAGATTGAAAAGGAAGTAAGTATTCTTGCATGACACACAGGTCTGTTTTTCTAATTTTTTTTTTTTTATTTCTTTAAAAGCATTTAACAGTAAACTCCAGCTAAACATTTAAAATCGGCAAATCTGATCCCTTCTTTCTTTTTTTTGTGAACTACAAAAAAAAGTTTTATACCTATTATTTAATATTTATAAACACACATCTGCTTTGTTTATGTACACATACCAAATGAGTTCAAGCATACGTTTTTCATTTTTGGTGAATATAAAGATGGAAAATATAAATATTGCAATAAAAAATATTCTGGAGACAGTGCCTTGCCCATGGTACGTTAACTTTTATTTTATTTTTTTTGGAAAGTTATGGATTTTTTTTTTTTTTTTGGAAAGTTATGGATTTTTTTTTTTTTTACTTAATACAAAGTATAATTAATCTTGAACGAACTGTACCTGGTGAAGTACTGTTACTCTGCACAGAATGACGTTTGAAATTCTAAAAGACATTGTACTATGACAAAATAGCTGTTCACCATATAGTTCCAGAATTTTTTTCAGGTAAAACCAACCAGGCTCTTGAACTGAGAATGTAGGCAAAGGTACACTTTGTATGTAAAAGTACACCTTAAAAAACTGGGCATATGCTTCCTTTTTCTAGCTGTCTGATTGCTCCCCGGCCAGTGCAAGTATTTGGCAAGTTGGATGTGTTGTATACTCGTGTTCCCTTGCACACAGCAGTTCCTCCTGTAATGCAACAGAGACCACAGTGTGCGAAAGGAAACGGGTATGCCATACTCCCAGAAATGTGTCATATTTGGTGGCCAGGGAGCAGCAGAGACGGTGTTTTAACAAACGGGCAGCCAGAAAGGTAAAATATACACATATTGGGTTTTTGTTTTTTTACATCTATATATTTGGTATTCAAAGTGGCAAGGTCAGTTTATTTGTGAGTTGCACAGCTATAATAAAAAAATAGCCAAGTTATTTTAAAAGGATTGATGTGTTAATTGAGCTGTTATCAAGTGATGGAGGTATTTGCGTACAAATATCTACTATTTTATTTTTAAAATGTTCTTTCCCCATCAAATTGTGAGGTTGGTTATGCTTCTTTAATTTATTCTGGGTGTTTACACAATTAAGCTGGAGGCCTGAACGAAAAAAAAAAAAGTTTCCCCAATCCATACAAGCGAGGTGTATGGAGTGATCCTCCCCTCCACACTCTGCTAGTGTATTCTGACAGTGGGGACTCATCTGTCAGAATACACTGCAGTGGCTGATCAAATAAATGTTTTCAAATAGTCTCATTCAACAGAAGTCGATCTACCGGTTGAACAGGGAGGGCCACAAACTAATTAAAAATTAGATGAATTTTGATGTGTATACCTACCTTTTTTTGGAGAAAGGTAAAGTCCCCCTCTCCATTATGTTATCCTTTTGGTTTCATTACGTTTGTCAATGACCCACAACAGTTAATGCCATTCATTTTGTATTGAAGCAAAAGACTCAGCATGGCGGAAGCGCTAATAGCATTTTTCAAAGAAGTGAGGAGCCTTGATATTCTCAATTTTTCTTTAACTTTTAAGGTTTCTGAGGTACCAGTTGCTTATGGGGCTGCCATTGCGAATCTCCCCTGCAAATGCTGGTTGTCTACCTGCCATGCTTGACTCTTTGGCTTCAATACTTATCTCTGAACCTGAACAAGTATGCAGATGAGGAAGTCAGTCTGCATGCTTGTGTGTTTTTTTTATTTATTTATTTATTTTTATTGATAGTCTTCATGCTTGTTTTAAGTTCAGTGGCTAAAGGCATTAAAGCTAGTGTAGGTTAGCATGGCAGCCAGCAGAGGAAAATGGATTAATGGTTGGACTGGGTAAAAATCTTAGGTGTATGGTCACTGGAAACTTATAGGTAACGTGAAATCAGTACGGTCATAATAGTTTAGAACTTTGTGGAAAAGCATTTATAGGCCACAATTAAATAAAATATTGTGTAAGATTTAATATTACTTTTAATTTTTTATTTTAGCTGAATTTCACTCTACTAAAACACTTTGTATTTTAGAACACTTTGAAGAAGTTAAAAGGCTGGGAAAATCTGGAGCAAACAACTGGTCTGAACCTCAAGTAGGTGCTTAACATTTCACTGAAGATGATCTAATTTTGTGAGGTTGATGGAGTGAGTGGCAGTCATGTTGATTTGGCTCTGGCACTGAATATGTTGGAATGTTTAGAACAGCCTGAGAATCGGAAAACTATGCTTCAATAGATACATGTAAACATTTAGCAAAATATAGAAGCTTTTATGTAGGGAGAAAATTTAGAGACTCTAAGGTCCTCATGAAAATATTAAAAACGTGTCTTGTGTGTGGCCACACGTATAAGAAAACAAAATTTATGTTAAAAAAAAATTACCGTATTTATCGGCGTATAACACGCACCCTGGGCCAGATTCACATACACTTAATATTGCCCTGCGTAATCGAAATACTCTACGCTGCCGTATTTTACCAGGCTCTACACCGAATCCTGGTAGATTTTTGCCCGTACGCTACGGCGGCGTAGTTTATTTCTCGCCGCGTAATCGAAATACGCGATTAGGGGGCGTGAAGCATTTAAATTAAGCGCGTCCCCGCGGCGATCAAACTGCGCATTGCTCCGTTCAGAAATTTCCCGCCGTGCATTGCGCGAAATCACGTCGTTACGTCATTCGTTGTTTGAGTAGCGTCGTTTACGAACATTCCTATTCCCGGACGACTTACGTAAAAAATAATAAAAGACGTCGGAAAACGTAGAAATTCGACGCGGGAACGACGGCCATACTTAACATGGGCTGTCTAATATTAGAGCAGCAAAAAGCTGGTATAGTGTTACGCAAAAAAAAAGATGACTAAAGGTGCCGTAAGAGATTGCGATTGAAGATCGTAATTTCGGGGATCGCCGGCAAAAGCTCATTTGCATACCCGGACGCGGAAAACGACGAAGTCCACCCAGTGGCCGCAATTTTATTGCAGCGTAGATCCGAAGGCGTATGAACACGTAATCCAGTCGAATTGAAGCCCGCAGCCGTCTATTCATGGTTTTGAGGTTTTCGACTAGCTAAAAAACGCGCGTAATTTGAAATTACTCCAGTCTAACACCAGTTAGACAGGCGTAATGGCTCTGTGAATCTGGCCCCCCTAACTTTAAGAGGAAATTTTCTGGATTTTTTTTTTCCATTGCCCCCTGTGTATAACACGCAGGCACAGTTTACCCTCCATTTTCAGGGTAAAAAGGTGAGTGTTATACGCCAATAAATACAGTAAGTGTTCTCGATAAACATTTATTTGAATGAATATTTTGAAATAGCTGTGAAAACTTCCTTGCTACCTATTTGATAAATTATTTAAATATACTGTATTGTGAGTTCCTAAAAGTGTTCAAAAATACAGATATTAAAGGGTGCTGCTCGCACCTACATGAATTCCTGCAAGCTCATATGTGCAATTTGGTAATAATTATACGGTGCTCCCTAAGGAATATAATACTATGTGATACAAACCTTTATAAATATAGCATGTGCTTAAAACAAATATAAATCCAAACTGTAAGATAAAACAGTCTAAATCCAAACTAAAGGTGATCATACAATTTGCGCCTATGGACGCCGATTGTATGAAATGGGACGCTAACCCCCTTGAAAGAGCATTTCCCAAAGGGGGTTAGCGCTTGCTGGGAGGAGCCACGAGAGCCACCGTTGGACCCCAGATTGGGGCTACTCCTGTGCAAAATGAACTGCACAGTAGAGGTAAGTATGACATGATTTTTTTTTTTTTTTTATGGTAAACTTGATGACTGTCTCTTTTAAGAAACCCTCAAACTGCTCTGCTGCCAGTGAACTAAAAAAACACAAGGTGGCCCAAAGACACCAGGACTGGGAAGTGATGTTTAATGGTTTGCTTCCAGGTTAGTATCCGAAAGGAGAGACCACCAAATGGCTGTTTACTGGTCTCCCTCCCCCTAACCTGATGGCACCCACCGTGCTGGTCCTGGTTCCGCAGATGGACATGAGGCGCCAACAGTAACGGGTGTGTAGAAGCTTTTCAGGCACTGCACCGCCACCAGGTGTGTGTAAAACCCCACGGTGCCCTGATAAATGCATGTCAATGGCAGTATCTTTTTTTGGCCTGGCACTCCTGGTATCTTCCATATGTTTTTTTGAGTCGGTCTCGTCTTCCCTATTGTAGGCGATCCTTGTTTTATGTGAGCAGCTTGACTGAGCCAGTTCGCTAAATTAAACTATTTTGTTAACTCCGAATACATTGAGGTGAGGAAAAGAGTATTTGATCCCCTGTTGATTTTGTATGTTTTCCCACTGACAAATAAATGATCAGTCTATAATTTTAACGGTAGGTGTATGTTTACAGTGAGACAGGAAAACAACAAAACAGAAAAACGCATTTCAAAAAACCTTTTATAAATTGATTTGCATACTAATGAGTGATATAAGTATTTGATCCCCTGTCAATCAGCAAGCTTTCTTGCTCCCAGGTGTCTTCTATACAGGTAACTAGCTGAGATTAGGCGCACTCTCCTCCAAGGCCCCTGTCCACAGAAGAAAACAAATTCCAATCTCTCCACCATGGCCAAGATCAAAGAGCTGTCCAAGGATGTCAGGGACAATATTGTAGACCTACACAAGGCCGGAATGGGTTACAAAACCAAGCAGCTTGGTGAGAGGGTGACAACAGTTAATGCAATTATTTGCAAATGGAAGAATTACAAAATAACTGTCAATCTCCCTCGGTCTGGGGCTCAATGCAGGATCTTACCTTGTGGAGTTTCAACGTTCTCAAGGCAGCTGGGACCATAGTCATCAAGAAAACAATTGGTAACACACTATGCCGTGAAGGACTGAAATCCTGCAGCGCCCTCAAATCCCCTTGCTCAAGAAAGCACGTGTAAAGTGTAACAGAATGGCCCGTGACACCCAGAGACGTTGGAAGGATGAGAGATACTCTTGTGCCAGCAGCACCAAAAACTCTTGGGTCGAAATCCACCCTGTGCCCTTTTGGGTATAGGGTGGCTAATAGTGAATCATAATTCATATTACATGAGATGGGACATTAATAATACTACATATTGCAGGACTGAGATATCACAAGGAGTCATGATGACATGACCAGGTCAGCCAGTGAGTCATACCTTTTGTATAATAGGCTATTGAAATATCCTAAGGTGTTGGCTATTCAATGTAAAGACACCCACTCTCACTGCCATTGTGTGATAAAGCTGTATAGATAACTTATTCAACTAGATGTCTGTGTTATTATTCAAGGTTAATTGAACCCTATTGAAGATGCGGTGCCGGTCTACATGGTTAGCTTACCTGAATGCCTTTTAGAGTGTGATTGAAGCCCCCCATGGTGTGAAGGGGGGTGGAGATTGCATTGTCCTGTGATTAACTGTATTATGCTGTACTGGATATAAGAAGCTGAGAAAATACTAATAAATTGTCATATCTTTGGAAGCAAGAACGGAGCGCAGTCTCGTTTATTCTGGGAAAGGATATGGATCGTGCATGCAATATTGTCGGAGTGTGTCAGATCAGCTTGTCGTGGATGGATGGAAGGTTGTAAGCGGCGGTGACCGTTACATAAAGGCCCGTCTAAAGTTTGCTAATGAACATCTAAATGATTCAAAGGAGAACTGGGTGAAGTGTTGTGGTCAGATGAGACCAAAATTGAGCGCTTTGGCATCAACTCAACTTGTGTTTGGAGGAGGAGGAATGGTGCCTATGACCTCAAGAACACCACCCCATCATCCAAACATGGATGCTTTTGATTTTATTTTTTTTTGCTGAGGGGACAGGACAACTTCACTGCATCAAAGGGACAATGAACGGGGCCATGTAAAATCCAAAACACATGGCCAAAGCAACAAAGGAGTGGCTCAAGAACAAGCATAGTAAGGTCTTGGAGTGACCTAGCCAGACGCTCTACCTTATGTAGAGGGTCCGACAAAATCTCTCCTGAGATGTGTGCTAAGTCATGTTTTGCAAAGGGATCAAATACTTATTTCATTCATTAAAATGAAAATCAATTCTTGACTTATTTTGAAATGCGTTTTTCTGGATTTTTTTGGTTCTGTCTCTCGCTGTCAAAAATCTACCATTTTAAATTGTAGTCAATGGATCTCCAAACTTTTGAAACAAAGGGGCAGTTTACTGGCCTTCAAACCATAGTGGGTCAGACTGTGGCCAATGGGAGTGGAAAATGACATTGGCTTGGTGGTCAATGGGAGTAAAATAAGTTGTACCATTGGTGTCAGTGGGAGGAATAGTGCCCCATAATTGGTCTCAGCGACAGAATTCGTTCTCCCATCTCTGGCGTCAGTGGGAGGAATAATGCCCCAAAGGCCAGATGAAGGCAAACAATGGGCCACATTCGGTCCGCAGTTTGGAGACCCCTGTTATAGACCATTTTTTTTTGTCAGTGGGAAAATGTAAAAAATCAGCAAGAGATCAAATACTTTCCCCTTGCTGTATATATGTAAAGTGCCTTTGTAGATGAGTCACGGGCTGCTCATATATGTAGTATTTAGAATAACTTACTTGGAGGTGCTAGGAACTTTGACGTCCACGTGTGGTCAGAAAGAGGAAGGTATAAAACTAACTCTGGCGAGGCAGCTTCAAGATGGTATGGCTTTCCTTGATGGGCACCCATCGGGGTTCAGAACTAAAATGTAGATGGACTTTGAGAAAACGGTAATTTGACAGATCTATATTAGAACCAGTATTGAACTCTCCTTACTTGAGAACAGTTGCTGCTCATCTGCATAGTAATGTACTCCGTAGAGCCCTACTGAGGGGGGGGGGGGGGGGGAGAGTAATGTTGATTCAAAAAAAATGTGTGTGTGTGTGTGTGTGTTTGTTTTTTTTCCCCCCACCAATCTTGGACTTTCTGATGCTTCCTTCTGCATAAACCTAGTATAATGGTCTTAAAATGTTGCTCAAAATCCTTGAGATGCATACAGGGTGCTAATCTAAGGGTTAGTAACCATTTTTTTATTGTCCGGACACTGCTGAAGAAAAAGTCCCTTTTGACGATAATCTGTGATTGAAGAACTTTTTGCTATTCGTTCAAGTGAGGTATTCAAATACAAACTCACTGCAGACTTTTTGCGGTCTCTCACATAAAAAGATTCAGATTCACTTAGGTTTGATTTGTCATCCGCAATATAGGAAATAGAGGTACATGTTAATGTGCTTCCAGAAGTTCATTGCCAGTCACACTGAGATGCTTTCTGGAGTCCTGCTGCTTGTGACAAGGCCCCCTTTCACACCAGTGTGATTTCTCCTGCGTCTGCTGCCATGCATGACAATGGAAATTACATTATTCTCAATGGTGAACGTTCACATCAATGCAGCATGGTGCAGTGCGATTTTTGAAAAGGTGCAGGTGCCTCTTTGGTGTGCAGCATAGTGTGTGTGTTTTTTTTTTTTTTGTCCCATATTTTTTTTTTTTTTTTATATTGTCAACACCTATTAACAAAAGGCTTTGTAATCCTATACATATAATTGGACCTACTACAAGAATGGTTGGTTCTTAAAATGTGACTTGACCTTAAATGTATATATGTAAGATTGCGGCTTGACGGAATAATGAGAATTTCTAGGAAAATTTACATTGGGACTAGAATGATTAGAGGCATTCATTTCAATCAATTTAAGTATAGGTTTGTCCTGCCCTGCTATATAAAAATATATAGCACAGAGTTGCAATTACATAGTAGTATTCGTAAGTGAAGCCTAATTGGTTGAGGCTCCCAAACTGCATAGCTTTGCATACAAATTTGTGGGAGCTGAGCTTTTCTCCTGAGGCAGTCCTATTGCTGTGGAGCTTTAGGCCCCTTTCACACTTGTACAACTTGCCCCACGATTTGTGACTGTAAAGTAGCATGACAAGTTGTTTTCCATGATTTCCAATGACAACCATTTATATTGGTACAACTTCAAGTAGTGTTGACTTCAAAGAGGTACCTGCACTACTTTGGTCTGACTTTTATGGCAGTTACACAGGCATTCCCTGAAATCGCGGCAATATCGCGGCTGCAAAATCGAGTGACTTTGAAGTCGTAGAAGTGTGAAAGGGGCCTTAAGATCAGGATGAGTCGCTACTCACACAGGTCCTTATTTTGTGTCCTAAGGCCACATGCACACTGGACGTTTTTACAGCTGCTGTTTTTTGGCTTCAGACAGTTTTTCTGCAGCCAATAAACTCCCTGCATGTTATCCAATGTGCCCATACACACTCAGGCTGTTGTTAGCACTTTTTTGCAGAGGCATTTTCTGGCTGGGAAACCCCCCCCCCCCCCAAATTAGTGTTTTGAGAGGAGTTTTTCAGTTGTAAAACAGCTCTAACTCTCAAAAGCTGAAAACTGCTTAAAAATGCTGAAAAAAACAGATATTTAGCATTTATCAACGGTTTTGAGCCATAAGCTTTTGGGAGTACAGTTTGCTGAAAAAAATCGTAACTCTGCCAAAAAATGCTGAAAAATTCACTCTACAGCTAATGCTACTGGTGTTTTTTTTTAGAACATCCAGTGTGCATGAGGTCTAATAGTAGTGGCCAAGATCACACAGTCTTAAGGAACATTATACAAACAGGCTTTTAGCAAGCATTCCATCAGCTTCAAGCTTAACCACTTCAATGCAGGACACTTTAAACCCCTTCCTGTCCATTCCATTCTTTCAGCGCTGTCACATTTTGAATGACAATTGTGCGATCCAGAGAGCTTTCTTTTGGTGGTATTTGATCATCACTCGGGTCTTTATTTTTTGCCCTACAAATAAAAACAAATTTTGGGGAAAAAACAAACTTTTTTTTTTTCGGTTCTGTTAGAAAACGTTGCAAATAAGTTTTTCTCTGGCACTGAGGCATTACTGATTGGCACTTATATGCAGCATTGATAGGCGGCACTAATGGGCACTCATCAGGAGGCTGAGTGTGCACTGATCATCAATGCACTGATTATCAGCGCAGACCCCCCCCTTGCCAGGGGATTGGCTCTCCTCTATTCGCGCCTGTCAGCGCGAATAGAGAAAAAGCCGTTTAACGTCACTTCCTGGTTACCATGTGATGAGCTGTGATTGGACACCTCTTTGCCAAGATTTGGAGATGCGGTGAGTCACCACACCACGATTGTTGCGCTCCCCTGCAGCTTATCCTGCTGGATTTCATATGACGTTTAGTCAGGATAATACAATCGCTCTCCGGCCATCATTCTGCTATAATGGCGGGTGTGAAGTGGTTAAAGCTGGCTACACCTTTCTTACTAAAGCGAGACATTTATCTAGTTGTACACATTTTAAACTGTGTGTCATTGACAAAGGTGCGTTTTTTTTTATTTTTTTTTTTTTTTTATTGTAATGATTTTTATTAATAATTCAAACAAGAACAATTTAAATACAGTGAAAAGGACATGGAAACATGGACGCAGCCGTGTTATGTAACAGAAGAATGCAGTATCAGATAGACACGATAACAGTAAAGTAACATCTTAATACATAGCTTGGATAAGGTAAGCATATCAAACGTTGAGAACCAACAATTTAGAGCATATATTAGAGAAATCAACGAAGAGCATACAGTCTAGATTCATGATTTTTCCATGAATCCAGGCCGTAGGTCAAACCAGAATATTGAAACAATCAAAGTAAATAACAACATTCTAAATATAACTAAGGGAAAGTAAATGGGGAAGGAATGAAGAGAAGGGGTCTGCCGTTTATATAAATGGATCAAGAGAATTAAATAAAGAGGAGGTTAGTCCCCCAAGGTGACGGATTTGTATTCATCAGATGAAATAAAACTCAGCCAATCAGACCAAATATCCAAGAACCTTTTTTGAGTATCTCTCGCCTGATGTATCAACTCCTCCATCTCCATGTTCCTCATGGTGCGGTTAAACCAGTCAATTATTGAAGGGGGTTTGGTTGATTTCCAATTAGTTGGAATACACATCCTGGCAGCATTGATCAGATGCATTGCCAGGGATCGATCGTAGCCATTTGGTAAAGAGGGAGAATAATGTAATAAAAATTGAGTAGGGGTGAAATCCAGATTGAAAGAAGTTATATGGGATATATATTCATGGACCTTTTTTCCAATATGGTTGGATGTCTTTGCAGGACCACCAAATGTGCAAAAAGGAACCAGTCTCGCTATTGCATCTCCAGCACATTTTAGATACAGATTTATTAATCCTATGTAATTTAAGGGGGGTCATATACCACCTGGATAGAATCTTATAAGCATTTTCTTGTGCTTGGACATGAATAGATCCCTTGTGAATACATTTGTAAATATTTCTCCATTCTGTGTCTGACAAATCAAGCGAGAGATCTCTTTCCCAAAGTTGATTAGCCCAATTAATTTTAGGTGTCTGATCGGAAAATAGTAGAGAATATGTAGCTGAGACTAAGTGCCTGAGAGGTCCATCGTTCTCACACCATTTTTCAAATTCACTTTTTTCCCTCGACCAATTCGGTCTGAGGTTAGGTTTCAGGAAGAAGTTCCTTAATTGAACATAGGTCCAAAAAGGAAATGACTCCACTTTCAATTTATCGGCCAACTTGGATTGGGATATAAACTCGTCACCAATGAAGAACTGTCCTGCCCTTACTTTTGAATGGGGCCAACTTTTAGGTAAAAAATCTTCATGCATTCCTGGTGTAAAACCAGGATTAAGTGTAATAGGAGTCAAGGTGCGTTTTCTTTCCCTTCGTTCACCAGAAAGCCCTTACTTCTGTGTGCTCCTCTGCTTGGCTCACTGTACTGGGGCTCGGCTTGCTTTGAACACGCTTTTTTAAAGCCCCCTGAACACCAGTCAAAGCCCCTGCCACTAAATTAATTGGTTAATTTACAGTCCTGTTTACAGACCTATTTTGGCACATGCATCGGTGTCATTAGAAAAGATATATAAAAACTTGGGGAGAAAAATATTAAATGTTGATTTGCCCCATTAAAGTAGGCAGTAAGGCCTTCCACCGCTGCACCATCTCTCGAAACGCCCCTACCACTATTGACAAATTGTCAAGAAATTTGGAGACTGGCATTTGGATTTGGAGACCCAGGTACTGAAGGGAGGTGGGCAAGGGGATGGGGTAAGTCCCCGGGAGCTTCCAAGATGTCATCAATAGGGAATCGAGATGATTAGGCCCAGTTTATACACCCTTGTCTAGTTCCTCGGATGCGACTTTGGCTGTTGCCCAACTGTCGCATTGATAACATTAATATGTGATTTTCATGTGGCATTTGAGACTGTGGCACTCAAGTAGCATGAAGGTTTTCTCAAAGTCCAAAGTGTGTCCAAAGTAACACAAATGTGAACAGAGCCTTAACTGATTTTACAAAGGGGTATGCTGGTTGCTCTAAGTTAATACTTCATACCATTCCTTTCTCCTCCTTTTTTTTATGATCGTGTTTTTCTTTCTAGATTTAATTCTAGTTTTACTGTATGCTTAGAATTCTTTAAGTAACCGCTAGACAGAAAAAATAGTAGTATTTTCAGGAACCAGTAAATGAATATAGAACGACTTATTTCCTGGAATGCGTCTCTTTTCTTAAATTGGAATATGAGGAGCTGGTGATTTAACAGTAAATTATGTTTGCTTGTATTTTTCTCATAATGAAATCCAATTATAATGCTTCCATATGTGTTTATGATCTCCCTCATAATCACCAGCATCTGTCACCCGTCCCCCGTCCCCCCCCTGTCTTCCCACACAATGCTAAGAGCTGGTTCTTCATAACATTCCTTCATGTGATGGTGCTGGAACATTGCCTCAGCTCACGATTGCCTCTCCTTACCTCAATATTACACCTAAGTGACTTTCTGGTTGAAAAGGGAAAAAAAGAAAAGAGGACACGTTTAAGCTTTTACTTACCTCAAGCTGTTCATGTTTAATGAAGTAATTTAGCAGCAGGAGACAAATGGAAATGAGTGACAAGTTTCTTTTTTTTTTTTTTTTTTTTGCTTCAGTCTAATAACATCTTCATTTAAAATTAGGCTGTTCAGTTGGAGCTGTGAGATTTTGATTAAGCCACGTAACATTGAACAGCCTTTCTGAGAGAGAATATTTATTTATTAGAGAATGGAAGAGAGAAAAATGTTAATTGTGCCCAAGGAAATAATTTATAGCCACTCTTTAATAATTTGCCTTGGGCAGATTTCACACTGTTTCCAATAAAATGTATCCTGTAAATGCTAATATAAGATGTGGATTTGCATGCTTTGGGGCATTGGAGAGCGGTGGATGGCATGATTGACGTACGCGCCTGGTCTTGAGGTAGCAGGAAGAATTCGCTAGGGCTAGCTAGAAATGGTTGTAGTTTTAACTGTCCCATCAAGGCTAATATTACTCCTGCTATTCCTTAGCCCTTTCAAATTATTTTTTATATCATTACGATGGTCCTTTGTATTATTTTGACCTTAATTTCTCTTCTGTATCTTTTCACTTTTGATGGCCTAGATCTCCGATGTTTCATGGTTTTAGAACTAAAGCTAAAATTTTGCTAAACCTTTTTTTTCCCTCTACTGCTTTAGTTACATTACTTACCTTTTAATGTCTTACAATGTGCAGGCTGCTGGATTCTGTAGACATTGTACTTGCAGGGCTACCCTGTCCCTTTCCTGTTGCTGGAGTTCCAGCACTCTGGGGGGTTAACTGCTTTGGGTATCCAGGCACTAAAAATTAGTGTCGGGGTCACAAGCTCTTTTACTAATCGCACTGAACGAGATCTGTGAATGGGGCACAGTCTGATCAGTCATAGGATTCTCTCCTCCATTCACAGATTGTGTTGCAGGCAGTGTAATATGATCTTGTAGAGTAATGGGGTACTGAATTAAAATTCACGTAGGTCCAATCGGTAAAACTTCTTTCCAACCGAGGTCCAAATAGTATGTTTGTGGTAACTCAGACCCATCGCACCAATCCGATTCTTGCATCAGATCTACTGTCCCTCCTTGTATCACAGTTTCCCCTTCACAGCAGTGTCCTCCACCCCCTTTATGTCACCACCCTCTCTCCCCACAGCAATGTCCTGTGCCCCCCCCCCCTTCACATTACAGCCCCCCCCCCAGTGATGTATTCACCATTTAGTGATGCCTGAGTAACTATGGGAGCTTTTTTTGGTATTTTCTTTTGCATACTTGCATATTGTTCGCTTTATAAATGTAGATATTGGCGCATCCATTGCACTCCAGTTTGCAAAGCATTCTAGTGTTTCTAATACTTGCAGGCTTGTTGGTAGCCTCTGCATGTCTGGATGATCCGGATTCGGCTAGGAGGTAGGGAGGGGGTGTGTCTGTCCCTCTAGTTTAAATCTTTGCATTCTTAAAATTCGAGCGTGCCTGCTTTCTGTGCAGGAGGGGGAGGGAAGAACGTGATGACATCTAGGACCTGTTTTGGTCAATCCAAATGAAAAGTGGTTCCACAGCAGATGGTACAATCCAGACTGTAATCTCTCACTGGGTCTGCTTGGCTCAAGTAAGAGCTAGAGTTTGTGAGTACTTTGAGGTTTTCCCTAGCTTGATCAGGCTGAGTTCTGCCCCATTTTGATTATTCTGTTTTCCCACCACTTCAATGACAATTGGCAGACTGAAAACATTTGTGCAGAAAGCTGCACAGGACAGCTAAACCAGGGATATGGGTCTGGTAGGCCGGTCATGACTTGCTATAATAGAATCAAACAATCTGTGGCTGTCCATCTTTATTTCAGCATTTGCCCATTATGGATCATTAAATATGGTGATGAAGGGATTCTGCCGTAGATGCTGCTGGTGTCTTTTTGACGTTTCAGTTGCGCGTTTGAAAAAGCTTATTTTTCTTGTATCTGATATTTAAATTTTTTTAGATTTAAAGCTAAACTCCAAAACACTGCAAAATAAGTTTTATTCAGGTTACTGGTACACACTAGATCTGAATTGACTGCATTTAAAAAATGCTTGTATGCTTTGTAACGTGTCCACTAGATGGCACTATTGCTGACCAATGTACCTGAGAATGAAAGCTTATTTGTATGTGTTCGGATGTTTTGTAACATTTTTGAAAATGTTATCTCTAGAGATGTCTTTGTGGTTACCATTGGACCCAAATTGAAATACGTCCAAACATCTAATATTTAGAGATCGGGAAAAGGCTTATGAACAACTGCATCTAAATATATTGGTTGTAGAAGTAATTTCCCTGTGCTGCCTTTAGAAGCCTCTCTTGGCAGACCCCTGATGGTTTTTGTGCTGCAAATAAGTCTTTGGTGCACTAATGAAACCTATTATATAGAAATTAGGTCTATTAGGCACAGATTAGTGTTGCAGAATTGGTAAAATGCCTTTCGTAAAGCACACATCTTCTCTCCCTGGCAGTCGAGAGCAAGCATTTCTCTATTTTCCCATCTTGGGGCTAGGCTGGCTCTGGCTGTTTGTTGGCTGTGTTGTGTAACCTCGACTTAAGTGCAGTGAATCCAGGCTGTGCTATGCTGTTTGACTGCTGCTACCCTACTGCCTGGATCCATCGAGATCATACCACTTCTGATTGTGCCTAGCTTTGAAAAGGCTAAATGAGGACATGACTTGCTCCTAGATGTCTGCAATATATTTATTTTAACTAGGCACTGACATTGACATCAGCATTGCTGTTATTGGGCTGTAAAGTGGTCTAAAGAAGTCTGTATAATTGAAAGAAGGCTGATGGGTGATAAGGTGTTGAAATCCGAAGACCAATCTTTCCATATTGTTGGAGAAAAGCCAGTATCTAGACAAGTACCTGACATATTATTTGAGATATTTATTTAGTCCTGTGTCCATTCCCTCCATCCACCACATGATGCCTTTTGGAGAACAGAACTAAACAGACAACAAAATATCTGTTGCATTATGCTTTCCTGGCTCAGATCTATTCAGCAGTGACATGCCACAGATACTTTGCCACGCAAAGCACTTAACTTATTTGAACACTCCTAAACATACTTCGCAAGCAACCACATCTTAGTGCATTTTCTCCTCCTCACCATGCTTCATATGTGGAGGTCAAACCATGACATAAGTCACCTCTTTGCCCATGATGCAGCTCTGCCATTTTACTTCATGTAAGCTGTGTAGATGGTGGTGGGTTGATACGGACACTAAATGGGAATATTTAAAGAGGAAAGGGGTACAGATTTTTGTTCTCCAGTGAGTTTTCTCTTCCTAATGCAGCACAAAGAACCATTTAATTGGAGTAGAGGCAGGCCACATAATGCCGAACAATCAAGTGATTGGGCGCTCCTGGCTTTTTAAAATGTTTTTTTTCCCCCTTCCATTCGAATAGTAGATATTAAAGAATTCTGTAAATAATTAAAATACAAGGTTTTCTGTGAATGAACAACAGGAAAAGTGATCCAGACATGGCATAAGCGTCATTGGAAGTAGTGGTGGACCAAAATGAAATAATTTTCGGCGCCCAATATCCCTAGTTAAAAGTAAACATTTTAGTTTTTCTACCCACAAGTCACAAAACCCTCTCTGCCTGAAGTTATGCATTAAAGTGGAACAAAACCTTCCCATCCTTTTAAAGCAGAGGTCCGCCCACCTCTGCAAGAATGAAAAGCCAGCAGCTGTACATACTGCAGCTGCTGGCTTTTAAAAATCAGACACTTGCCTGTCCTGGACTCCAGGGATGCTGGCACCACAGCTGATGTTTCCATCAGCTGTCTGGTGCATGCCACCTCCATTGCAAGGTAAGCCTTACGGCTTTAGGCCGGGAGCCCTACACCGCATTTGCGAGGCTCCCCCCCTCTCTCCTACTGGCGTGACGTCAATACCCGTGGCTGGGGCTCCTGGAAGTGGAAACAGGAAACCTGTGAAAGGCAAGTATCCTGTCCCCCCTCCCTACCGATGGGTGCCAAATGTGGCACCGGTGGGGGAGGGGGAGGAGTACCACGAGCGGAAGTTCCACTTTTTGGGTGGAAGTCTGCTTTAAGCCAAGGAAGCTGCCATCTTGGCCTCTGTTTGTTTGACTTATGAATCCAGCCATATAATGGTTTGGTTGACAGTTTGGTTGAGAGCACAAGCAAATGTGATCATTAAATTCTGAGCAGCCTGGGACACTGTGTCCTTTTAAAAAAGAAATAATAATATTGGGTCACTTTTTTCTTTTACAAGGAATGTAAACATTCCTTGTAATAGGCAAAAAAAAGCATGGCAGGACCTCTTAAATGTAAGATCCGGGGTCAAAACCAGAAAAAATACAAAAATTTGCTTTAAGAGCATTGGGCGTAAGTGGCGTTTGACGTTGCTTCCGCCCTCCAGTGCTTTGGAGCCGAGCGGGGGCATCAATCCATCACTCGACATACAGGCAGTGAGGGGAGAGGGACCGATCGGCTCCGCTGCTACCGACTGCTCCGGTAAGCTGCAGAGAGGACTGGATCGCGACAGGAGGGGGGCCACACTACCATCCCGATAGAAGTGATCTCACTGTGAATCTGCCACAGAGACCACTTTTATCTGAGAGGACAATTCGCCGTTTAAAAAAAATGCTAAAAAAAGTATAACAAAGTTGTTAAAGTGGATGTAAACCCTCACATATACCCAGTGAAGTGAACTAGCCTCAGATGATGCACAGGGATGAAACAAATCTTCCTACATAAGTTTTTTTTTATTTGTATATCTACTGTCTTCAGCTTTATATACTGTTTTTGATAGTTCAGATTGTATTAGATTTTCTCTTCCTGTTCAACAGTGCAGTGATTTCTGGGTATACAGCCAAGACAGCTGATTGGAGGAAATACACACAACCCCTCTCCTCATAGGTAGAGACTTTCAGAGCTGATCGTTGAATCATTCAGGGCTCTGCTAATATATTTATAGCATCATTCCCCTAACTCAGGCTTGTTTTATCATATGTGACAAAGAACTTGTCAGAAGTTATCAGGCTGATGACAGAAGAACAGAGCAGGAGACAGCTACGGGACATAGTGCTTTGAAGAGAGATAACAAAACACTACAGATATATGTACCCAGCTCAAATTTCATTAATCGGTTTTACATCCACTTTAAATATGATTGGCCATTCATCCACAATGTTCCATCTTAAAATGATTCTTAAAGGGTTACTAAACCCTTGTGTACTTCCTTTTTTTTTTTTTTTAAACATATACGTACCTCCAATGTGCAGTTCGTTTTGCACAGAGTGGCCCCGAACATTGTTTTCTTGGTTCCCCCAGCGGCGCTCGTGGCTCCTCCTGGCATCTGTAAACCCCCTAGGAGGAGCGCTCTCCCAGGGTGTTACTGTTATTTGCATCCATAGACACAGAATATGGGACTCCGGCGCCCGCATCATTGGGAACGAAGAGGCTCAGGTGAGTAAAACGTGGAGGGGAACGGGCTGCGGGGCTACTGAGTGACAGAAGTTTTTTCACCTTAATGCATAGGATGCATTTAGGTGAAAAAACACGAGGGTTTTCAACCCCTTTAACGTATCGTGTTTTTTTTTTTCCTTTTGTAAAATAACTTGTTATACAGTAGATTTGCACAAAGCAGCCTAGATCCTCCTCTTCACAGGTCCCTTGTCGTTCCTGGCCCCTCGCACCTGTTGAGTGCTCCCACAAGAAGTATCTTGCTATGGGGGCACCTGAGCCAATACGAAGCTCTGTGTTGTCCATTCAGACACAGAGCCGTGGTTCGGCCCTGCCCCGCCCTCCTCTCATTGGCTAACTGACTTTGACAGCAGTGGGAGCCAATGGTGCCACTGCTGTGTCTCAGCCAAACAGGAGGGAGAGTCTCGGACGGCTAAAGCACTCGTGGGAATCTCTGAATTGAGAGGGGGCTCAGAAAAGTATTAGGGGGACTGAGGGGGGCAGCTGCACACAGAAGGCTTTTTATTTTAATGCATAGAATGCATGAAGATGACAAACCTTTACAACTATTTTAGAGGCTCGTTCACACCATGCACGCATGAAAACTAATAGAAACTGAAGGGTTTTCACTTGTAGAGATATCCGTTTCCATACCAGTCTACCTCAGTTTTGACGTTGACATTGACATCAGTTTTCATGTGCGTCAGTTTTGTTCCCTATTCACGTTAATGTTGATGTATCATTTTTATTTATTTATTTTTCAGTGCAGAAAAGACAGATACCGATTTTTGTGTTTTTGGCTGCCTTCCAGGCTGCTAACCGATATCTGGTGCCAAAATTCTGTACATTTTAAAGTTGTTTTTTTTTTTATTTCACTGTTCTGTTTAATTATTAAGTCAAATCCCTCCTCTGCACTTAAAAGTATTCAAATCAACAATTTGAAGTAATATCGATACGTTTCTGTCCGATACTTTAAAAAATGTGATTATCGGGCCCCCAATAATCGTCTGCTCCCAATTTTTCTACAATGTCAAACATTAACCAAGTAAGAAAAGTTAAGGGAGAAAAAATGTAATGTGTATGTAAACCCAAGAACAAAAATGTTATATTTTTATATCTTTCCAGTCCTTAGATATGGTGCCTGCATTTGTTTTTTGTTTTTCTGGCTGCTTTCCCTTTATTTTTAGCTTGTCATCCTGCCAGGGTGGCAGTACTTAGTTACTGTAATGTGTCTTTTGAGAGCAACATGGTCGCCCTACAGACTACAGAAAACCTCCCTTAATTTCTCCTAACAGATGTTCTATAATGGTACACAGGACAGGGTCTGACTGGATCTCCAGGTATTTTTTGTGCACTTACAGAGCAGATGTAAATCATTTTCAGTGGTGTATTGAACAGATCAAAAGAGAGCAAATTAGAGAAGTTATGGTTTACATATACTTTAGGACTGAGTATTCAGTTTTTTAGATTGGTTCAGTTGTAACTAGTTCTCTTTAAACGAGATCCTAATTTTAGATAATTACAAAATGGTCTGGTTATACCATAGGGGTTTTAATCGGCATACATAGACATTGCAGAGGCTGTGATGTTGGCAGGCATTGCTGAATGCACACACGCTAGACTCGCTACACTTTCAGCATTGTGTTTGAACATTTTATCAGTAGATGGTATCGTAGCAATTTGCTAGTATTGTCTCGTACTGACTGATCTGCAGACAAAAGGGAGTTTAACACATAAAGGAAGAAGAGAATCTGTAAGGATGTGGGCTTGGAGTGATTATCATTGTAGGCAGCAGATGGCTAATATGTCATTTAAGGTCACTGCTGTTGGAAGTTAGTTAAGATGTAAGTTACTAGTGTAATATTGTCAAATTTTTATGAAGTTCTTGTATTCTTCAGTGCCGTCTTTGCATAGCACTTTTTGGAGATCAGTTGTCTGTGTACACAACCCTTTGCCTCTCTCATATGTTAAAACTAGCCATACACTTTTAAATTTCTCTTATTCAACCTGTAGTCTGAACACTGATAAGCGGTATGGATGGAGGAATCTTCGCTGAGTGGCCTTTATATTTAGGCAGCCACAGCTGTATGAATACCTGAACAGTCACTGCATCTGATAGTATGCATTCTCTCCTTGGCCTATAATTGCCGACAGGGTCAACCACCAATAGAATTTTGTCCCATTTAACAGGAATTGGCAGAAATCCCAGCCACGTATGGCTAGCTTAAGAGAGTGCGTTTGTGAAAAACTACTGATTTTTCCAACACAATGGGGGAATTGGGAAATATTAGGAGACAAAGTTGGTCTTAACTGGAGCTCAGCCAATAAACTTTTACATTTTCATTTTTTGTAAGCTGTGTGGGAAAAATGTTAAGACTCCAATTGGTTGGTGTGGGCAACATCACCAGTTTGGATTGAACTTTTCTCAGACACTTAAAGGAAATCTATGGTCACAGCATATAATTTCAATGTATAACATTTAGCATTGTAAGAGCAATACAAGCAATAGTTATGTTTGACAATCCAATATTATTACTTGAAGAATCTCTTTTCATGTTGTGCGTTCTGCCTGTCTGCTGTCCCATCTCTTTACACAACTTCCTGGATTCCCTGCATGCTTTATAGCTTCTCAGAAAGTAAACTGAAATTTCTATTAATTATATGCACCATGCTGCCTGCTAGCAGTGATTGTTATACTACCTCCACCTCTGAAACTCCCCTCACCCCCTCTGTAGTTCAGATGGCAGGCTCTGTGAATTCTGTGACATAGAAATAAATGAAATCCAATATGGAAAATTGCACTACCTTACTTGTCTACACAGTTTGCAATTAACAGGGGAACCCTGCAAGGGTGTCCCCTATTTTCTGCATACTGGTCCTCAAGCCACATCTGACCAGCTCTTATGCAGACTTCAATGAAGTTGACCTCAGATGCAAAATCATAACATATTAAGCTTTTTTTGAGGACAACCTACTTTTGTGTTTTAATGTCTTTTTAATACAGCTAAACGTTTTCCAAGATATCAGGCCCCACCATTAATGAGAACAAACCTTCAGCTCTTAATATATCTTTTTGTGGATACCACTATATTATCTCTCAAACAGAACTTTTACTTTGCCTGCTTCCCTATGTCTAGATTACGTGGGAATATACTTGACTTGCTCATTCTAAACTTTGTATGCAACCAATTAAACGTTCCTACGCCATCAAACCCTCATGGTCCCTCTGCAATTTATCTTTGATTGGGGAAAATGACACTAGAAGAATGACCATTTTGCCAATACACTCACCCAACTCCTGCATCGTCTCTACACTCAAAACACCATTTTCATGTTGGGAGTGTGTAAATGAATAAAGGTGAGCTCAGAGTTGACAACTTCATTAAATATTTTACGGCTGCACAAATTCCCCCACGGGTCTCTTTATTCGCGTAAACCGTAAAGGGAAGGCCCTCATTGAGTAGACTTATTAGCCATCTGCTGTTCCCTGGTCACCAGTCGGTCGCTTCCTTGTCTACCACCCCATGCTCATATCTATGAGCCAATTTATGCAGCATACTTTTATATATCTCAGACACACTACTAAATACTACTTTCACCACAACTGCCACTGCTACCACTTTTGGGTAACATGTTATTTACTCCTCGCCTTAAACCACCCAGGGCCTTCAACTGGTGGAACTTTTCTAAATTCCAATATATTTATATCCATTATCCGAATCCATCCATATACAGTTGGGCAGAAATTGGGGAGCAATTCCAAGTCCCACGCTCAGAGCTCTTCTGCTAATATGCGATTAAACATTACACATTATATCTTGCGTGCCTGTTTACATTTTCCTGAACGTGGCCCTGTATTGTTCACCTTTGTCCTCCCATTAACTTAATGTCAACTGTTTGACTACATAATCCTTTGCAACAATTTGATGTTCTTTAAAACGCTTAAATACAAATTATTGAATGTGAAATACATGTAAATTTAATGTGATTTAATTTTTTTGACCATAGACTTTAATTTCCCCCAATGTCATGTTGCAAGTGCAACTCACATTTTATTGTAAGTGCCTAATCTACTGTGGAATCCAACTGCAGTGTTGGTTTTGTCATTTTAAAAGTACTTGTGTCCTGATCCTTGAATCCCTACTGTAGTCTGAATGGCGCAGAATAATTAAAATCATGACAAATAATGCCATTGCTTAAGCGTTTTATTACATATTTATTTCTAATGGAGCTGTTTAATTTCTTTTTGCGAAAAATCTAGTTATGAGTCAAAGATAATTGCCCATATTTCACAAATTTTGAATGAAAGTCAGTGCATTTTATCTTGACTAGTTGGTTGCCTAAGGCCCCTTTCACACGTGTGGACCGTATGTCCGTTTTTTAATCCATCCATCCAATTTGCTGATGAAATGGGGACATACATTGGTCCCTATGTGATTGCAGGTGTTGGCGGATAAACATGCGCTGACACCCGTAATCGCCCACCTCCGCAAAGATCCGATTTTGATCCGTCTGCTGATCTGGGACCGCCCTGTCATCCAACAGCTCAGGGGGATCTACGGAGCGATCCCCGCTGAGCTTATGGACACACGGAGGCGGATCATTACTGATTCTCCCCGTGTGAAAGGGCCCTAAAGTAATATAATATGATTTTTCGCAGTCAGAATGGGAAATGTTCATCTGTCGTTAGACCATAGGCAAACATATACTGCCTGAGCACTTTCAGAAGATAAATGTATTGGGTTTCTCTCAGGTGCACCCCCCACCTATAAATGTTTACCCAATGTAAAAGTGTTTGGATATGGAATAATCTTTCATTCATTTGTAAGCAGGGTTCCCTGTTGCCATTAAAGCAGTATTAAACCCAAAAACCAACCTTTATTATTTTGCAGCTTAACAATTAGTGGATGTGATGGCTGCACTAGTTTTCTATTTTAGGCTTTCTTTCTTCTATTTTCATTGAGTGATCTGGCCAGTAAGTATGTTTTTTCAAAAGAACAAGCCCTCCTGCAGATGTGTTGACTATTATGGCGACGTAAATGCTGTCGCCATAATGGCAGTCTTGTTGAAGCAGATTTCCAGCCTTGCTTTGCTGTCATGTTACTTGCCTCTGCTTTCCTTCCAATGTGAGTACAGTGGGAGGGGCTGAGATTCCCCATTGATGAATGCAAGCTGGCAGAGGGAGATCATGTGTCTGCACAGCATGGCTCTGCAAAGAAGGTATTTAGCATTATTTTAGGAAAACCCTCACACACTGTACTGAATGGGACCTAAAACAGATGATCAAAGTAATTTTAATACGTGTTTCTGTGCTTTACAAGCACTGGAGCAGCAGCAGGGAATAGAATTGCACAGGGAAGGGGCAGGGAGGAGAATCTGCTCTCACACAGACTACAAAACTGAGGAGGAGAGGGAGGGGAGATGCAAAGAGGCTAAGGAGATGGCTGGATTACAGAGGCACTTAAACTGACCACGGTATCATGAATTGGCAGCCGTGATAAACGTGGTCAGTTTAAAACAGGGGTAGACTGGGACAGGCAATCGGGTAATGTACACCATAGAGAGGGACAATTGATATGGCAAAAGCCTTTTTCTTGGGTTACAACTATGGTTGTCCCGATACTAGTATCGGGACCGATGCCGAGTATTTGCACTAGTACTTGTACTCGCGCAAATACTCCTGCTGCTTAAATATAATACACCCCCCCGCTGCAAAGCCACCGCCGCGATCATCGCCGTGCAATACAGCGGGCATTACAAGTTTTTGTTTGTATACTTGTAATGCCCGCCACCCCATCTACAGACACTCCCCTTCTCTGGATTGGACGGATCTGTCCAATTGCGAGCAAGGGGGAGTGTCTATGCACGGATCCGTGTATAGACACTCCCACTTGCTTGCGATTGGATGGATCCATCCAATCCAGAGAAGGGGAGTGTCTATAGATGGCGTGGCTTGTAATGCCCGCTGTATTTTGCACGGGGATTAACCCGCAGAATATGACACTGCACCGGCAGCAGCAGCGGCGGTGTCAGGTATGAGGGGCATGGCTGCAATGTGTGGGGGCACAGGACATGGCTGCAATATGTGGGGGCACAGGACATGGCTGCAATATGTGGGGGCACAGGACATGGCTGCAATATGGGGGACATGACATGGCTGCAATATGTGGGGGACATGACATGGCTGCAATATGTGGGGGACATGGCTGCATTTGGGGACACATTAAAAAAAGTATCGGTACTTGTACTCGGTCCTAAAAAAGAGGCATCGGGACAACCTTAGTTACAACCACTTTTAAATTTAAAAAAATGATTTATAGTGCTTTGAAACGGTTTTCATACCCCTTTGAAATGTTGCAACCAAAAACGTAAATGTACTTTATTGTGATTTTTTGGCACATAATTGTGAAGTGGAAGGAAAATGATAAATGGGTTTCAACTTTGTTTTAAAAATATCTGAAAAGTGTGGAGTGCATTTGTATTCAGCCCTCTTTACTCTGATAACCCTAACTAATATCTAGTGAAACCAATTGCCTTCAGAAGTCGCCTAATTCGTAAATGGAGTAAACCTGCGTGTACTTTAATCTCAGTATAAATACAGCTGTTCTGTTAAGCCCTCAAAGGTTTGTTAGAGAATTTTTTTTTTTAACATTCTGCTCAATCTCTGTGAATTAGTACGGCTTGGATTTTGAAGAATTGATCTGAAAAATTGTAGCTTAGTGAAAATAAAAAAAAGTATCACGGACAGAACTCTAGTTTTGTGTTGCACTCCAGTATTTATAGGTTTTCATTTTTATAGTAAACAATCCAACTTGGGGAGGTTAGGGCGTCCAACCCTTAATGCAGTAGCAGGTGTACATGGTATAAGATTAAAGTGGTTTAGTAGATTTTTGCCTAACAGCAGGGCTGCACTGTTGCAGATAAAAAGGCATTTTGGATGGCGCTGTGTGTGTTATATATATATATATATATATATATATATATATATATATATATATATATATATATATATTTTTTTTTTTCTTTTATCTCTGCTTTCTTAAGACGGTAAAAGCTGATACCGAAGTTGCTTCATTCTGAAACTTTTTGAAGTAAGCTCTGTTCATCCCATGTTTAGGAAAAATGCTACTGAACAAGACGGGTATACATCTGAATGTGGTCCCTTAGCAATAACATCCTTACATCCTCCAGACATCACAAGAACGCCTCTTCAGAAGGCCTGGTCAGCAGTTTTTGCAGAGACTAATTGTTGTCAGGTGTTTGCCTTTACATGAGTTCAGAGTCACTAGAGTCTCATCAGTAGCCATCGTCTCTTTCAGAAAAGATAACTTGGCACAATTTTTCAAGCAGAATTCCCCCGAATGGCCCAGTTCTGTCTAAGTTAATTTGAGCTTGGTTACCCCAGGCAACATTTCCTTTGCCTTCATCTGCAAGTCTTTTAAATAATCTTAGGAGAAGGTAGGGCAGGCCAGCCCCACAATCTTCTCTAATATGTGGGATTTTTCGACAGCTAATCAGCAAAGACATGTTCTTATGTCTCTCCTTTTTTTTTTTTTTTTTTTTATTATGTGTCTGCTTTTAACTGCAGTGTTGACAGAACATAAAGTCCTCATGGACGCTCTACCTATTAAAACACATAAAAGATAAAATGAGCTGGGTCTCCTTGTCAGTAGAGGCAGAATATATGGATAGTAAGTTGGGAAGACTCATGTCAAGAAAGTTTTTTTGGTTTATGCCATCTTTTTAAATTGTGCAATAATGCTAGAATCTTCACACTAAAATATATGCTGTATATGACAGTTGAAGCTGTAACAAGATTTTATCATGAACCTTTATTTATCTGCAGCTTTGGAACCATCCCTGCAGATCTGCTCCAGGTGACCTCTTTCTGACAATGACAATTTGTAAAGCGGCATTTCTGAATCTTGTCCTTGGTCAATAGAGCATGTGTTACAGGCAACCTCACATATGCACATGAGGGCTAATTAGATTCTCGGCTCTGTGATTTGACTGCTGTCCGTGGGACTTAAAGTGAAGCTTTGGACAGACATTCAAGAATTTACATATTCCTAGCAAGAGATAAAGCAGCTTTAAAGTGAACTTGTGGCCACCCTATGGACATTCAAACATTTACGTACTGAGAAGCAGGGTGAGCTGAGCTGCTGAGAGAATAACATTGACGATTACTACATAGAGCCTGCAGCTACAAAGATCAATAATGGCTTGTGTTAAAGTTGATTTAGAGCATGTTAAGGAAGCTGGAACTAGTTGAATATCTATCTAAAGACTGATCATTTTAAAGACATATTTGGGAAACACTATTGCAAAGCTATACAACTTGCTCACCCTATTCACATTTGTGCAACACTTGGTAGTGATAATCATTAGTTTTGAGTGGTATACCCAGGGGCCTTACAGCACACTACAAAACACAGTGAACCTTCTTTGCACTGTGGTGCGGTGCATGGCAAAATTAATGCAATCTGTAACATTTGTTGGGATATCTGTACTGGGCGTAAAAACCTGGAGAGGGTGTTTTTTTTTTTTTTTCCATTTTTTTTTGTTTTGCGCAACAAAAGCTGTTTGGCTTTGGAATTCTTTCAGGTGGGGTTGGGATGATTGTAATACATTGGGTAAAGAAAATCCTGCATTGTTAAAAGCAAGTTATTAAAAACCTTCAGCAGGCTGCCCTTCGGCTACTTTTTGGAAATGTTATACACAGATCCTAATGGAAGTGCCTATTTTCACTTTAAACAGGATGTTTTCAGGCTTCAGTAGGCTTTCGACAAACTTCAAGTAGTACTGAAGCCTGCTAGCAGCTTGTTTAAAGTGGCAGTCGGCACTCCCATTAGGATCTGTGTTAAACATTTACAAACTGGAGCTGAATCAGTGTGTCAGAGTGATCTGAATGCTATATGAAGGATACAACAGGAAGTGAGAAGAAATCTACCCTATGGAAGGCAAATTCACTCCTGTAAGAGTCCATCTGGGGGGGGGGGGGCGAGGTGTCTCCACTGAAGGTTTATCACTAATCTTTGTCTCCACGACAACCCAAAATTCTACAAAATCCAATTGTCACAGTGACAGAAGGTGAGGGGAAAACTTCTGAAGAGGGGCACAGACAGCAAAACAAACGTTACGGGGGTCTCAACTCTTCCTATGCGATTTAAAAAACGTAAAAACCATATATAAAAATAGTACCTGTACAAATTTAACTTAATGTCGCTATTTACAGCTGTAGCAAATCCATGGTTTAGTTATCTGCTAAGTAATGGCCAGCATAATGGTTTCTCCTATTCCTAAAGCAGACCATAGATGAGTCGAAAATTCTTGGTTGTTAGTTTTTAGCATCATTAGTGTGCTAGCTGCTACAAGCGATTTTTGTGTCTCAATCAAAGTGCCTTGGCAAACTGTTTACTTAGTGTTTGTTACCCCAAAACGTCCTATTCCTGATGTGTGCCTGCTGTACCATGTACTTGTGAAAGACAGGGGCGCTAGAATAATACATATAGTGAATAAATATAATAAATATAAATAGTGTTAATAATAAATAATTGAATGAAAAAGTAGGGTGGAATACAATTGATAAACCAATAGTCCAAATGATGTCAGACACCATTAATTGGCAAGAATAAATCAGAAAATCAAAAAATTGTGTATATATATAAAGTCCGTGTTCAATGGAAACGTTTTTCAATGTGACGATATTCACCTCCACCAGATTTGAGATTCACCCCAAATGTGCACAAAAAGATGGCTCCTTACCGCAAAGTGTTGACCTTTTTAATTAAAAAGAGGTCAAATACAGCTTGGTCAAAAAACCAGTAGACCATGCGTTGCTGTGCATTCCTTTTAATGCAGCTTCCTGACGACGTGGCAATCACGAAACGTACGTCGAGGCACCTGGTTACGTACAATCACACACTTCCGGTCCCGTTGGCTCTCCGGATCCGAGAGCTGGAACGCACGTCCGCTTTTCCCAGTGTGGAACACTCCTCATCAAACATTGCAACGCTTGTTAGCCTCAGTGCCAGGACCAAGGCACCAACACAAGTAAGAGGCCATTTGGCAATGTTTGACTTTATATTCCTTTAATAAAACGGTATTATACTATGGTGGTCTCCCTCTTTCTCTGATCGGTACTGTGAAATTTGGAGCTGCATTAAAAGTATAAGGACCACACAGCAACGCATGGTCTACTGGTTTTGTGACCAAGCTGTATTTGACCACTTTTTAATTAAAAAGGTCAACACCTTGTGGTAAGGAGCCATCTTTTTGTGCACATTTGGGGTGAATCTCAAATCTGGTGGAGGTCAATATCGTCACATTGAAAAACTTTTCCATTGAACACGGATTTATTAATGGATGATATAATAATATATATATAATATAATTTTTTTAAATATATTTTCTGATTTTTGCCAATTAATGGTGTCTGATATCATTTGGACTATTGGTTTATCATTTGGACTATTGGTTTATCAATTGTATTCCTCCCTACTTTTTCATTCAATTATTTATTATTAACACTATTTATATTTATTTAATTATATTTATTCACTATATGTATTATTCTAGCGCCCCTGTTCACTTTTGTTCACATATTTGATTGTTTACTGTTTTTTTAGGGAGCAGCTCATTATTGGTTATATGATTGTAACAACCATTTAATTAATTACACATATTTTGGTGCGAGATTTCCTATTTTTCATGTACTTGTATGAAAAAAGTATCCTGTTCTCTTTGTATTGCCTCCTTTTGTGTGAAATCCCTGGTGTTCCTGCTATTCTGTCCTTTTTAAAACTGACCACACTAAGCAGGAGAACCCACACATGAAATTACATTTAAATTGCCATATTAAAAAATAAAATTATGGAGTGGAGCCCCCCCAAAATCAATAATAGACCCTTATCCAAGCATGCAGGGAGGGGGGGGGGAGATAAGCCAAATAACCCCAAATTTGTCCGAATTTGTATTTGGACCGAAGCAACATGTCTAGACAATATATTTTTCAGTGCTGCAACACCTATGACTTGCTAATGATTTTTTAAGGCCTCATGCACAAAGGGAGTCTGTTTAAGCCCCCTTGAATGCCAGAACTCCAGGCAGGTAAAAAGCTGCTTAAAAATCATAGTAAAAGCTGCACACATGTTTTAGGCTTGTTTTCGAGTTAGAGTGTTAATAAATTCTATTGGCCAGATTAATAATTTATTTTGAGCATTGAAATCCATTAATGCTCAAATGCTGAACGCGTGTAAATGCACTTGGCGCTTATGCGTGTTTAGAAGCGTTTGTGTGCTTTCCGAAAAATTTCTGCTCTTCAGATTCTCTTCTAAACGTGTCTTTGAGATGACTATCCTATCTATCTATCTATCTATCTATCTATCTATCTATCTATCTATCTATCTATCTATCTATCTATCTATCTATCTATCTATCTATCTATCTATCTATCTATCTCTTACTTTGTAGAGATTTACCTTCACTTCCTGTCTCATAGCCAAAATGGAAGTGAGGGAAAATCCCTGAAAATTAAGGGAATTTCTTGGGGACCCACAGGTTTAATCTACTTAATAGGGGTACAGACAGCAGTAAAAACTGAGAATTGTTTTATTCCCTCTCCACTCTATCAAACAAAAACATAAATCTGTACCTTTTAGTTCTATTATGTCACCAGAAATAGTTTTGGATGGCCTGACTGAACCTTGCATTTCTATCCTCAATAATATCTGCAGTAAAACACATTCTGAATTCTGAGCTTGTTTGGTGATCACAGTTGGCCTGTGAAAAACATTTCCCTAATGTGTTTTGATGTGTAAGCATTTTAAACTCAGCCTTGTATTCGGATTTGTACTCTGAGATTGTAATGTCTGTACTTGATGTTAAAGTATTATTTATTTCTCTACGCACAGGGACAATAAAGAGTTTTGCAAGCATAAATATTATATATGTGTTCCTAAATCAGAGCAACGTCTGAGTAGTGTGTAAACTTAATTACAGTTATTAATGTCTGATCATTAATCCTTTCATTTTAAAGTATTACAGCTTTGGGTTCCCTCAGAGACCTTGTGAGGTTTTTACCTCCTCCAAAGCGCAATATATCGCCAGCAAGCGTTGTGTTGTCATTAAACATACTTAGCGGCACTAGATCGTGTTCTTTGTAACTTAATATACTTATGTAATGACTGGTATAGCCTTAGGTACCCTTGGACCACAGCGGTGTCTTGCAGGCATTAGGTACCCTGGGAAAATAGGTTGGATTGAACTTTTATTTGCAGACAGACTGTTCTTTCAAGTTAAGCAATTCAGAGTTTTTCATGCATAAATATTGTATATGTGTTCTTAAATCGCTGCAGTGTCTGAATAAAGTAAACTTAATTACAGTTAATAATGGCTGATCGGTAACCCTAAATTTTAAAGCATCACAGCTTTGGGTTTCCTCTGGATGAGGTATAAAAAACAAAACAAAAAACTACCATTACTCAAAGTGCAGTATATTGGAAGCATATGTTGTGTGGTCTATAAACCTACTTAGAGATCATGTTTGCTTTTACCTTGTATGCTTATATAATGACTGGCACATGGTATTTTTAGACCTCAACAGTGTCTTTAAGCTGGTAGATTTTTGAAGGAAACTTTGGGCTATAAGAGGATAGTAATTTTGGCTGTATCGGGAATTTGGACTATTCTCTGACTTTCCAAAAATATCCATGCTTGATACCGATCTGTGATAACCAAGCAACTAACATTTTCACAAGGAGGTCAGCAGTGGTAGCTGGTTTAGGACATTTACTTGCCTCTTGAAGCCTAACTGAAAAACCTCCCAGGGTTGGCATCATCCTGTTATGCCTTGTTTCTAGGACATTGCTAAGAGACTGAGCTGTTTCATACCTCTCAGCATGCACTCTCTCCCCCCTGGTGCAGTAGCTCTGAGCTGAGCGATGCTGCAGTAGAGGAGATAGTGGACCAACTATGTGCCAGGGTTTGAGAATTCGCTCAGATGTGGGTGAGCAATGGCTGGGGAGTGTCTTGGCAACGTCTTGCCAACAAGGCAGGTCAGGATGATGCCATCTCTGGGAGATTTTTGGTTCAACTTCAGGAGGTACGTAAATGGTCTTATAGCAAGGGAGATATTCATCTCTTGTCAAAGATGCACAGTTTTTGGTTTTTATCTACAGATGCCCCTTGCCTACATAAGCGGTTTTATACAAGAAGTACTTTCGTTTTTTTTTTTTACTAGTGTCTGCAAGGTGGATGAATGGGCACGTTTGTTGAGCTCTCAGAGCTCCAGGTCTTTAGTCCCAAAAACAGTTCTTAACCACTTAAGCCCCGGACCAATATGCTGCTAAATGCCCAAAGGTGTTTTTAAATTTGGCACTGCGTCGCTTTAACTATTAATTGCACGGTCATGCAATGTTGTACCAAAAACAAAATTTGCGTCCTTTTCTTCCCACAAATAGAGCTTTCTTTTGATGGTATTTGATTGCCTCTGTGATTTTTTATTTTTTGCGATATAAATGGAAAAAGACCGAAAATTTTGAAAAAAAAAATGTTCTAATTTTTGTTATAAGAAAAATTGAATAAACTAAATTTCAGTCAAACATTTAGGCCAAAATGTATTCAGCCACATGTCTTTAGTAAAAAAAAATCGCAATATCAAAAAAAAAAAAGGCTACTTAGCGGCAACAGTGACACTAATACAGCGATCAGAAAACCGATCGCTTAGTGACACTGGCAATAGGGGGTGAAAGGGTTAACTAGGGTGGTAATCAAGGGATTAAACCTTAGGGGGCTACCCTGGACCTAACACTTACTGCCTGTCATACTAACTGTCACACTGACACTAAATGCAGTGATCAGTAAATATATGATCACTGCATTCGGTGACACTGTGATAGGGGGTTAAGTATGCCTATGTGTACTGGTGTCAGTGTGCTGTTGTGCAACTTACTTGTGATGTCTTCTCTCCACGTTGCTGAAGCAAGAACGCAGAAGAGCGGAAGCAGCCTGGAGAAGAAGCTCAACAGAGGAAAACCACATAACTTACAAACTAATTACCAAGAAATATCTCAAAAATCTTTAAAGCAAAAAATATAATTTTTCTAATATCCTCGCAAAAGCCTGCAACCGTCCCCGCAAACTCTTTTATTTAGCTGCTCAGACCATGAATCCAGCTTGCTTAGAGGCATCGAATTTTGAATCGCAAGATATTTGCAACGAATTATCGGATTATTTCATTAACAAAATTTAAAATATCTGTGAAATTATTCAGCAAAAGAGAACCTCTACCCACCCCCCTTTAAATCAAAAAGGCAATATTTAACACAAATATGCCGCAATCAATGAAATTTACACTAAAGTATATCTCCATTGACACAACCAAAAATATCGATGCCCTGCGAGACAGTACATCACCTAATGATATCATTCCCACTAAACTGTTGAAAGAATGTGCCGATATTTTGCACCGGCTATCCCGCACCTCATAAACCAATCTTTTAAGGAAGCCATGGTGCCGACCTCCCTGAAACAATGCATAATTAAACCATTTAAAAAAAAGAAAACAGGCTCTCCCCCAAAGACCCAAACCTTTGTTGTCCCATAACGGGCCTGAACATCTTCTCCAAGGTAATGGAGAAAGCAGTAGTGCAACAGTTACAACATTATTTAGACACCCACAAACTACTGGACCCATTTCAATCGGGTTTCCATCCTGGTCATGGGACAGAAACGGCACTTCTCAAAATATGGGATGATGCTTTTGAAGCTGCAGATGGAGAATCTTGTCTTTTGGTACTGTTGGACCTAAGTGCAGCTTTTGTAGACCACAAATTGCTGCTGACTCACCTAGCTGAAGTAGCTAGAGTGGCAGACTCCTGATCTACCCTGGTTCGCCCTCCTTTCTGGGAAACCAATCGCAGATAGTGAAAATGGGTCCTTTCACTTCTGAAAAACGCACAGTGTCATTCGGAGTCCCTCAGGGGTCACCCTTGTTGCCCGTAATATTCAATATTTATCTCTGCCCTCTCCTCGAAATCATGAGTAACCAGAATTTACTCTACCATTCCTACGTGGATGACACCCAACTCTACTTTCGTTTTGGCAACAAAAAGGATCATTATCTCAGGCTAGAGAATTGGATGACGGGAGAGTTAAACTCAATGGATCAAAAACAGAACTTCTTCTGTTCCACACCAACCGAAAGACTTGCTACGACAACATGGACATCCCCGCCCATTTTGGGACAATCCATCATCCTTGGCACCAAAGTCAAAAGTCTTGGAGTCACTTTTGACTCCGACATGACAATGGATGCACAAATAAGTTCAGTAGTCAGCGGATCCCACCGTCTGCTATGTAGACTCATTCCCTTTATCCCAAAAGAAGACCTAGCAGCCGTGGTGGGAACGATAATCAACTCCAGACTCGACTACGCAAATACCCTTTACCTAGGACTCCCAAAGTACCAAATTGCTTGTCTACAAGTCATCCAGAATACGGCAGCACGACTTGAAACAGGTAAAAAAAACATGGGAATCAATCTCTCCCTCCCTTAGGTCCCTCCACTGGTTTCCCGTAAAAGATCGAATCACATTTTAAGGCACTCTGCTTGACGCACAAATGTGTACAAAACAGTGCACCCCAATATTAATGCGAAAAATTTAAAATGTCACAACCCAAATCGCGTTCTCCGATCTACCAACCAAAATCTACTTCAAATACCCAATGCCCGCTACAAGTTCAAAGGAGAACGAAGATTTGCAGTCCAAAGACCTCGACTATGGAATGCTTTACCAACCAGCATCTGAACTGAAAGGAATCGCCAGGCCTTCAGAAAAAAACTCAAAACTATCTATTCTGAAGGCAAAAAATAGTAGTTAATGGATACCAAGCGCCTTGAGGCGATTCAGTTCGCATATGTAGCGCTATACAAGTTTCTCACTCACTGATAATCTCCCTCGATCTGGGGCTCCATAGTTCAGGTATACCTATGATGACAATTACGGGCCTCTCATCTTTTTAAGTGGGAGAACTTGCAAAATTGGTGGCTGACTAAATACTTTTTTGCCCCACTGTGTATCCCATGGACGAAAAGTTTGAGAAGTGGAGCATGACAGCCGTAGATGCGGCAGTCTCTTCCTTAACCACTAGAGGCCCGCACTATAGTCAAATGACGGCCACAGCGCGGGCCTAATAATTCGAGAGGACATCAATAGACGTCCTCCTCTTTGCACAGCCAACGGACGCTGAGACTGAGACTCGGTGGATCACAGAATACGTGTAAGAGGCCAGTGCCAGCCCCTTACCATGTGATCAATTGTCCGTCAATGACAGCTGATCACATGATGTAAACAAATATATATGCTATAGGGGGAACTTTTATATTCCAGTTTGCAGCTTGTTATAGGGGCACTCCTTCAGAGTGGAGGAGGAAGCAAGAAATGCAGACGGGGCACCCCAGAAGAGTAAGTACGAGTACTAATACTTTTTTTTTAAGTATTCCCCAATATCAATTACCGGTGCCTATTTTTAATGTCGTAACTTTTTTTTTTTTTTAGACTAATGAAAAATTACCGTTTATAATCACGAAGAACAGTTCTTCTGTAGCTTTGAAATCGCGCTACTTAAGCGTAATTTCAAAGCCACAGATCAGAGCGATTTTGGACTTTCGATTTCATTGCGGCTTGCGATTTTCATTTAAGACAATGGAATATATCTCTTCTGTCTGTTAGATATTTTGTTCCCTCACCATATAGCTGGTTATTTTTATATTTACCACCTCATAGAGATATTCAAACATAAATTGTATTTTGTTTACACTTTACATAACTAAATTATACAGCACACTTTTTTTTTCAAAACTTGAGGTCTGTGGACCAAAGTCACTTGAAGTCACGCAGGTATGAATAGGTTATCATTGGGAATCATAGGGTACAACTTGACATGCGACTCTGTCAAGTCACACAAGTGTGAAAGTGACCGTAACCAAAATAATTGGCCAATAAATCGATTATGAAAATGGCTATTAAACTGCTCGTTTGCATTTACAGGCAGTGGGAGAAGACATCCTGTGCTTTTCCAGGCTCTCCCGTGCGACTGGGAGGCCATATTAACGATCTGGCTGCGACACATTACAATAAAGCTGGCCATGACGTCACTGGATTTTTTTGGATCTCTTGCTTTCTAGGGTGTAGGAGATATCTGGGGTCTCAATTACCCCAGATGGCTCCATAAAAAGAACCTGTCATGCCTTATTCCTATTGCAAGGGGTGTTTACATTTCTTGTAATAGGAATAGAAGTGATAGGAAAAAAAAGAAAAAAAATTAAAGGGACAGTGAGAAAAAAAAAATTAACGCCCTGTCCTCTTGCGCTTGCTGGCAGGCAGGCAGGCAGAAGCTAGGTTGCCCTAGCACATGTAAACAGCATTATAACCACACATGAGGTAGATTGGCAAACGTTCGATCAAGAGCAATAATCCTAGCACAAGATGTTCTCTGTAACTCTACACTGGTTATCTGTAAAAAAAAATAAAAATTTAACCTATGGTGATTTTTAAGTAAAATTGCGCATACTCATGGAATGGCGCCAAACTTCAGTAAAATATGACATATAAGATGGCTATTTACGCGGCATAACATCTTTTACACTGTACATAAAAATTGGGGTAATTGTTTTTGCCCCAGAAAATTGCATTTGAAAATTTATATATTTGAAAATATATATTGTGTTCTATATATAGTCTTTTGGGGGTTCTGAGTAATTTTTTTTAGCAAATAAAAGTAGTTTATAAATAGTTCATTCTAATGTCTCCCTGGGTGGTTGATCAAGTGCAGGCTTGACAGTCTGTTTTTATAGATTTCGTTTTTTTTTTGTTTTTTTTTCTATGTACTTGGTTAATGCCAATAAACGTTTTTGTATTCAGTCCAGTGAGTTAAAGTCTGTGTTTTTTTTTTTGGTTGAGAATTTAGACTTTCTGATATTTAATAGGTGACAGAGCAAATGAGGTTTTTATTTTCAGTTATTACTAATGTTTAGAGTGCAGCGCTCCAACGATCCTATAAAAAGGTTTACATATATAAATGTTACACCATATGAACTGATGTAATACTGCAAAATAAGCTTAAAGTGCCACAAATGGTGCAATAGTGTCAAAAAATAAATAGGTTACTATAACACATATATTAAAGTATAACTAAAGGCCCAAACATTTTTTTTTTTGGATTGGGGGAGGGAAGGGATTAGAAGACCTGTCGCTCCTTAAATTGAAAGTAATATGAAAATCCCATATTTTGGGTTGTCTCTAAAAAAGTAATAGAGGGAAAATCTTCCAATGGGTACAGTAGTTCTGGTGACCTAGGGATCCCCAAGGATTTTCTCTCACTTCTTGCTTGGCTATAGGGGAAGAAGTGAAGGTAAATCTCCACAATGGGACACCGATGAAAATAAATCTGCGAGGTTATAACCCTCCCTTGCTCTATCCAAAATAGAAATAAAGTTTTGACCATAGTTATACTTTAACCACTTAAGGACCGCCTCCTGCACATTTACGTAGGCAGAATGGTACGGCTGGGCACAGGCAGAGGTGATCAAATGCCACCCCTTGAAAGCTCTATTTGTGGTAAAAAAAAAGGACGCCAATTTTGTTTGGGAGCCACATCGCACAACCGCGCAATTGTCAGTTAAAGCGACGCAGTGCCGAATCACAAAAACTGCCCGGGTCCTTTTTACCTGCATAATGGTCCAGAGTTTTAAGTGGTTAAGGTGGAAAAGGTGCAAAAATATAAATGTAAAGTCCAGAAATTAATGTGCAAATAGAAATCCTTCCAATTTGAATTTCTCAACAAGGTCTCCTTCGTGTAACGATAAAGCCACATGAGTCCACTGATTCCACCACCACTCTGGTTATGTCATCACTTTGGGTCTCCTTCCTGATCCCAGCAATGTATATCCCAGTAACAGTCGGGCACATGATTCGGATAACTTGTCCTATGCAAGTTATAGTTCATCTTGTAGTATCCAAACCGTCTTCTTTACAACACATCTTATAACGTCCTCGTTTGTCCCACAAACATCTCCTCTGAAGATGTTAGTGGGAGCTGCCCATATCCTTTTTATACAGTTTTGCTCATAGGCTTACATACCCTGGCAGAATTAATGATTTCTTGGCCATTTTTCAATATGAATGCTAACACAAACTTTTCTTTCACTCCTAGTTTGTGTTCAGCTGAAGCTATTTATTATCAATCAACTGTTTACTTTTTAAATTATAATGGCAACAGAAACTACCCAAATGACCCTGATCAAAACTTTACATACCCCAGTTCTTAATACCCTGTATTTCCCCCTTTAACATCAATGACAACTTGAAATCTTTTGTGGTATTTGTTGATGCTCTTTATCTTCTCAGATGGTTAAGTTGCCTATTCCTCTTTGCAAAAAGCCTCCAGTTCCTGTAAATTCTTGGGCTGTCTTGCATGAACTACACGTTTGAGATCTCTCAAAAGAGGCTCGGTGATATATAGGTCAGGAGACTGAGATGGCCACTCCAGAACCTTCAGTTTATTCTACAGCATGTCCGTTTTCATCAGATCTTACCCGATCCGATCCGCATGGACGGATGGGGACGTGTGCCCCATACATTTGTTTTTAGCAGGTCGGATCAGGTCGGATGTCAGCGGACATGTCTCCACTGACACCAGACGCTCCATAGACATGCATGGATCGCCCGTTCAGGTCAGCCTGAAAAACTGACAGACGGACCTGAATGGATCCATGTGTGAATGAGGCCTTATTGTGCATCTTGAAACGGCCACACCACATGTTTACAGAAAGTCCTGTATTTCACTTGAAGTTATTTTTGGGTTTTTCTTTACATCCTGAACAATTTTCCTGGCAGTTGTGGCTGAATTTTTATTTGGTCTACCTGACCAAGGTTTGGTTTCAACAGTACCCCTCATTTTCTACTTCTTGACTAGAGTTTAAACACTGCTGATTGGAATTCTCAATTGCTTCTTATCCTATCAAATCTTTTTATATCTCTTTCCTGTTTTATATAGTTTAAACTACTTCTTTTTTTCTGCTGATGCTTTCACAATTCTTTTGCTTTCCCCATGACTTGGAATCCAAAAACATCAGCACTGAATGAATGCCGCAAGGGTCTGTCTGGAATCCAGAAACGTATTGACCTTTTATACTCTCACACTAATTACAGGCAAACATCACAGGTGAGGATGGTTACCTTTTTTAATAGCCATTTAAACCCCTTTTGTGTCAACTTGTGTGCATGTTATCAGGCCAAAATCACCAGGGTTTGTTAATTTGTGATTGGGGTCATTTGGGTAGTTTCTGTTGCCATTATGATTTAAAGAGTAAACACAGTTGATTGATAATAAATGGCTTCAGCCAAACGCTAACCATGAGTGAAAGAAAAGTTTTTCTGTTCTCATTCATATTCTCTGAAAAATGGCCAAGAAATCATTAATTCTGCCAGGGTATGTAAACTTATGAGCACAACTGTAGGATTGTTGGAGCTGCATTTTTATATTACTTGGCACTCACTGTACCCATTGTTTTAAGGCTCCTTTTACACTACAGCGTTCCATTTTGCGGGCAGAATCGCTGTGATTCGAAAATGCTGCAAATCGCAGGATGCTCTTGCAGTCCCCGGTACTTTGCCATGAAATTGTGGTGCGATTCTGTCAGATGGTTGCCCGTCGAATAACAGTTAAAAAAAGCAAACAATCATGGGACGCCCAAAATAAGTTCTTGTATTACGTTTGGGCTGGGGCATCGGGCATCCCAAGATATTGTTTTGCGTGATTTTTACCACGGTAAATGCCATCGTATGAATGAAGCCTTAGAGTCTAATGTTTAGGTGCTGGGTCAGAGTAGTATTAGGAAAGAGATAAGTTAATCTAATGCAGCCATATAGCATGGGGTGACACTGGCACATGTAAAACTTTGTACCAGCTGTACAGAAACAAAGTACAGGTAAGACATTTCATTATGTATACTTAAAAATGTATGATTTTTTTTTATTTTTTCTCGCCCTGGATTTGCAGTTTTAATATGCTGTGAATTTCTCATTCAAACTTCTTGAAAGTTTCCGAGGCAAGTTTAATGAGCATTTTGTACCTCTTTTTAACACATCCCTAAAGCGCCCATTGCAGCTATGAATGAGGGTATCATTTTTTTTTTTTTTTTTTTTTATGGTAATGCATTTATTTTCTCTTTATATAGTTGCATCTGTTGCCAATTATTACTGGAAAACAAAATGTAAAATAACTTGGTCAGTGGAGCATGAAGAGACCTGTTGATTGATAACATGCCTATTTTTCACACTGCCAATTTGTAAAACCTGACTTATTTTTTTTTTTTTTGTTCATTAGTGAGGAATATGGGAGGCCAACTAAGTTATTTCTGAGAAAAACATAAATCAACAGTTGTCTGCGCTCCTCAGGGCCCTTAAACTATAGTGTATTTTGCTGCTGAATTCAGTTCTGCGTTAACGTTCACTGTGTGTTTGGGTTGCAATTTGTCCCCTGCAGTGATCTTAATTACTGTTTTGTATGCAGCTCTTTATTTCCCACGAGGAAAGGTTCTTTTAAAAAAAGAAAAAGTGCAGTAAAGTAGCCTTGCATGCGGTCACACAGAGGGAATAGGCTTTAGCTGACAAGGCGTTTATGCGTTGAATGTTAAAGTTACTGCAGGAAAAAATAAGTGTTGATAAACACCCGAGTGCTGGAAATATTTCATTCTGAAATCCTTTAAGAAGTATAATTGGATTACTAGTGACTGTCATGCTTTTTCAGTGTATATTGTGCTGCTCTGGGCATTTATGTATGGCTTCCTTAGAAAGCAGGCAATAGGTCACTGTAAATTTCATGGCTGTGCTGAGCCTCTGTAAACCGCACCCATTAGTTAGAGGGTCAGGCATCTTGGAGAATTTTAGGCAGCCTTTTTTCCTCCTAATGAAAAGCTCTGTTTTATATTTCTGTGTTTTTTGAGGTTTGTGAAGCGATAACCTTTATCAAGTGCTTCATTTTAAAATCGAGGCAAACAGGATTACAGGTCATTTGGTCTTCACTTTGATGGGCTTAGATGTTCACTGAAGCTACAAAATAGGCTTGGTTGAATAAAAAGAAAAAAAAAAAAAAAACTAAATTAAAGCAAGTAGGATATATTGTTTAAAGGAAACCTGTCACAAGATGAATACAGCAGCTGCGATTGCTGAACTGTTTCTGAAATAAGGGCAGTGGTCTTTGGCACCAAAATATTTGGGTACAATATGTTTTTGGGAGTTTTTAGACATTATGGACCCCATTCTAAAATGTAAAAAAAAAATCTGAAAGTGTTTTTTTTTTTTTTTAGTGGGACAGCATCTACACAAGTAGGACACCCAACATTAGAGGTGATTTGTTCTTACAAAGAAAGTACATTTTTGCACACTAGTACTCCAGTGTTTCTACCCTCATTCAGTTTCTCTCCATTGCTCAGCTAATATGACCCCAGTGTTAATGGAGAGGGGCAGGGAGGATCAAACAAGGATGCTATGCAGGCGATCAACACCCTTAACATGACTGGTTGATAGGGTGATGGTGGCTGGAAGGTTGGACTTGTGCACAATAAAAACCTAGCTATCCCAGAATAAGAGATCAGTTATATGGCACTGTCTATAATTTGTCCTTATTTTGGCTACATCTACCCCACTTTCCCCTCTAGTGCTTGGAAATTGTGACTGTTGTACAAACACTGGGTTTGAGAGGCATACCTTACTTCATGTCTGTGCAGGTACTTTTTTTTTTACAAAGTTCTATGATTTATAAAAGGTATATAATGGCACTGCCAGATATACCCCCCTCCCCCCACGTGCCTCTAAAAACCATGCAATGTTTTGTTGCTACAAAATATACCTGGAAAGAGAAATTTCCCCTGTCTTCAACGCTGCTGGGGGTGAAGTCACTGTCCTTCCTGTACAGTTCCTGGGGAATGCAGAGCAGTTGAAGTCTCCTGAGAAAGCAGTCCAAGCCCCATACATTCTATCAGTTTTCATGCAGGTTTTTGTCTTCAGGTTTACCAAAACCATCTAATATGAGGTGAAACCTCAAGAGTTTCAATTTGTATGCAATCGGGCAGGCCCCTGTACTACATGGTTGTGGTAAACCTGAAGAGAAAAACCTGTATGGGGCTTAAAGGGTCACTAAAGGAAAAAAAAAAATGTTTTTGCTGATATTACTGTTTACAGGGTATAGAGACATAAAAGTTAACCGATTCCTTTTAAAAATGATAAAAAAAGATAAAAAATCAATCATATAATGTGCCTGCAGTTTAGTTTCACTTTTAAACTGGTTTCATGTTTCTGTGAAGTAAACAGACACACAGAACAAAAACAAATCCAGAGCAGTGTTTTGTTTTTAAAATTAATCTGATTGGTTCTGAGGAGTTTTAGACACACAGTAATGACAGCTTGGACCACAGTGAAAAGCTGCCATGAGATTTTTCATAAGGAGCCAGACAAGCAGGAAGTGTGGAGATCAGAGCAGAATTACAGCAACTTCAAAGCAAAAAAAGAAAAATGAGGACATGAAACAGGACTGCAGTAAGGTAAAGGAAGCTATTTAGCTTAAAAAAAAAAAAAAAAATTCCTTTGGTGATCCTTTAACCACTTAAGGACCGCCTACTGCACATTTACGTCGGCAGAATGGCACGGCTGGGCACATCAACGTATATATACGTTGATTTTAGTACCCAGCCGTGGGTCGCGGGCGCGCGCCCGCGACCCGGTCCGAAGCTCCGGGACCGCGGGATTCGCGGACCCGATCGCCGCTGCAGTGCGGCGATCCGTCCCTGGAGCGGAAGAACGGGGAGAGCCGTGTGTACACACGGCTTCCCCGTGCTTCTCTGTGGCTGCAGCATCGATCGCGTCATCCCTGTGATAGGGGGACGCGATCGATGACGTCACACCTACAGCCACACCCCCTACAGTTGTAAACAAACACACATAGGCACACATCCCCTACAGCGCCCCCTGTGGTTAACTCCCAAACTGCAACTGTCATTTCCACAGTAAACAATGCAAATTTAAATGCATTTTTTTCTGTGAAAATGACAATTGTCCCAAAAATGTGTCAAAATTGTCCGAAGTGTCCGCCATAATGTCGCAGTCACGAAAAAAATCGCTGATCGCCGCTATTAGTAGTAAAAAAAATAATAATAATAAAAATGCAATAAAACTATTTCTTATTTTGTAAACGCTATAAATTTTGCGAAAACCAACCGATAAACGCTTATTGTGATTTTTTTTACCAAAAATAGGTAGAAGAATACGTATCGGCCTAAACTGAGGAAAAAAAATGTTTTTTTATATATTTTTGGGGGATTTTTATTATAGCAAAAAGTAAAAAATATTGCATTTTTTTTAAAATTGTCGCTCTATTTTTGTTTATAGCGCAAAAAATAAAAACCGCAGAGGTGATCAAATACCACCAAAAGAAAGCTCTATTTGTGGGGAAAAAAGGACGCCAATTTTGTTTGGGAGCCACGTCGCACGACCGCGCAATTATCAGTTAAAGTGACGCAGTGCCGAATCGCAAAAAGGGGCAAGGTCCTTTGCCTGCATTTTGGTCCGGGTCTTAAGTGGTTAAGCTGTTTTAGTGTCCTCTCATGGGATTTCCACTGCTCTGCATTCCATGAGATCTATCTGGAAAGAGTGTAATGTCCTCATCTGGGTGCCAAGGGCAAAAGGTAGGTATAGATGGAACTTTTTTCTTTACAGGTATAAGGGTCCGGACAATAAAGGTGCCTTGCATTTTACTACTTGAAAGCATATTTAAGGCTATAAACAAAAAATATAGTATATTGCAGCTTAGTGGCCCTTAGATGTGGTGGCAGCATTCGTTTTATTTTTGCAAACTAAGATTTTTTTTTTTTTAGCAACTATTGAAAATACGTGTTGCTCTTGCTAGATATGCAGTATCCAGTTCAGCGCAGGTGAACTAGTTCAACCAATCCACGTGAAAGAGATGATTAAGGCTACTGTGACTGGATGGTACACCTAGTGGTACTACCTTTTCGTTGGTATGCATCCAGACACGAATGCCAGGAATGCATAAAGTCTGTGTTCTGAATGCCTGCATCCTGAACATTCACTCTTGGGTGCATAATCCCCCTTCAGCCACAGCATTTGTCAGTCTCCTAGTTTGATAGGCTACCTGCATTGGGGCTGGGTTGTACATCTGTGCCCTCTACCAGCAACTAAACAGAGCCTTATGGATTTAGATACGTTTTTAATTGGTGTCTAAGATTGCAGCATGCAGAGCATGTACAGAGGTTGCTGAATTGTGTATTCATACATTCCTACTTTTTTCAAATGCTGTCACTGAATGGCTAAATAAATCCAGAGACATGACCCTGGTTTACCAATGGGGTAAAGAGCACCTGTGCTCACCTAACCACTTAAGACCCGGACCATTATGCAGGTAAAGGACCTGGCCAGTTTTTGCGATTCGGCACTGCGTCGCTATGACTGACAAGAGATTTCTTTTGGTGGTATTTGATCACCGCTGCGGTTTTAATATATAAACAAAAATAGAGCGACAATTTTGAAAAATATAAACAATATTTTTAACTTTTTGCTAGAATACCCCCAAAAAAGATCTAAAACATTTTTTTTTCTCAGTTTCGGCCGATACGTATTCTTCTACCTATTTTGGGAAAAAAATACGCAATACGCGTTTATCAATTGGTTTGCGCAAAATTTATAGTGTTTACAAAATAAGGGATCGTTTTTTTAAAAAATGTTTTATTTTTTTTACTACTATTGGCGGCGATCAGCGACTTTTTTTTGACAATTTTGACACATTTTTGGGACCATTCCTTTTCACAGCAAAAAGTGCTATAAAAATGCACTGATTACTGTGAAAATGACGATTGCAGTTTGGGCGTTAACCACTAGGGGGCGCTGAAGGGGTTAAGTGTGACCTCATGTGTTTCTAACTGTAGGGGGCGGGGCTGGACTTGTGATGTCATTGTCTGTCTGTTCCCTAATATAGGGAAACCCAATCAATGACGGTGCCACTGTGAAGAACAGGGAAGGTGTGTTTACACACACCTCTCCCCGTTATTCAGCTCCGGAGGACCGATCGTGGGACACCGGGGGCGATCCGGTCCTGGGGTGACGGAGCTTCGGACCAGGTCGCATGTGCGCGCGACCCCACGGCTGGGCTTAAAGGGCCACATACAGGTACGTGGATGTGCCCAGCCATGCCATTCTTCCGACGTATATCGGCGTGAAGCGGTCCTTAACCACTTAAGACCCGGACCAAAATGCAGGTAAAGGACCTTGCCCCTTTTTGCGATTCGGCACTGCGTCATTTTAACTGACAATTGCGCGGTTGTGCGACGTGGCTCTCAAACAAAATTGGCGTCCTTTTTTCCCCACAAATAGAGCTTTCTTTTGGTGGTATTGGATCACCTCTGCGGTTTTTTATTTTTTGCGCTATAAACAAAAATAGAGCGACAATTTTGAAAAAAATTCAATATTTTTTGCTATAATAAATATCCCGCCAAAATATATATAATTTTTTGTCCCTCAGTTTAGGCCGATACGTATTCTTCTACCTATTTTTGGTAAAAAAAAATCGCAAAAAGCGTTTATCGGTTGGTTTTTGCAAAATTTATAGTGTTTACAAAATAAGGGATAGTTTTATTGCATGTTTATAACATTTTTTTTTTTTTACTACTAATAGCGGCGATCAGCGATTTTTTTTTTTTTCCGTGACTGCAACATTATGGCGGACACTTCGGACAATTTTGACACATTTTTGGGACAATTGTCATTTTCACACCAAAAAATGCATTTAAATTGCATTGTTTACTGTGAAAATGACAGTTGCAGTTTGGGAGTTCACCACAAGGGGGCGCTGTAGGATTTGTGTGTTCCCTGCGTGTGTTTACAACTGTAGGGGGGTGTGACGTCATTGATCACGTCCCCCTATAACAGGGATGACGTGATCGATGCTGCGGCCACAGTGAAGCACGGGGAAGCCGTGTTTACACACGGCTCTCCCCGTTCTTCAGCTCCGGGGACCGATCGCCGCACTCAAGCGGCGATCGGGTCCGCGAGTCCCGCGGTCCCAGAGCTTCGGACCGGGTCACGGGCACGCGCCTGTGACCCACGGCTGGGTACTAGAACCAACGTATATAGAGGTCGACCGATATGGGTTTTTCTCTGGCCGATGCCGATATTCAGAAATCGCGGCGGCCGATGGCCGATTTATGGTGCCGATTTTTTTTTTTTTTTAGGGCCGATATGTTAAGCCGATTTCCCCTCCCCCCCATCTCATAAAATTTAACAGTTAGACCCCTTTCACACTGGAGCGTTTTTAGGCACTTTTGGGCTAAAAATAGCACCTGTAAAGTGCCTGCAAAACTGCTCCCCTGCAGTCTCAGTCTGAAAGCCCGAGTGCTTTCACATTGAGGCGGTGCGCTGGCAGGACATTAAAGTCCTGCAAGCAGCATCTTTGGAGCGGCTCCTCCACCACTCCTGCCCATTGAGATGAACACCTGCAAAGCGCTTCTGCAGTGGCGCTACATGGGAGCATTTAACCCCTTAATCAGCCGCTAGCTGGGATATAAGCACCCCGCTAGCAGCCAAATAGCGCTGCTAGAATGATGGTCCAGTGTTTATAGGCAGCGGAGTTCTGCGGAAAAAATAAAAAAAGTCAGCAGCTACAAATACTGCAGCTGTTGACTTCTAATATATGGACACTTACCTGTCGTGGGTGGCCACAATGCTGGCACCCGAGGCCGATCTCTCCCTCGGGTGCTTCGGCCACCATCTTCCGTAAGGGAATCAGGAAGTGAAGCCTTGCGGCTTCACTTCCTGGTTCCCTACTGTGCATGCGCAAGACGCGCTGTGCAATCCCACTGGTCCCTGCTGTCTTCTGGGACCTGTGCATCTCCCAGAAGAAAGCTGGGGGCAGATTAAGCACCAGATGTGGTGTAGGTCACCGCAGTGATCTATGCCCGAAAGAGGGAGCAAATACCTGGGATTACGCAGGTATCTGCCCCCCCTTCCCCCTGAAAGGTACCAAATGTGACACCAGAGGGGGGGGGGGGAGATTCGGAAAAGCGGAAGTTCCATTATTGCCTTGCTAAGTAATACAGAACATTTCTTACATTTAAACACAACAAGCCTCCAATCAGTGCACTTGTAGGTGTAATTTAGATATATAAAAAAAAATATATTATTTAATAATATATATATATATATATATATATATATATATATATATATATATATATATATATATATATATATATATATATATATATATATATATATATATATATCCAATACACAAAAACAGGTAATGAAAAGTTTGACGGAAAAAAATAGGCTAACTTTTACTGTTTAGTTTTTTTATTTGTTAAAGCATGTTTTTTCCCAAAAAAATGCGTTTGAAAGACCGCTGCGCAAATACCGTGTAACATTAAATATTGCACCAATCGCCATTTTATTACTTAGGGTCTCTGCTAAAAAAAAATATATAATTTTTGGGGGTTCCAAGTGATTTTCCAGCAGAAAATACAGGATTTTTACTTGTAAGCACCAAGTGTGAAAAAAGATTTAGCCTTTAAATGGTTAAACTGAGAACTCTCCTTCACGGAGTTCAGTTAATTGATAAGTAGCAACATTGTAACTTTTCTCAAAACTTGGCAGGCTGCCCAGAGTCTCCTCGCAACTTGCATTGACTTCTATTACAGAAGCTTTTTGCAAGTCGCGCTGCTGAAGTTAAAAAAAAAAAAATCGGCTTTCTTACAGCACAAATCGGCCGATGCCGATTAATTAAAAAACGCAAAATATCGGCCGATATATCGGCCAGCCGATATATCGGTTGACCTCTAAACGTATATATACGTTGATGTGCCCAGCCGTGCCATTCTGCTGACGTAAATGTACAGTAGGCGGTCCTTAACTGGTTAAAGAGGAAGTGAACCCTGGCTGATTTTTTTCTATTTATGAAATGGCATGTTGCACAAGGGCATGGCAATGCATATTACATATAAGCTTGTGAAAAACGAGGCCCGCAAATACCTTTTTAACAACCGTTGTTTTTTTCTCTCCTTCCGGACATAGAAATCGCCATGGTTAGTGCTGCTTATCCGAATCCTTATCTGACACTTCCGCCCTTACGGATTCCCTGGTCTAAATCTCGCGCATGTGCCGTAGCCCCGTAACTAAGCCTCGATGTCCATTGCTGTTACCGCAGCAACCATGATACGGCAATGAATGTTCAGTCACACAGGAGGGGGAGTATCAGGAACAGGAGGACTAAAACATCGCAAGACTTCTCCTCTGCGGACAGAGGGGAAGCCCGCCCACGAAGCTCGCTTAAATTCAGGGCCGGAAAGAGAGAAAATGTAAATCGGAAACACATTCAGATGCCGGTTTTGCAGGGCTACAACGCGCAAGCGTGGTGATGTCATCAAGACTAAAAATACGATTTTAGAGCTAATGACGGCGGTGAGTACACTTTTTTTCACAGGCAGCGATCAGCTGCCTGTGATAAGTGCTATTTTTTTTAAAATAATGTTATATACTGGGTTTTACAACCACTTTAAGTGGTTAAACAGTCATGGCAAAAAATGTCATCTCCTTTACCAGATAGGATTATAGAAGTAAACGAGATTGATGTTGCCAAATTTCCCGCTATAGTATATTTGGTCCATGGTCTCTGTTTTTATTGGGGGGGGGAAAAAAAAAAAAGGCTAATGTAGAAACTACTTTTCTTTGCATCAAACTGCTGAATGTTTAATTAGTTATGTACATGTAAGGAAGAGGCCCAGATCATTTTCTTTCTCCAATGATGTTGCACAATGTAAATGTTTTGCATCTCCTTGACATTGTTGGGGACTATCCTTCCTCCTTAGTTGGCATGCATTGATGAACTGCATTTTAAACACCTCCTAAGCCCTCCTTTATGACAATATACTCATGAGCTTGGCTGATGCTGAATAGCTTAAATTCCCTGCCCTCTAAACAATAAGCCTTGTATCTGTTTGTAAAATAATGAACACACTTTTGTTTTCCTGCAGCCAGGAGCTGTTCTGACTGGAGCTTCTCCCATTTGCCGACAAACCTTTGCCAAATTAATTTTATTTAATTATCTCCCAGGGCTAAGCTCGACTACGTTCTGTGCTAAATTCACCATTTCCCCTTTCTGCTTGAAATGGACTTAATATCCTTGTTAAAATCTGATTAGAAGTAAAATTGAGTTTTTTGAAGTCTGATTATCCCATGAAATGGAATTTTTAAACCTAATTAGAAGAAGATTTGCATACATTTTTTTCAGCACCATTAAAAAGAAAGTTGAAATAAATTTTATTAATGAAATTCTTACTCGGCAATCTCTGGGGGGTGGGGAGAGAATCCACAATACTATCTACATAGTAGTAGCATTATGACTTTTGATTATAATTTTTCATTTTTTCACACCTTTTCTTAAGCTTCTTCACTGATTTTGTAGTGAGATTTTTTTCATTCAAAGTGAGTTTTGAGGAGCGCTGCTACTGAAAATGCAACTTGTTGAAAATCAGGGCAGTAAGATGATAAACTTTGCTGTTAGTTGGTTGTAAAGGTAAAAGGTAATTTTCCTGCTGCATTCTTGGCATGTATTTAAAAAACATATTAGTAGCACCCCCACATGCCTGTAGCAGAGCTTCTCCCCTTTCTCATTGGCTTGGCTGAGAGCAGGGGGAGCCATTCGCTCCTGCTGCTGTCAGTCAAAAATCTTAGATCAGGGCTGAGCTGGGCTATGTATCTGAATAGACGCAAAAAGCCCAGCTTGGGATCGATAACACACAGGTGCCACCATAGGAAGCACAGGGGGCACTCGGCAGGGGGGAAAAGCAGTTACGTTGGGGTTTGGACCCCAGAAGAGGAGGATTGGGGATGCTGTGTGCAATCCCATTGTACAGAGAAGGGAATAAAACATGTATATTTTTAAATTGAAAAAGATTTAAAGCTATATAATTACTTTAAAATTCAATGCCTCTTTGGTTTATTATAAATACACAAAATATAATTTTTATGCTAGGCGTACAATTTACAGGTTAGATTAATATGATGCTTTAGTTTTAAGTGACGGTGGCCAAATTGTTTTAAACTTGGATAATTTTTTAGGTATTGAGTGGTGAAGGCTTAAAATATGTCACAATTTTTTTTATTGCCATGTATTCATACCTAGGTGATTCACCCTCTGTCCAGATTGTCAGAAGCACATTGATTGAGGGGAATTCCAGCATATACAGTAAAACCTTGGTTTGCCAGCATAATTTATTCCAGAAATATGCTTGTAATCCAAAGCCCTTGTATATCAAAGCATTTTTTTTACAGGGTATAAAAGAGTAGAGAGGCACCTCTAAGTGTAGCAATAAGTTGCTAAATGTATCTTCATTAAATATAACCATATTGCTACACTTAGAGGCTCCTCTCTTCTTTTTTTATATTCAGTTGTGACATGACGCTACTCTTATATCAAGACATCGCTTGTATATCAAGGCATTTTTTTTTTAAACGTATTGCTTGTCTTGCAAAACGCTCTCAAACCAAGGTTTTATTGTATTCATTTTACAGTACAGGACATAGGAATCGATTCTTAAACCAGAAGTTGTGTCACTACTTTCCATATGTTGGACACTGGCAAAAGGTTTGCTGGGTTTGCCTCATGTTAGCCTGCCCACTTTGTGAGATTCCAGTTTTTTTGCTAGTGTTTTTGTTGGAGAATCATTTCTTAATGGTTTTTCTTACAACATCCTTTCACTGACGCTTCTATTAAGATTTGACTGCTTTTTGCTTTCACGGCTCACTAACCAGATTTCCAGTTACCCTCAAGTATACCTGGGAAACAGTACCTGGACCCTGCTGTAGTGGGCCAGATGTTTGCACTTAGTGCTCACCTTTACACTCAATGCATCAAGTTTAGTTAGGGTGCTATACAGGTCCTGGGCACAAAACCAAAAATGTAATATCAGAAGGGTTTGGCCCCTTAATGACAAGGCCGTTTTCTGCGGTACAGCACTACATCGCTTTAAAGCGGTTGTAAACCGCATATACAAATTTTTTTGGGCTGGAGCGTCGATGACGTCACTCCCGCGCGCATGCGATTTCAAATTGGCAAGGGTTGGCGGCTGCCGGTCCTTTTGCCGTGAATTCCCCCCTGCTCATGTGCTGCTGCAATCAGTACGGTTTAGGAGATATTCTTTATACCTACAGATAAGCCTTATTATAGGCTTACCTGTAGGTAAAAGTCCAAAAAGTGGGTGTACCAAAACAAAAATTACGCCCCCCCCCCCCCCACAAATAGAGCTTTCTTTTGGTGGTATTTTATTTTTTTGCGCTATAAAAAAAAGAGCGACTATTTGGAAATTTTTTTATACTTTTTTTGCTATAATATCCCCACAAAAACTAAAAACAAAAAGTCTATCAGTTTAGGCCGATATGTATTCTTCTACATATTTTTGGTAATCAAAAAAGGCAATAAGCGTATATTGACTGCGTTGCGCAAAAGTTTTAGCGTCTACAAAATAGGGATTAGATTTGTTGCATTTTTATTATTTTTTTTTACGATTAATGGCGGTCGTCAGTTATTTTTCTAATGGTACTGTGACATTGCGGTGGACAGATCGGACACATTTTTGGGACCATTGACATTTTATACAGTGATCAGTGCTATAAAAATGCACTGATTTACTGTGAAAATGTCACTGGTAGGGAAGGCGTTAACACTAGGGGACGATCAAGGGGTTACATTTGTTACCTGGGTTTTTTTATATATACTGTGGGGGATGGTAGTGACTAGAGAGGGAGACATATCGCTGTTCCTATGTAGGAGCAGACAATCTCTCTATCATCTCCTGACAGAACAGGGATTTATGTGTTGCCGGCAGTCACCTGGTACCGTGCTGAGCAGCGGGCGTGCATCTGCCTGCTATAGCTGTTTAAAGGCAGACATTCAGCTACAGTGATTTCCAGGGAACAGCCGACCAGTTGTAGTGGGTAATGTGAAGGTTGAATTTCAAACATGTTTCTTCTTTTATTCACCTCCATTACATAGGGGATGGGAAGATTACTAGTCAGATTTTTTTTTCGGAGGCTTGTTCAGCATCCAAAAAGTGACGAGCGCTGCATTTCTGTGCAGTTCATTCATCAGGTGTTTTCTGTACGCTATGAAATTGTTCTTAGCCTGAAAAAAAAAGTACTCCAGAGTTGGGGATTTGGAGCAAATTTATTGCATTTCTTATATCAAAACCCAAAAGCTTATTTCTTTCTCGTACATCACGGGACACAGAGCGGCATATTCATTACTATGTGGGTTATATGGAGTACCTTCAGGTGTGGACACTGGCAATCTTCAAACAGGAAGTCCCCTCCCTATATAACCCCCTCCCCTAGAGGGAGTCCCTCAGTTTTTTCGCCAGTGTCTTAGGTGTTGGTCACGGAATAGCTTTGCTCCACATCCTTGGGATTAAGGGCGGGCTAACCGGATCTGTCCAAGGAGCCTCAGTGCCAAAGTGGACAGTACCCGGGCCCCAGACCGTGGGGTTTTGCCTATAATGCTCCTCTTTGGAGGGCTGGACCCTGGGCCCAGGACTTGGAGTTTGCAAAACCATAAAGTTCCTGTTTGCCAGGGTGCTATATAGGTCCAGGACAGTGGGTACCTTCATAGGACCCCAGGGCCTGAAGGTCTACTACGCTACCCACGGAGATGGGAGAAGATTGGATCAGTTTGCTGGTCAAACATCCTGCAGCATGGAGCAGGTAAGGGGGAGCCTGCGGGACTTGGTTCGACAGCAGGCTCCCCGGGGTAACCTAAAAGGGGGGATAGCCTAAGTATGCTCTGCATGGGCAACCGTGATCACTATGTCTAAAAGACAGGATGACACCCTTTCTCCCCCCATCACTAGGCCCCCCTGTTTAAATATGTGTTGCTAGCTAACCTGCTGTTTCTTCCTAGGGCTAGTAAGGATCCCTAGGGGCCTTGAGAGAGTCCTACCTGGCCGGGGGTTTGAATCTGCCGCCTGTTTCTGCGTGCCTGGATCTCCAGCAGCGCGGCTCCTCCATGTTCCTCCTGTTTCCGGCATACGCGCGCGCGCGCGTGCGCGCGCATGTCTTATTGACGTTTTTCGCGCCGTCCAGACAGGAGGGCGGGGGGGGGGGGCGGGCCTGCGGCGTCATACAGGGGCGCGCCTTTGTGCTGTTATAGACAGCAGGCTTTGTCAGTGCTCAGTCTGAGGCTGATCTTTCAAGGAGAGGACGCAGAGCGGCAGAACAGTGACTCCCGGTGGCGGAAGAGGGGTAGTACATGTGGACTTTGTTCCAATGCCTTTATTGTTAAGCCAAGAATCCCCCTTATTTTGCAGCAGGTTGGAGGCTGGCAAACTTAAAGTAGGGTCACTGTATGTTGTCAAGGAAAATATATAATATATAATATATAATTATTTAAAAAAAAAAAAAAAAAAAAGAAAAAAAACCAACATACGGGCCCATCAGTTTTTGGGGACACTAAGTGATCTATTCTCCCCTAAACTCTGAAATTTGTACTCCTGCCCACTACAGTCTGTTGTGTGGGCGGAGTCCCTCGATTTTGTATTATGGCTTCCAAGGGTTCGGGGTCAAAGGGTACAAAAAAGACCAAAAAACAAAAGGGTTCCCTTTCTGATTCTGATATGCCGATTCTTTCCCCGCAGCTTATTAATTTAAGGAGCGCCTTGGATGAGCCATTAGGGGGATCTGGTGCGGAGGCTGGCCCAGATCAGCCCAGCCCTGTGTTTATCACAGAGGAGATGCTAGCCGTATCCCTAGGGGGGCTAGAAGAGAGAATAGCGGCATTGATCGCTAGAGCTATTCCTGGTAAGAAACGGGTTAGATCCCCATCACCAGGGGGTGTATCCTCAGATGCTGAGATTCTCTCTCCGGAGGAATTAGAATCACAGGAGGATCAACTGGACCTGAACCAAGAGGGTTCAGGGATGGAGGGGTCTACCTCTGAGGAACCATTTTCAGACTCCCAGACAGAGAGACTGTGGGTACAGTCTTTGACGGACATGGTCCGCTCGGCATTTAGTTTACCATTGCCAGAACCTCAGGTTCCTCCGGTATCCTCTCTGGGCTCTTTGAAAGCCCCGTTAAGCAACGCAGTTTTTCCGGTCCATCCTCTCTTGGAGGAATTGATCTTTCGGGATTGGGTACGGCCGGACAGGATTTTTCTGCCACCGAACAGATTTGCGGTCATTTATCCCATGGAGGAAAAATTCTCCAAGAAGTGGAGGCTCCCAATAGTGGATGCAGCCATCTCGTGTGTGAATAAATCACTAACTTGCCCGGTGGAAAACATACATATGTTTAAAGATCCGGTTGATAAAAGATTAGAGACACTTTTAAAAGCATCCTTTGCTACGGCAGGAGCAGTGGTGCAGCCAGCGGTAGCTGCAATTGGAGTTTGTCAGGCATTAAAAGACCAGACAAAAGAGATGTTAAAGGACATGCCTACCCAACAAGCAGAGGAGTTTGCTGACATTCCCAGAGCTCTGTGTTTCGCGGTAGATGCTATAAAAGATTCTGGGCGGCGGAGCCCCCATGCAAAAAAAGCTTCTGGCAGGATTTCCCTTCCATGGAGGACGACTCTTCGGAGAAGATCTGGATAAATATATTCAGACTATTTCAAATGGCAAGAGTACCCTTTTACCGGTCAAAAAGACATTCCGGGCTCCTACATTTAGGAGGCAGTTTTTTCCTGTCTCGGGGCCCTCTAATTCCAGGCAGTATCGACGGCCGCCTGCACGATCCAACGTTATCAGTAGATCGCAAGGACAGACCCCTGGGGGTAAGAAGCCGTGGTATCGCAAGCCGTCAAAGACAGCCCCTAAGTCTGCATTATGAAGGGGCGCCCCCACTCTCAAGAGTGGGGGGAAGGCTTCGTCTCTTCTCAGAAGTTTGGGAAGCCAAGATCCCCGACAATTGGGTCCGGGCATCTGTAACCACAGGTTACAGACTGGAGTTTCTAAGATATCCTCCGCCTCATTTTCAAGAATCAAGGCTACCAAGGGATCCAGCAAGGAAGGCCTCAATGCTGGCAGCTTTGGATCACCTGCTTTGCCAGGACGTAATTATAGAAGTGCCAGCCCAAGAGCAAGGCCTAGGTTTCTATTCCAATCTCTTTGTCATACAAAGCCCAACGGCGATGTCAGGCCAATCTTGGACCTAAAGAGGTTAAACGGTTATCTAAGGGTGCGTTCCTTCCGGATGGAATCCATCCGGTCAGCAGCCGCCGCGCTTCAGAAAGACGATTTTCTGGCCTCCATAGACATAAAAGATGCTTACCTTCATGTACCAATCTTTCAGGCGCATCAAAGGTTTTTACGCTTCGCGGTGGGGCAGCGACACTTCCAATTCAGGGCGCTCCCTTTCGGGCTGGCCACGGCCCCCCGGGTATTCACGAAGATTCTAGCCCCAGTTCTGGCCAATTTAAGGATCCAAGGAGTCACAGTCCTAGCATACTTGGACGACCTTTTAATCATAGATCACTCACGGACGGGTCTGCAAAAGGCAGTAAACCTCACGGTTCGGTACCTCGAAGAATTCGGCTGGGTCCTAAACCAGGGAAAGTCAGCATTCCAGCCTACAAAGCAGTTGGAATACCTCGGCATGAGGTTAGACACAGAACATCAAAAGGTGTTCTTGCCCCTTGTAAAGATCAAGGCGATCAAGGGGTTGGTTCAGTTGGTTGTAAACAAGAAAAGACCAACTATTCGCCTGTGTATGCGATTACTAGGCAAGCTAGTGGCCACATTCGAGGCAGTACCATACGCTCAGATCCACACTCGCGTCCTACAGGCAGCCATTCTAGCAGCCTGGGGCAAGAGGGCACATGCCTTAGAGTCCCCTTTGACGCTATCATCAAGGGTCCGACAAAGCCTGGCCTGGTGGTTGAACCCTCAGAACCTTCTAAAGGGAAGATCCTTCAGCCCTGTTGTCTGGAAGGTAGTTACCACAGACGCCAGCCTGGCAGGCTGGGGGGCGGTCTTCGAGGGGTTCTCCCGCCAGGGAACTTGGGTGAAAGCAGAGAGGCAGCTCCCCATCAATATCTTGGAAATCAGAGCTGCTCGCCTAGCCCTGTTGGCGTGGACCTCCAGATTAAAGGGGTTCCCGGTGAGAATCCAGTCAGACAATGCCACGGCGGTGGCATACATAAACCACCAAGGGGGAACCAGGAGCCAGGCCGCTCAAAGGGAAGTGAACTTGATTTTTCAATGGGCAGAGGTTCATGTACCCTGCATTTCAGCGATATTCATTCCCGGAGTGGACAACCTGCAGGCAGACTTCTTAAGTCGCCAGAGTCTGTTGCCAGGGGAGTGGTCTCTGCATCCCCAGGTCTTTCAGACAATCTGCCAGAGGTGGGGAACGCCAGACGTAGATATAATGGCATCCAGGTTCAACAAGAAACTAGACAGGTTCGTGTCGCGAGCGAGGGATCCTATGGCCTGCGGAACCGATGCGTTGGTTTGCCCTTGGCATCAATTCAAACTTCTATATGCGTTCCCTCCACTACAGTTACTCCCCCGCCTGTTGCGCAAGATCAGAGTGGAGCACAAGCCAGTCATTCTAATAGCTCCAGCTTGGCCCCGGAGGGCTTGGTACTCACTAGTCCTGAATATGGCAGTGGGAGACCCTTGGACTCTTCCTCTACAACCAGACCTACTCTCACAAGGCCCGATCCTCCACCCTACATTACAGCGTCTAAATTTGACGGCCTGGAGGCTGAATCCCTGATTCTCAGGGGTAGGGGTCTGTCTAGGCAGGTAATCCCTACCCTGATTAAGGCTAGAAAGCCGGTCTCCAGGGTAATTTATTACAGGGTGTGGAGGAACTATATAGGCTGGTGTGAATCCAAAAGATGGAATTGCCGCAAATATACTATTGATAGGGTGTTAAGTTTTCTCCAGCTAGGAGTGGATAAAGGCCTGGCACTAAGCACAATCAAAGGACAGATCTCAGCTCTGTCAGTGTGGTTTCAGAGGCCGCTGGCCACCCACTCGCTGGTAAAGACCTTCTTACAGGGGGTCTTGCGTATTAATCCTCCTGTCAAGTCACCAGTTTGTCCTTGGGACCTAAATCTTGTCCTGTCCACTCTACAGAAACAGCCTTTTGAGCCTTTGGCTGAGATTCCTTTACTCTTACTGACAAGAAAACTGGTTTTCTTGGTCGCCATAGTTTCGGCCAGGAGAGTGTCAGAATTAGCAGCCTTATCGTGTAAGGAACCATATCTTGTTCTGCATAAGGACAGGGCAGTTCTCCGGCCCCATCCTTCCTTTCTACCAAAGGTTATATCCAAATTTCACTTAAACCAGGATTTGGTACTTCCATCCTTCTTTCCAAAACCTACATCTAGAAAGGAGGGGTTGCTGCATACCTTGGATATTGTCCGGGCCATGAAGGCCTATCTTAAAGCTACGGAAAAGATCCGGAAAACAGATGTGTTATTCGTTCTACCAGATGGCCCCAAGAAGGGGCAGGCAGCTGCAAAATCCACCATCTCGAGATGGATTAGACAATTAATCATTCAAGCCTACGGATTGAAGAGGTTGCCCCCTCCGTTGTCGGTAAAGGCCCATTCTACCAGGGCCATGGGCGCCTCTTGGGCAGCACACCATCAGATCTCTATGGCTCAGATATGCAAGGCGGCAACGTGGTCATCAGTCCACACGTTTACAAGGTTTTATCAACTAGACGTGAGAAGAAATGCGGATACTGCCTTTGGTCAGGCAGTACTACAGGCTGCAGTTTGAAATCCTCGGGATCAGAAACACCCTTGGTTATATAAAAAAAAAAAAAAAAAAAGAAAAAGGTTCTTCTTTCTTGACTAATTTGGAAATATTATTATGATTTGAGTTTAGCTCTAAAATTGAATCCTTCTTTGGAAGATGTCTCCCTCCCCTCATTAAAGCATTGCTTTCGGACATCCCACATAGTAATGAATATGCCGCTCTGTGTCCCGTGATGTACGAGAAAGAAAAAGGGATTTTTAAATACAGCTTACCTGTAAAATCCTTTTCTTGGAGTACATCACGGGACACAGAGCTCCCACCCCTCTTTTGGGTGACCATTTTGGGAGGCATACTGCTTGCTACAAAACTGAGGGACTCCCTCTAGGGGAGGGGGTTATATAGGGAGGGGACTTCCTGTTTGAAGATTGCCAGTGTCCACACCTGAAGGTACTCCATATAACCCACATAGTAATGAATATGCCGCTCTGTGTCCCGTGATGTACTCCAAGAAAAGGATTTTACAGGTAAGCTGTATTTAAAAATCCCTTTTTTTCTTATTCAGGATACCGTTCCAACCCCTTTTTAACCACTTCAGATCCACGCTATAGCCGAAAGACGGCTATAGCGTGGACCTGAATTGCCGGGAGGGTGTCCCTGGATGTCCTCCCGTGCACGAGTGGCATGCGTACCCTCTGCAGGGCGCGCGGCACGTTCTGTGATCAGTGAATCAATGAGACTTGGCTGATCATAGATCGATCCTGACCGCTTACCACGTGATCAGCTGTCAGCCAGTGATAGCTGATCATGTGATGTAAACAGAGCCGGTAATCTATTAATCACGCTGATAGTGAGGAGGAAAAAAATTGCTGATTACCGGCGGCTGTTGGAGTGTCTTGATGGAGAGGTGCCACCCGAATAACAGTGCCGCCCATCAGTGTCGCCTACCGGTGCCGCCTTGTCGGCGCATATCAAAGAAGGAGAAAAATTACCCGTTTGCAACAAACTATGAAACATGAATTTTTTTTCAACATTTTCAATGTTTTTTGTTTACCAAAAAATAAAAACCCCCAGCGGTGATTAAATACCACCAAAAGAAAGCTCTAATCGTGTGAAAGAAAATAATGTCATTTGGGTACAGCGTTGTAGGAATGCACAATTGACATTCAAAGTGTGTTGGCGCTGAAAGCTGAAAATTGGTTTGTGCAGGAACGGGGTTTAAGATGTTAATACCGAGAGAGGTTCCAGGCAGGGATGCCCATTATCCCCTCTCCTCTGCCCTAGCACAACTCATTCGATCTAACCCAAACATCAAAGGATTGGAACTTGGGGGTCATCACCATAAATTTTGCCTGTTTGCAGATTATGTCCTACTATTTGTTACTTTTGCCCCTCTTATCAGCAACGCCTCTCATTGAGATTCTTTCTAAATTTGGAAAATGATCAGGCCTAACAATAAACTTCCACAAATCCACAGCCCTAAACATTTCTTTATCACCAAATGGGGACACAGCAGTCGTGGTGGGAACGATCATCCACTCCAGACCCCACTATGCAAACGCCCTTTACCTCGGACTCTCAAAATACCAAATTGCTCAAATTAATGGTATCTAGTCCCATCCAGAATATCCAATCCCCCCCCCCCCAATATCTCTTTCACGGGTTTTGGGGCTGTACTACTCTGGGTTCACGTGTACATATATGGTGGGAATGTCCCATAGTAAGCTCCTTTTGGTTAGAAATCTTCAAAAAAAATTCTATGTTCAATATAACCCTTAAACCCAATCCCTCAGTAGCACTGAACAGAAAACCACAAATTATAACACACCGCCAATTCAAATTACACATTTTTATAACCACAGCAGCTAAACTGTAGCAAAAGTGTGGAAATCAAACTCTCTCTGCATAAAGTCAGTCAAACAAAAAGTCACACAATCTATGATGCATGCTAAAACTGAAACTATACTGCCAGATAAAGTTTCTAATTTTAAATCCTTATGGAGACCTTGGATCAAACATTTACCCCCTGGTTTGGACTGTTAACTTTTTTTCTCCCTGAAAGATAATATCCACCCCCCTACTATGATTACCTTCACCTGATTCTCTAACCATTGGTTAGAGAAGCGTGCCAGCGTGCCAAGCTTGTAGCCTCACACCCAAAAAGACTTAAAGGGTTTGTAAAGGATTTTTTTTTATCTTAATAGCGTCCTTTACCTTAATGCAGTGCTGTTTTCATGTCCTCATTGTTCATTTTTGCTCTCAAGTTGCTGTAATTCTTCTCTGATCTCCACACTTCCTGGTTGTCTGTTTCCTGACGACCACAGTGCTGTGAGCTTTCTCTCTGTGGTCACTAACTTCAAGGAGGTGTGATTTACTGTGTGTCTAAAACCCCATAGCACCAATCCATTTCGTTTTCCAAACCATCACTGCCCTGTATTGGCTCTGTGCAGCAGAGAGGCAGGAAACAACATGCAAAAACGAAACTAGAAACTGCAGGTACATTATATGATTGATTTTTATTTATTTTTAATCATTTTTAAAAGGAATCCGTTATTTATGTCTCTATACCCTGTAAACGGTAATTTCAGCAAAATAAAAATGTTTTATTTACAACTCCTTTAGGGCTGTAACTGGTGCCAAATTTGCTTAAAAAAAGCATTGAGCAAAGGCTGTGAATACTTTTGTACGTGTGTGTGTGTGTGTGTGTGTGTGTGTGTGTGTTTTTTTTTTTATAAATTTGCAAAGATTTTCGAGCAAAAGTCTTACGTTGTCCATTATGGGGTATTGTTAGTATAATTTTGAGGAAAATTATTTAATCCATTTTGAAATAAAGCTGTAACATAACAAAATGTGGAAAAAGTGAAGTGCTGTGAATACATTCTGGATGCACTGTATTTCCTATGACTAAAAAATGTTTTCTCCCCTCCCCATATGAATTCCTGACAGTGATATCAGATGTTCTGGATGACATTTGCATTCAATGCGCAAGTGTCAACTACTCACACTTTGACCTTTTACCCTTTCTAAACATTACATAAAAGTTGCATTAATGTTTGTTGATATACAGTGCCTTGCGAAAGTATTCGGCCCTCTTGAACTTTGAGACCTTTTGCCACATTTCAGGCTTCAAACATAAAGATATAAAACTAATTTTTTGTGAAGAATCAACAACAAGTGGGACACAATCATAAAGTGGAACGAAATTTATTGGATATTTTAAACTTTTTTAACAAATAAAAAACTGAAAAATTGGGGTTGCAAAATTATTCAGCCCCCTTAAGTTAATACTTTTTAGTGCCACCTTTTGCTGCGATTAAAGCTGTAAGTCGCTTGGGGTATGTCTCGATCAGTTTTGCACATTGAGAGACTGACATTTTTGCCCATTCCTCCTTGCAAAACAGCTCGAGCTCAGTAAGGTTGGATGGAGAGCGTTTATGAACAGTCGTTTTCAGTTCTTTCCACAGATTCTCGATTGGATTTAGGTCTGGACTTTGACTTGGCCATTCTAACACCTGGATATGTTTATTTGTGAACCATTCCATTGTAGATTTTGCTTTGTTTTGGATCATTGTTTTGTTGGAAGACAAATCTCCGTCCCAGTCTCAGATCTTTTGCAGACTCCATCAGGTTTTCTTCCAGAATGGTCCTGTATTTGGCTCCATCCATCTTCCCATCAATTTTAACCATCTTCCCTGTCCCTGCTGAAGAAAAGCAGGCCCAAACCATGATGATGCCACCACCATGTTTGACAGTGGGGATGGTGTGTTCAGGGTGATGAGCTGTGTTGCTTTTATGTCAAGCATAACGTTTTGCATTGTTGCCAAAAAGTTGGATTTTGGTTTCATCTGACCAGAGCACCTTCTTCCACGTTTGGCGTGTCTACCAGGTGGCTTGTGGCAAACTTTAAACACTTTTTATGGATATCTTTAAGAAATGTCTTTCTTCTTGCCACTCTTCCATAAAGGCTAGATTTGTGCAGTATCCGACTGATTGTTGTCCTATGGACAGAGTCTCCCACCTCAGCTGTAGATCTCTGCAGTTCATTCAGAGTGATCATGGGCCTCTTGGCTGCATCTCTGATCAGTCTTCTCCTTGTATGAGCTGAAAGTTTAGAGGGACGGCCAGGTCTTCGTAGATTTGCAGTGGTCTGATACTCCCATTTCAATATTATCGCTTGTACAGTGCTCATTGGGATGTTTAAAGCTTGGGAAATCTTTGTGTATCCAAATCTGGCTTTAAACTTCTCCACAACAGTATCTCGGACCTGCCTGGTGTGTTCCTTGTTCTTCATGATGCTCGCTGCGCTTTAAACGGACCTCTGAGACTATCACAGTGCAGGTGCATTTATATAGAGACTTGATTACACACAGGTGGATTCTATTTATCATCGTTAGTCATTTAGGTCAACATTGGATCATTCAGAGATCCTCACTGAACTTCTGGAGAGAGTTTGCTGCACTAAGAGTAAAGGGGCTGAATTATTTTGCACGCCCAATTTTTCAGTTTTTTATTTGTTAAAGTTTGAAATATCCAATAAATGTTGTTCCACTTCATGATTGTGTCCCACTTGTTATTGATTCTTCATAAAACATTACAGTTTTATATCTTTATGTTTGAAGCCTGACATGTGGCAAAAGGTCGCAAAGTTCAAGGGGGCCGAATACTTTCGCAAGGCACTGTATTTTACTAAATATATTGGGGGGCGCAGGTTATGTAAATGTTGAATTAGGAGAACTTGCAAGAAAAAGCTTTTATTTTCTAATGTTATATTTACTAACCTTTTTAAATCCTCAATATTTATTAAACTTGGGAAATAATTTTTTATTAAAATTAAAGCCCCATCTCCCCTGAAAAAAATATTTATAATATTTTAGAGTAGCTGCCTTGTGGTTTCAGGGAATAAAATGCCTGGGGACTCAAATGGTTAAGATCCTGTATCTTGTACTATAATCCAAGAAATGGTTTAGTCTGGCAAGTCAAAAAAAACTGTTTGCTGTTGTGGAGAAGTGAGGCACAAAGAAGAAAGTAGTGCTGTCTGCCTCTGCCTGTGACATTTATTTCAGGGAATAACCGTAGCGATGGGGTTGGTTTTCTGACTTCCCATATACTGTTGTTGTTCTCGAGATCGTGTGTGTATATCTTTCATCAGATACTAGAGATGTAGTGTTTTGTGTCTTGGTAGCTTGACAGATTTCGTCAATGTTGCCTTCTAGGTGTACACGTTATTGAGCAGCACAATTGTCCATACTCGGGAGATTGCATTCTGCATCATTCCTCGGGCTCTCTTCCCCATGCTGGAATTTATCAAACTACCCAGACAATGCATCTTCTTTTATCAAATCTGCCATCTCAAGGAAAAGCGATCCATATTTACAGTTGAATAAACTGAATTGGCTATACATTAGTACATGGAATGTTGGAAATTTAAAAGATAACTTGAGTAAAATCATATTTCAGTGTCTTTTGGCAAATTAAATAGCAATGTCTTGTCATTTATATTTTTGTATGCACTATTTGAAAGGCAAGCTATACGCCATCAAAATGTGGATGTTTGATATTTCCCATAGTTACTGATGTCTATGTTGTGGACTACAAAAAGTAATTTGACATAATGAGGTTTGATCTAACACAAGAATATTTGGCCAGTGCTGCAATGTTGAAGGCATACAGCTTTTGAGAACCGACATGTAAATATAGCTTGTGTGCTTTCGCAGAATCGAGTTTCAAATAAATTATATGAATGTATGTAAACATATATCACAAAATATACCACCAATTTTATCCTAATTGATGTGCACAAATCATCTCGAACCTCATCAACTCAGGGAATACATTCCCATTTTCATGAGTCCATCTATATGGGATACCTTTGTATATGAGCAATTTGAACACTATTCAGTTGTGTGGCATGCCAGTGGGTGTTTTTTTTTTTTTTTTTTTTTAACCACTTCAGCCTTGACCAAGTTCAAGAGACCAGCTCATGGTGCGATACTTAATAGTGTCTCTGTTAAAGGTTTGCATCATATGTGGTATATTTATATAGGTTAAAAGGTGTTTTTTTTTATTTTTTATTATGCGTGATTATCGTCTGGTCAGTAGTAAGCCCATTAAAACCGTAGTTATGGGCAATCAAAAAAAAGAGGGAGAAAAGAAACAATACAATGACTAGACCCATTGGACCCTCCCACCCCCCTCGTGGCTCCCACAGACTCTTAATTTATACTGTCACTGGTATCGCATCATGCGGTCACAATGACGGGGGATTTGATATTTACTCCAATTTAAAATTGGAATAATCTACTTTGTTACAAGGATAGAAAGCAAACAAGCCAAAGTTAAATTCGGATCCAGGTACAGTACCCCGGTCAGTCAATAGCTAAGACACCCTCAATCTGTCTGCGTAGCTCCATGTTTTTTTTAAATTTTACCATTTCTTCAATTTTTCACGAAAATCTCCCTTTGTTTCAAAAAGGTTCTCTTTAAGCTCCTCCATCCTATATGTGACCTCCACTGCATTTATCCAATCCCATACCGTAGGGCTTTTCTCATCCTGCCACTTCCATGGTATAAGTCTTTTTGCCGCATTCAGTAGGTGGGGTAGGAGGGATTGCTTATATTTTTTACGACCCTCGTGCCCACAATGGAAAATGACTTCCCAGGGGTTTTTCTTAATCTCCTTGCCCGTTATTTCTTTTATTAGGTTTAATATAGTGTCCCAATATTTCTGGATAATCGGGCATGTCCACCACAGATGGGCCATTGTTCCTACGTCAGGGCACCCCCTACAACACTTTGCAGACTGGTCTACTTTGAATTTGCTGGCTTTATCTAGAGTGATGTACCAGCCCGAAATACATTTAAAATTAGTCTCTGCGGTACGTGTATCTATAGCTGAAAAATGTGTCCAGTGCATAATCCTTTGTGACGTATGTTCCCCTTTTGGTATTCCCAACTCCCTTTCCCATTTTTCTACAAAGGGGGCTTCTTCCCGTGCTCCTGTTTTAATGAGTATACTGTAAAGTTTTGTGATCGTGCCCTTAGAATTAATTGATTTATATATCTTTTTTCTAATGGAGTCAGTTCCTCCTCCGTCCGTAGTGGGCGGGGGAGGTGACCTCCAAAGTGTTGCAGCTGAGAATAATGCCACCTATCGAGATTACAAAAGACAACTTTGGTCTTCAACTCATCATATGTCATCTCGCCGCCTTTAATTAAATCACCCAAGTGAACATCTTCTTTCTTAATCCAATTCCCCCCTATTTTTTTCCCCTGGTGCAAAAAAAGGATTTTCTTTTAGTTTCTTAAGTGGAGAATTAGATTTCCTATCTAAGAGTGTCTGAACCCTATCCCACATTTTTAAAGTATCTTGAATTATTTCAAACGTGTTGTGATCTAATGCCCTGTGTTGGGAGGGGATCCAGATGATATTGCTCAATAGGGCGTGGGCTTGTGCTTTCTCTATTTGGACCCATCTTTTGTTTTGTCTATCCCTAGCCCATTCTACCGCCCTTGAAAGGACCGCTGCTTTATAATAATTTTTGATATCGGGTACAGCTAGACCGCCATATTGCTTTTTTTGTTTTAGTACAGAGATATTCTATGCTTTTTTGTTTTCCATACATAATTCATAAGTAGGGAGTTCAGTATCTTTAAAAATTGTTGCGGTATTACTATTGGCAATGGCAAAAATGTATACAGGATCTTTGGGACCACTGCCATCTTTAACATGTTAATGCGTCCCACCCATGAGATGGGTTTATTTATTAACTTTTTTAATTCAGTTTTAATCTCGTTTAACAGGGGTATATAGTTTATTTTATATATCTTCTGGATCCTATTCGCTATTTTAATACCCTGATACTTTAATTCTTTGCTCCATGGGAAGTCACAGATCGCTTTTACTTGGTCTTCTTCTGTCTTATTCAAGTTTATGTTCAATATCTCTGATTTCCTGACGTTAACTTTGAAATTGGAAATAGTGCCGAACTGTTGTAATGTCCAAACGAGCTTAGGGATGGAGACTGCCGTTTTAGTCAGGAAGAACAGAATATCATCGGCAAAAGCCGCTAGCTTGTGTTCTTCCTCCTTTTCCCTGATGCCCTTAATAGCATGGTCTTTCCAGGTAGTAGACAAAAGGGGTTCCAGTGAAAGGATGAAGAGTAGGGGGGACAGGGGACATCCCTGTCTTGTCCCGTTCATCTCGAAAGATTCTGAGAATGTTCCATTTATTTTAATTTTAGCGGAGGGATGATGGTAGAGTGTTTTAATCCAGTTAGACAATCTTTTACCTATTCCCATTACACTAAGAGTTTGCATTATGAGTCCCCAGTCTACCCTGTCAAAGGCTTTCTCAGCATCCACTGACAGGAATAGACCCGGGGACCCATTCTGCCTCAGCTTCTGGAGCAAGAGAAGAGCTCTTATACTGTTGTCCTTACCCTCTCTGTTGGGGACGAACCCCACCTGGTCCGGATGGACCAGCTGGTGTATAACACTTTTCAAACGTTCGGCTAGTATTTTCGCAAACAATTTAATGTCCGTATTCAGTAAGGAGATCGGTCTGTACGAGGAACAAAGTGCTCTATCTTTCCCTTCTTTTAATATTATTGCTACAGATGCTGCAAGTGCTTCCCTACTGGTCTCGTATTCAGACCCTAGTCCATTAAAATATTTGCATAATTTCGGTATGAGAATGTCACTAAATTTTTTATAATAAAATACTGAGAACCCATCAGGCCCAGGGCTTTTCCCACCAGCTGTATTTTCTAAGGCTTTCTTAATTTCTTCTTCAGTAATAGCCTGGTCGAGATGGGTTCTTTCAGTTGCATCTATACAGGGTAATCCTGCTTTTTCTAGGAAAGCTTGAGTTTCAACTTCCTTTTCTCCTACCTGCCACTTGGCCTGGTCTATTGTATAGAGTTCTTCATAATAATATTTAAACGTTTTTGCAATGTCTGCTGTCGAGTAAACCAGATCGCAATTTTTTTTCTTAATTTTCTCGACATAGTTCCTAGCTTTCTTTTTTTGGGACATTTTGGCAAGGAGTTTACTAGGTTTATTACCCCATAGATATCTCTCTTGCGATATTTGAGAGCCTTTTATTTGCTTCTTGATCCATCATCCCCTTAAGCTCGTCTCTTTTGATAGTTAAGCTAAGAAATGTCTCATTTGATCTATGATTTTTATGTTCACTTTCTAAAATCATTATTTCTTTAGACAAAGTATCGAACTTCTTATTTTTCTCTTTTTTTCCTAGCCCCCTCTGAAATTAAGATCCCTCGGATATATGCTTTATGCGACTCCCAAAGGGTAGCGCTTGAAATCCCATCAATGTCGTTAAGTAAGAAGAAAGTTTTAAGTTCCTCTTCTATCCTTCCTGCCCCTTCATCTCGAATTAACTCATTGTTTAAATACCAGGCCGTTTGCTGATTCTTTTGCGTAAATAGTTTAATCTTCATAGTCACTGGGGCGTGGTCCGACAGAGTGATAATTCCAATGTCAGTCTCAGTGACTCGTTCTAGTAACCTATGATCCACCAGAATATAATCTATTCTGGTGTACGTACCGTGGGGGGGGAGAGAAGAACGTATAGTTCCGGATATGGGGATGAAAAGCCCTCCATGCGTCTACCAGTTGGCTGTCGTGTATCTTATGCTTTATTTTTTGCAATTGTACGTTGGTTGTCTCCGCCACACATGACGTACTGTCTACCTTGGGGTTTATAGGAAAATTTAGGTCCCCCATCAGGACTACATATCCCTCCGCAAAATTATGTAATTTGCCGAGAATTCGGCTTAAGTATTGAATTGGGTGTACGTTAGGGGAGTATATATTCGCCAAGGTATATTCCATATTTCCTATCAGACCTTTCAAAAATAAAAAACGCCCTTCTGGATCTGTCAGCCTTGCCTTGAGAGAAAACTCAATTCCTCTTGCGAACCCAATTGCCACTCCCCTGGCACGACTGGAGATGGAATCACCGTAGTACCAAGTTGGGTGTGCTGTTGAAAAGAGCTTTATATTTGAATCCAAAGATAGGTGGGATTCTTGTAAAAAAAAACTATATCCGCTCTATGTTGTTTAATCTCCTCCAGTACCTTGACTCTTTTACGAGCGGAATTCAGACCCTTCACATTATATGTTAGAAATTTTAATTCCGCCATATCTTCTTACCATTCCCCTGCCTTCCTGATCCTACCTTGTCCCTGGGAGCCACGATCGTTCCCCCCATTACCCCTTTCCCAGGCCAGATCTGGAAATATCTGCACCTCAGTACCCCCAAAACGCAAAGGGGGTTTCTTTCTTTGTTTTAGCCATATATCAGCCTTATCTTCGTAATAGCAGAATCTGACAATTATATCTCTAGGCTTCTCGCTCCCTCGTCCGTTTTTCCTTCCAATTCGATGTATCCTCTCAATTTTTAGGGGTTCTTCCATACCTTTTTCCAAGAGGGGGAGGAACAGATTGTTCACTATTTGTCTCAAATCTTCACCCCTCTCTTCTTTGATAGAGCGTATTCTCAAATTTTGCCTTCTGTTGCGGTTCTCTTTGTCCTCCAATCGGTATTGCAAAAGCCTCTGATTACGTTTCATGGTGAAATATTGATTCTGTAATTGGAGTATTTCAGCATCTTGTTTTTCGATTGTTGTTTCCATCTCTTCCACCCGTGTTAAGATGTTATTAATATCAGATCTTAATATACATAATTAGTCTTTGATCGCGTTTTCGAGTCTTTTCAGCATCTCTTCCAGTTCAGCCTTTGTTGGAATATGCGTATCTGATCTGAGCTCCTCGGGCATGCTAAGGTCTGGGTCACCCTCCGTTGTCATGTCTGCAGTTGCGAGCCCAAGCCCTGCCCCTCCCGCGCCTTTCTTAGAGACTTTGGCGGAGCTTTTAGATTTCCCATCCGGGGTCATGTAATGCCTGATGGTACTCGAAGCGGGAGTGTCCTTCTGGGTTTTCAGGACAGACCCCCTTGTTGTTTTACTCATGTTGTAATTTTTCCTGGATCTGATACGCTTCCCCAGTTTCAGACAGTGGGTATTATCCCGTTATTATATATTTTGTTAGTACGCAAATTTAGGTCTTATTCTGCGGCCTTGGCCTAATGCCGGTGGTCTGTATGCAATGCCGCTGTGGTTGTTAATATATGGCCGAGCCCCGTCTCTTAGAGTTAGATCTTATTTGTCGGATACCCAGTGAGGCAGCGACCTAACTCGGGCTGTGTATTGACCTCTCACACTGGGTCTCAGGGTCTACCTGCTTCTTAGAAAATTGCTTTCGTTGTGTGCCCCTAAGCGCACCCGGACCCTCCCCTTCAGCTCTCCTGCCCCTCCGTGATATCCTGATCTAATGTGACCTCATGCACAACCCCAACACCTCGTGTCCAAGGTGCGGGGACAAGTATCTCTACCCCTTTTTGTGAATAGTAGACACTCAATATGCAAAAAGAAAAAAAAACAAGAAGCCTGGTTCAATTCTCAAGTGACAGTCTTTTTGCACTATGTTCGCTGGAAGGTGAGCTCAGGTTTAAAAAACAAACCAAGGGATTTGCAGCCAGGGAATTATAAACAAAAAGAAGCGGAAAGTGCTTTATAGATGGTTGAACATACATGAATAAAAAAGATCTTACCAGTCTCTCTGTTAGTATGATTATGTACTGCTAAGCGCAATACTGCCGTACATCCTCCCTTGCACAAGGCTCTATGGCCACAATATTACCTGGGTGTAACGGAGGAGGGATGGCTTCCCAGCCGTGAGATCCGGAAGCATAGGAGAGGCGGGGGGGCGGAGGGTCCTCCTAAGAAGTCCGGCGGGACCTATGCACCGTTATGCTATGGTCCCGCGCAGCCACCCAGAAGAGGGAGGGGGGAGGGGGAGCGAGAGCGGCCTCCGTGCGGCGGCGGGGGAGAGCGCTGGGGGAGGTATACTCGTTGACGGCTAGCAGCTCCGCTGGTTCTCGCGCTGCATCCCCGTTCCGTCCTCCGATACATCCCCCGATCTGCCTGTGTCCTCCATCCCCCGTCCCCGGGCTGGCTCCTTGGCGTGGTCGGCTCCTCCCTCAACGTGCACGCACCTCACGTGCTACACGCAGTGGGTGTTTTTTATCTGGTGTAAAATGCAGAATTTTGTGTTTTTTTTGCATTTGTTCGAAGTGCTAATATTCTTAGGCATTACACATAAATTCTGTTGTGTTTTGTGTGCCTCATTTCTTCTTGCATTGTATTCCCATTGGACCGTGCGTGTGTTTGTGACCTGAAAAATGTTTAGCTGTTACTTTGCTTATGAGCCTTGTGATAAATGTGTCATTCTTTTCTCCAAGGCTATTGAAGGTATTTATCAGTAGTTGAAATACAAGTTAGTTATGTGCTTCCTTTTTTGAAGATCAACAGATCAAGGGCCTTCGGGTTCATTTTCTACAGTTTTTATTCTTGGTTACCTTTTTTACATTAACCACTAAAACTGTTCACCTCCTATGGACCAGAGCAAATTTTACACTTCTGCTATTGATTTTTGTTTTATTTCAGTGATATCTCAATCATTACTAAAGATAACAAAGTAAACCATATCGTTTTTGTTAAAGGACAAACCAGACTTTCTTTTCATGATATTGTCTTGCAACTCTTATTTTTGTTCCTTAAACGAAAACAAAGCAAGTTTCCTTTTTTTAGTGCAGTGTTTAAAAATAAATCGTTCCAAACGCACTTTTTTTTTTTCAGTATTTTGTTCCATTTAACTGCTTGCGGACCTCCGCATGTACATTTACGTCAGCAGAATGGCACAGGCAGGCACATCAACGTATATATACGTGCCTGCCTTGCCGTGGGTCGGGGGTCTGATGTGGCGGTACATGCGGTGGTCCCCGTGGCTGGTCGAGCGATCTGGGATGAGGGGGCGGCTATTCGTTTTTGTCCGCCCCCTCCGGATCGCTCCCAGCCAATCCGTGCTCCTGCCGTGTCACTTCCTCCTCCTGTGTAAACATAGGAAGAGGGAAGTGATGTGATCTCTCCCCTCGGCGGTATTTTCAACCGCCGCTGAGGAGAGATCACATCTCGCAGTAAGTCTGCACAACACTACACTGACACCAGGACACACAGGCAGACTTAACCCCTTGCGATAACCCCCCCCCCCCGTCACAGTGTCACTGAATACAGTAATCATATATGTATGACTACTGTATTTAGTGTCAGTGTGACAGGCAGTTAGTGTTAGGTTCAGGGTAGGCCCCGTACCCCCCTAATAAAGTTTTTTAACCCTTGATCACTGCCCTAGTTAACCCTTTCACTCACTATTGCCAGCGTCACTAAGTGAAAAAAATTCTGATCGCTGTATTAGTGTCGCTGTTCCCGCTAGGTAGCTAATTTTTTTTTATTGCGATTTTTTTTTTTTTTTTTTTTTTTTACTAAACACATGTGGCTAAATAAATTTTGGCCTTGGGGTCCTTTCCCACGTGCGGACCGTTTTTTTAGATCCGTTTTTTTATCATCAGTTGATCAGTTTTTCATCCGTTTTTTCATCCGTTTTTTTTTTTTTTTTTTAATAGAACTTTATTTTTATTACATATTTTGATGAAAAACGGATGTTAGCAGATCGGATGGTAAACGGATCATCTGCTAACGTCCGTTTTTCGTCCGTTCCGTTTTTTTGACGGAAGAAAAATAGGGTTTTCTTCTGTCCAAAAAAACGGAGCTTACCGCAGACGGATGTTAACGGACGTTAGCGGATGCTCATCCGCTAACGGACGCTAACCCATAGGGAAGCATTGAGGTCCGTTAACGGACGTCCAAAAAACGGACGAACTGAATGGAAGTGTGAAAGAGCCCTAATTCTTTGACTAAAATTTTTTTATTTGATTTTTCTTATAACAAAAAGTAAAAATATCGCTCTATTTTTGTATATAGCACAAAAAAGAAAAATCGCAGAGGCGATCATATACCACCAAAAGAAAGCTCTATTTGTGGGAAGAAAAGGATGCGAATTTTGTTTGGGAGCCACGTTGCACGACCGCGCAATTGTCAGTTAAAGCGACGCAGTGCTGAATCGCAAAAAGGGGCCTGGTCCTTTCCCTGCATTTTGGTCCAGGTCTTAAGTGGTTAAAATAACACTAAAATTATGATTCTGGAACAGAGTATTACAATATTTCCAAATTTAATACTTTTTTGTTCTCTCAATTTTGAGCTTTTTTTTTATGGGATATGTGTAAATCTCTATGGTAAATGTGTAAAAATATTAGAACAAAAACGTTTGAAAAAGGTTATATAATATGAAATAAAATGAGCAGGAAAGTAAACTGAGGATAAGGAGATAATTGCGGTTGATTAGAGTAAACTAAGAATGATTAAGGGGTTATACCAACTTTTTTGCAATCGGGGTGCCTTTAAGTTTCTTCAGGGGTGCCTTGGAAAAATGGCTAAAAAACTTCCCAAACATGTTTTCAAGCCGGCAGGTGGATCAGGCTTGCATGTTTCATTATGCACCCTAACAGCCAATGATGTAATCAGTTGATAAGGAGGATGTCCGTTGCCTGCACCTCCTTGTTTGACCCTCCTTTCCTCCTCTCCTTCAGCACTTGGGTCACCTTAGCTGATTCATGGTGAGAAATTGAGGGAGATGAGGAACATTGGATTACTAGTCAGTACCAGTATGCAAAAGTGTATTTGCTTTGTAAGAATAAATCACCTCTAACATTGTGTCCTATGTGTGTGAATGTTGCGGCATTATATAAAACTATTAGAATATTTTTTTAAATTTTTTTTAATGGGGTGTCTCAAGACTGTTCATGATTTTAAGGGTGCCTTGACTGGAAAAATGTTGAGAATTTGGGTTAAACCAAAAAATAATAATTATAAAACAAAAATGTTATTTCTATATTTTGTCTGGAGCAGTGTTTACAAACACTGATTCAGCCTTTTTTATTTTATAGCTGCTACTTCTGACACCTGTTCCAGCATATACAGTGATCCTGGCTTTGCTTAACCACTTCCATACCAGGCACTTACGCACCTTCCCGCCCAAGCCAATTTTCAGCTTTCAGCACTGTCGCACTTTGAATGACAATTGCGCGGTCATGCTACACTGTACCCAAACAAAATTGGCATCCTTTTTTCCCCACAAATAGAGCTTTCTTTTGGTGGTATTTGATCACCTCTGCGGTTTTTATTTTTTGCGCAACAACTAATAAAAGACTGAAAATGTCAAAAAAAAAAATACATTTTTATATTTTTCTGTTAACTTTTTTGTAAATAAGTAAGTTTTCTCTTTCAATTACGGGCACTTATATGGCGGCACTGATGAGGTGGCACTGATAGGCACTGATAGGCGGCGTTGGTATACGGCACTGATGGGCACTCATAGGTGGCACTGATGGGCACTCATAGGTGGCACTGATGGGCACTCATAGGCGGCACTGATGGGCACTGATAGGCGGCACTGATGGGCACTGATAGGCGGCACTGATGGGCACTGATAGGCGGCACTGATGGGCACTGATAGGCGGCACTGATGGGCACTGATAGGCGGCACTGATGGGCACTGATAGGCGGCACTGATGGGCACTGATAGGCGGCACTGATGGGCACTGATAGGCGGCACTGATGGGCACTGATAGGCGGCACTGATGGGCACTCATAGGCGTCACTGATGGGCACTCATAGGCGTCACTGATGGGCACTCATAGGCGTCACTGATGGGCACTCATAGGCGTCACTGATGGGCACTCATAGGCGTCACTGATGGGCACTCATAGGCGTCACTGATGGGCACTCATAGGCGTCACTGATGGGCACTCATAGGCGTCACTGATGGGCACTCATGGGCAGCACTGGGAACTCATGGGCAGCACTGGGAACTCATAGGCGGCACTCATGGGCAGCACTGGGAACTCATAGGCGGCACAGAATGGCACTTATGGGTGGCATGGGCATGGATTGGCACGGAGGGGTGGCACTGATGGACTTTGAGGGATGGCACTGATGTATCTGTTGCCAGTCAGTGCCCATGTGTGAGCACTGACTGGCATCTTTCTTTTTTTTTTTTTTGCCCTGCCAGTGTGGGCATCCCTGGTGGTCTAGTGTGGGCATCCGAGGGGGGGCTGCGCAGATAAACAATCAGCGCGAACCCCCCCTGTCAGGAGAGCCGCCGATCGGCTCTCCTGTACTCACGTCTGTCAGACGCGTGTGAGGAAGAGCCATCTACGGCTCTTCCTGTTTACATCGTGAACAGCCGTGATTGGACACGGCTGATCACGTGGTAGCGAACCTCCGCCGGAGACTCGTTACCGAGTTTGAAGATGCAGGGTGTCAGACTGACACCCCGCATCAACGATCGCCAAATCGTGCAGGACGTTGGAGAACGTCCAGTCACGATTTCATAACCACTTACCGGACGTCAATCTCCTATTGACCGGGCGGGAAATGGTTAATGAAAGCCGACAATCGTAGTCCCAGCAGCAGGGCAGAGATACTGGACATTTTACACACGTACTGAGTACAATGATGACCTTTGGGAATGTGCGAGTAAGGAAGTTGCCAGAGATTTTCGATATTAGACTGAAGTGACTTCTAGTGTATCCTTTCCTGAGTTATGCCAATTTGCTAGAGCTCTACTAGTGAATATAATGACAAAAGTGAAAAAAAGTGTTTTTAATTTTCTTTCTTTAGAAATACCATGTACATAAACTTTCAAAATGAATACTTAAGAATAATTGCAATAGAAGAGCAGAGATAATGCAGCACAAAATCTTTAGGTTCTGTATCTTGGCTCCTGAGAGAGAAAGAGAGAGACAACTGAGATACTGCTTTAATAATACACAAGACTCCACTTATACTATGAAAAACACACATTGATATCCAACCCCCTTAAAGTGTTACTAAACATAAAACTTTCTACCTTTTTAATGCATTGTATGCATTAAGGTAAAAAATAATTTCAATTTCCCTGTGTGAAACGTAAGACCCCAGACACACTATTAAAAAGAATAAAGGCAAAGCCCCCTAGTCGGACTTTAAAGGCACTGTGGTGTGTCAAATGTAGTTAGAGAAAACATAGTATTACAATATAATTTATTGAAGAAGTATCAGATGAAAGTTGATTACATGATCTATAACAAATACAAAAAATACAAAATAATGAAATATAGTTCAACATATATTGCTGTGTGATGTGATGCCCTGTGTGGTCCCGACGTTTCAGGGAGACATAGTCCCTTTCTTCAGGGGTGTTCCAGGATTCACAGCTCTAAAAATGTATGGGAAATGATCAGGATAATCCTAATAATGTTGATGATGTTGTTATATAGATTAATACTGAAGTACTTACAGTGAACTGTATGGTACTTCAAGTCAGTAGATCATGTATTTAAAAGCATGGGTTTCCGGATGATCCGAGTCTGCTGGCCTGGCCACTGACGACAGAGCAGGGTGTGTTGTTGCCAGATATAAATATGCTGCTGGAGTCAGAGGACATAAATATTAACACACATCATTACAACTTTAGGCTCCTATGTCCTCTGACTCCAGCAGCATATTTATATCTGGCAACAACACCACCCTGCTCACAATTCTGCTCTGTCGTCAGTGGCCAGGCCAGCAGACTCGGATCATCCGGAAACCCATGCTTTTAAATACATGATCTACTGACTTGAAGTACCATACAGTTCACTGTAAGTACTTCAGTATTAATCTATATAACAACATCATCAACATTATTAGGATTATCCTGATCATTTCCCATACATTTTTAGAGCTGTGAATCCTGGAACACCCCTGAAGAAAGGGACTATGTCTCCCTGAAACGTCGGGACCACACAGGGCATCACATCACACAGCAATATATGTTGAACTATATTTCATTATTTTGTATTTTTTGTATTTGTTATAGATCATGTAATCAACTTTTATCTGATACTTCTTCAATAAATTATATTGTAATACTATGTTTTCTCTAACTACATTTGACACACCACAGTGCCTTTAAAGTCCGACTAGGGGGCTTTGCCTTTATTCTTTTTGATTTCTCATTTGGATGTGGCACTTTAGAAAATCAACTCTGATAATCCCCTTCTTGCCAGACACACTATTAGATTTTCTGAAGATTTTTGTCTTGATAGTTGCCAAAACCATGTAGTGCAAGGGCCTGCCTGATTGTATACAAATTGAAACTCTCTTTAAAGGGGTTTTTTCCCTAAATTTCTTCACTTACCTCATCCTTCGATTTTGCTTTTAAATGTCCTTATTTCTTCTGAGAAATCCTCACTTCCTGTTCTTCAGTCTGTAACTCCACACAGTAATGCAAGGCTTTCTCCCTGGTGTCAGGACACTCTCTCTACTTTGCAGGTAGAGAAAAGAGCTGTCTGTTAGTGGGCGTCCTGACACTCCTGCTCGCCCCCTCCCCCTCAAGAGGCTTTCTCCACACCAGGGAGAAATCCTCACATTACTGTGTGGAGTTAGACAGTAGAACAGGAAGTGAGGATTTCTCAGAAGAATTGGGGCTATTTAAAAGCAAAATCGAAGGATGAGGTAAGTGAAGGAGGACTGCACTAAGGTATCCACATTTTTCATATAATCCTGTTATACTTGCCTCCAGGAGATGGCGCCATCATACTGCAGGCAATTTTTCTGACACGGCTTAACACTAGCTTAGAGCCTGCCCTTTGATTTCCAGATGATGGGTAGAAATCATATTTTCTCTTCATCAGTATTGCAAGGTGTTTCAAGAGGGGCTTTGATGGAAATCTTCTTCCAGGAAATGTAGAATAATTTCAGTCTGGGGCAGATATAACCGTCATAAAATGCCACAAGGTAGTATGTGTGAAATCTTCGCCTGGAGATCAGATCTTTAATTTATAACCTCCTGCCATATCCACTGGCTGTAAGGTTATATTCAAAACAGATGGCTCATTGATGGCCAAAAAATGTATTACAGCCATTCTTGACAGATACACCGATTTTTAAATCGGTGATTCATATCTGCGCCGATCTATCAAAATGTTGTGCAGTCCAACACACCCTCCGTCTGAATGTTTCCTAAACCAATTTTGCAGAGGATGAGCATGAAAGAAGCAAATGTTGGCAGGTGCTACCACCTTCTTAAAATATTGCAAGTAGCTTGTCTCTGGTGCCAAGGAATATGGCATGCCAACTTTCCTTCAAGTAGGAGCTGAAGCATGTCAAACGCTACACGGTGCAGTGCAATTTGCTCAGTAGGCTGCTCGTGTGCCATGCTGGAATATCTGTGCAGTTTCCTCTGGCTTCCCCTTTTTAAATATAGACGTTATCTTGCCTAACTGTGTACCTGTGTATCTCTTCGGTCTCAGAAGGAAAATATTGCAGTGGCTTTCAGTCCCGTTGATTACGAGGAATAGCTTTCATTCATTGTTTTTGGCTTTTTTTTTTTTTTACTCCCCGGGTTAGTTGCTGTACCATGCCTTGTTTCTGTGACCAAGGGTGCACACACCTTACAGTTGCTTAAGCATGATGTCTTGGTACTTTTATGTGGCGGTACATAAACATGGACATACACAAGGGGCAGCGTGATGCTTTTCATTTTAGCACAAGCCATGCATGGGTAGAGAGAGTACCTGATATTGGCACTGGATCGTGGAGTAGTTTTGGCAATGCAAGTTTTGTAAGGCTATGAAATTTACATCACAATGAAAATGTGTGATGCACCCTGGTCTTTAAGAGTAGTGCACAGTTTTAAATGAAAGAACTGCTAAAATCGCTAAACGCAATCAATTACCAGTTTCTCCCTTTGACATCTAGAGAGTGAGAAGCCATTGTGAGGAGCATTTGTTATGAGCTCTGTCCCTGCCACTGGATCCTGTACATATTCTGCTGTTTCAGTGCGACACCTTCACATCAACCTATCACCTTCAGGGATCTTTAAACTGCCTCTGCCTGCCTCTGCCTGCCAATATGGTCGGAAAAGGACAGGCAGCCCTTAAATAGCAGAGAAAAAGTTGGCAATGTATGCCAGAGAACAGGGTTAAGATGTCAGCGGCTTCTCATCACATGGTGCCCAGTGTTCACATGTGGAGAAAACAGTCCGGGAAGGGCGCACGTCTGCATTCCACTAAACAATTTAATATTGAGGTTTACAAAGGAATTTGGTGCACACGAGCAATATACAGTATTTAGATAAACGTTTTTGTGCCAAAGTGCAGCTTTAAAATAAAAATGGTGTTATGAAGGAAAGGATGACATTTTTAAACAAAATATTCTTCCTGTCTAATAAACTAGTAGTAGAAACTTCCTGCTGTTTGTGCATTTCTTTTGTCAGTAATTGCAGCTAACAAAGACCAATATCCTGCCATTAACTTATGTGTTTGTAAGTGCTACCACAGTCTAAAAAAACAAAAAAAAAAAAACTAGGGTGGAAATCTTTCTATATGGTTTAATAAAGTTAGTGGAATGGGTGTTTGGACATCCGTTGATGAGTGTTAGGAGACCAATTTTTATTTGTTCTTAAGGACATAAAGTATAGCAGTAATAAATTGGCGAGCTGGGTATTATTGCTTGAGGTGAAAGCACACTGTATGAGAATGCACTTTAAAGAAACGCGCATAGGGGACACTTTCCCATCTGCTAGCCTTGGTTCGCCTGTACCAAATACAGCACAAGAAATTATTGCTTTGAGTCAGAAGGGAGACATTTGTCAGCAGAGCAGTCATTTTGTTTCTTTTGTAATCTAACGCCATGCGTTATAATTTTTTTCCACTACACAATTGCCCAACATAGAGAGTGTCATTCACACCAACCTGCTGTTTTAAAAATTTCAAATCAGTCTGGTGCCTTTTTCCATTTCTTGTATGTTTTAAGCTGATATCAGTTGAGGTGTGACACAATTCTGGCTTGTACCAGAATTGATATGTTAGTAATCAGACTTGGTGAATAGTTAACTTGAAACTTTAAATATTTTCATAAAGTACTGTATATCTAAAGCTGAATTTTTTTTTTTTATAACTTTTGGAGGGAGTAAGGAAGTTATACAATCCCTGATGGATTTGTTTTGCTTCCTGAAACATGTACGGCATGCCATTGCTATTTGAAACTAGGAATAGCAACTCAGAATTAAGTCTGGTCTCCTGATCTGCATCTCCAGGTCGGTGAAAGTGCCAATGCAAGATCACTATGACAGGGCAGTTATACATTTTCTAAGCTGAGGTCAGCAATAGCAGCCTTCATAATACTTTAAAGTGAAAGTACACCTGATTTATGAAATTTTACCTAAGCACATAGAGTATCTCACAAAAGTACAGCTTGTATAACCGTGTAAATTGGCCGTCCCCTCAAAATAACACACACCCAATAATGTCAAAACCGCTGACAACAAAAGGCAGAACCTTGGCACCCCAGATGTTTTGGAATTAGATTTCCAATGATGCTCATGCACTCTGCAGTGTAGTTGCGCATCTTGGGAAATGTAGTTCCAAAACATCTGGGATGCCAAGGTTCCCCATCACTGGCCTAGGCTATAAGAAGATTGCCAAGACCCTGAAATTGAACTGCAGCACAGTGGCCAAAACCATACAGCGGTTTAACAGGACAGGTTCCACTCAGAACAGGCATCGACCAAAGAAGTTGAGTGCATGTGCTCAGTGTCATATCCTGAGGTTGTCTTTAGGAAATAGATTTAAGAGTGCTGCCAGCAATACTGCAGAGGTTTAAGTGGTGGGGGGGTCAGCCTTATGGTGCTCAGCAGTGACATGCGGTGAGTTCAGTGGTGGCTAGTGAGTATCAGAGCCAGATACACACAGAATAGGTGGCGCCATGGTCGACCATAGAAGGTGACATGCTCAGCGTCATATCCAGAGGTTGTCCTTAAAGAATAGACATAGGAGTGCTGACAGCATTGCTGCAGAGGTTGAAGGGGTGGGGGGGTCAGCCTGTCAGTGCTCAGACCATACGCTGCACACTGCATCAAATTGGTCTGCATGGCTGTCATCTCAGAAGGAAGCCTCTTCTAAAGATAATGCACGCAAGCCCACAGTTTTCTGAAGACAAGCAGACTAAGGACATGGATTGATCAAACCATATCCTGTGGTCTGATGAGACGAAGATGAATTTGGTTCAGTTGGTGTCAAGCATGTGTGGCAGCAAGCAGGTGAGGAGTACAAAGACAAGTGTATCTTGCCTACAGTCCAGCATGGTGGTGGGAGTGTCATGGTCTGGGGCTGCTTGAGTGCTGCCAGCACTGGGGAGCTACAGTTCATTGCGGAAACCATGAATGCTGACTATAGGCAGTATTCCAACATAACGACCCCAAACACACCTCCAAGACCACCACTGCCTTGCTAAAGAAGCTGAGGGTAAAGGTGATGGACTGGCCAAGCATGTCTCCAGACCTAAAGCCTATTGATCATCTGTGGGGCATCCTCAAACAGAAGGTGGACGAGTGTAGGTCTCTAACATCCACCAGCTCAGTAATGTCATCATGGAGGAGGGGAAGAGGACTGCAATGGCCACTTGTGAAGCTCTGGTGAACTCCATGCCAAGAGGGTTAAGGCAGTGCTGGAAAATAATGGCAAATATTGGCAAATTGGGCCCAATTTGGACATTTTCACTTAGGGGTATACTCACTTTTGTTGCCAGCGGTTTAGACACGAATGGCTGTGTTCAGTTATTTTAAAGGGACCGCAAATTGAAACTATTATACAAGCTGTATAATCACTACTTTACATTGAAGCAGGGTAAAAAGATATAAGAAAATATTTACAAAAATCTGAGGGGTGCACTCACTTTTTGTGATACTGTATATCTGTCGTATTTTTTTTCACTCCTGTTTTTAATACAGTATTTTTGCTTAATCTGCATCTATTGGAATTTCAATAGAGCTGGGCTACAGAAAAATAAAAAAAATTAGGTGCAAAAGGCTTTCCACAGGCCAGTGAGACTTGCACATAGAAGGCGGCTTAAAAATATGCATGAACACAAGTGTCACAAAATGTACAAAATAATAGTTTAAAGCCTATATGTAATGTATCCACAAAAATCCATGTTTAAATGAATAAATTAATACAGTAATAGTTAAAAAGGGGGGAAAAACTGGGGGGGGGGGGTGTTTTATAGTAAGAGGAGCAACAAGAGAGAGAAAGAGAGCCCAACTGCACATGCATATATTCTCAAAGAAATAAAAGCATTTTGTCAGATTTGAAGCCATTGGTGTCCATATATAGGATCCCCACATCATCTATTTGACTCTGAAAGACTCCTATCAAAGTGTCAATTCTTCCATCCTCATTAGGTTACGTACTTCAGTGGTCCCTTCTCCCATTGAGAGTTTGTAGAATGTCTAGCAATCCGGGTACTAGCTGCACAAAGAGGGAATCTAAGAAAGAACTTCTTGATGCATGCTATTGAACCAGGAATTGCCGACAGCAGACGATCTCCGTTGTCCGTTTTAAGAGTAGAAATTGTAACTATTATGTATTTGTGCTATTCTGTCCCAGAAGCATGCAAATGTGTATGGCAGTTCCGCCTTCTGTGCAACAATGCCAATATTTATTCAAGTTTGAGGCAGAGATTGGCTAATTCCTGAGTGATTGTGGCCATGCAAAGTGTTTCTATATCTTATTTTTTTGCCACATTTCCCCAAAACGTGTGGCAAGAGTTTAAGTACTTGCCGACCAGCTCACACAGATATTCTGTGGCAGGTCGGCTCACCTGCATGAACCGACGTACCTGTACATCAGTCTGTGTTACGATGGCGGGCCCCCGATTGCAGTGGGGAGAGGCAGAACGGTGAGCTGCCTATGTAAACAAGGTGATTCCCTGTTTTGCCAGATGACATGACGGAGATCTACGGTTCCCAGTGATCGACATAGTTTTCTCTGTCATGTTCCATTAAGCCCACCCCCCTAAAGGTAGAACACACCCAAGGAACACATTAAACCCCTTGATTAGTGTTAACCCCTTCTTTGCCAGTGAATCTTTTACGTTGATCAGTGATATAAAAATGCGCTAGTCAATGTAAATATCTCATTGGTCCCCAAAATGTTTCATTTGGGGTCAGATTTGTCCGCCTCAATGTCGCAGTCCTGCTAAAAGAAAAAAGGCAGATTGCCACCATTACCATTACGTAGTTCGTATAAGAGAATAACTTTTGCGTAAACCAATCAATATACGCCTATTGCGATTTTTGGTATAAAAAAAATATATATATCGGCCTTAACTGATGAATACATTTTTTTGGATATGTATTATAGCAGAAAGTAAACATTTATTTTTTTAATAATTGGTTTATAGCGTAAAAAATAAAAACCGCAGAGGTGCTCAAATTCCACCAAAAGAAATCTCTATTTGTGGGTAAAAAAAACATAAATTTAGTTTAATTACAGCGTCGTATGACCACGCAATTGTTTGTTGAAGTCACGCACTGCCGTATTGCAAGAAATGTCCTGGTCATTAAGGGGGCAAATCCTTCCGGGGATGAAATGGTTAAATATTGAATAGACTATCCATGCCTCTTAAAAAAAATACCTTAAGTTGTCTGCGTTCCAAAACGTGGTCATTTTGTGGGTGTTGTGTTTTTTTTTAGAACAGTTTTTTATTAGTTATCTCAGCAGGTAAAAAGACAAAAACGGAACACAGCGAGTTCCAAGCAACATTTAAAACGGATATAGCAAATACAGACATTTTAGCAGTAGGTGGAGCAAGATCATTGCTATGTCCTACTATGAACTGTCGTAGTAGTTGAGGTTTGCCATAGGGTAGGTGAGAGCCTATGGGATATGGGAAAAAGAAAACACAAAATGAAAAGTAAGAGGATACCTGGAGAAAAATAGTTGAAAGAGAAAGTAAATAAACTATTGGCTCAGGGCAGGTCCTGCCGGTGGTGCCTCAACTCCCAGACCTTATCGTGCGATTCCAGCCTATCCTGTAATCTAGTTGTCATTTTGTTATGTTTTTTCCATTAGCTCCATGTTTTTAATTCTGGCAAACAGACTGTCTTGGGAGGGAGGAGAGCGATGCACCCAGTTGAGGGCAACCAGACATCGTGCGGCTGTAAGGATGTGTGATTAAACAGCTTCTTGGATGGTTTGGTAATTGTGAACCATGATGATGTCTGCCCCTGATTGCCTGAACTCTCTAAGAGCCAGGAGTATCTTCCTGTTAGCGTTTAGGCCATGGACATTTAATGACGTAACCTTAGCCATGGTGCTGGATAAAGACACTTATCTGGTATGTCTGTAGGAGTGCTGTGGTGCAGAGGCCGGAAGTGTGCCATCGCCAGGAGAGGATCCAAATGGTTGCTGGAAGCGTGGGGGGAACCAGTGGAGTAGAAACAAAGAGAGAAACAGAAACTTAAAAAAAGAGAGTTAGGTTAATACTAGGAACATCAGGTTTAACATACATGGTCAATGAGCTCTGTGAGGCCTGGCTAAGTTCCTGTATGTCCACCTGGCCAAGAACAAGAAGTAGTCCAGGGGGACACAGAGAACCGCAGTGATGGTTACTAAAAGTTAACAATGGGGTATCAAAAGAACTCTAGAGGGTAAACCAAGGGGTGGTACTAATGAATGGTTGGGTAACCACTCTCACATCTCAGACGAGCTACATCCAATGTACATAAACAAAAGAGCATTTGGTTGAGGAGACCTTCTGCCAGACTGTGGGCAGAGGCGGTGGTGTAGCCACCAAGTCTTGGGGGACAGGGATCCCCAAGACATGGCAGAAGTCTTCCAGGTCTTCTAGATAGCGTAGCGCGCCAGATTGTCCTTGACGTCTTGCTAAAAGGAAATCCGCAATGGTAGATAATGTCCTCTTCCTGCAGGCAATGGCGCAGGGGCTGGAAAAGCCTGCAGAGTTATCCAAGAGAGGTCTGGGTATAGCTGTACCAGTGCGTTGTTAAAGACTACTTTGCAAATGGAGCGGGCCTTGCGCATGATAACCTCTTTCAAGGGGTAAGAGTGAATTCTGCAGATGACATTGCGGGGTTTGGAGGCATCTCGTTGTGTTTGCTAGGTGTGTTTTTGTTAGGTGGTCACAGATAGTTGAATAGGGTTTGTAAGATGGCTTGTAGGTCTTAGGGGGCCCTCTGATCCAAGTAGTCCCCTTACACAGATGTTGTTCTTGCGCCTCCGGTTGTTTAGGTCCTCAACATGGTGCGCCATATCTCTCAACAGTATTCGGTGGTCTGCCCCTTGTAGTTTGGAGATGTGGAGTACACGCACACCTCTGTCTGCTAAGTGCTTGAAGTTGGCATGCAGCGTTTTAATCTCTGCACAGCAGGTGACTTTAACATCCTCAATAAGTTGTTTGAAGTCCTCTTTGGTTGGTAAGGCTTGGAGGTATGATTACCAGGAGGGGTAGACCTGGTGGTGACAGGAGGAGGAGAGGATGGTAGTTGACAGGGTATGGACGTTCTGCGCCTGTACGCTAGGCCTCAGTGTGGGGTCCCACAGATCACTCCATGCCATGGCTTGGGATGGAGAAAAGGCCTGCATTGCTGGACCTTCTGTGTGTCTAGGGGCTGGTGACCTGAAAACCCGAACATAGGTAGCGATGGGGGTCAGCACCCCTCCCAGAGGAGCTGGGGTCCCTGTAGCGAGAATGCTTCTGTGATTTGGGGGAGACAGGGAAGTAGGCCAGGTGTAGTGCAAAGCTCTCCTGAGGCTCGGTCTGTGATGGCTCAGAGTCCTGTGTGAAGATGGGGCCTGGTAGGGGAGGGTAGTCCTCAGTGTCCACTGAAGGAGAGGGGGAGTATTGACCCCCATCGGTCAGGCTGGAATCAGATGCTGTGCCAGCAGCCACGGAAAGGTGTCTACGTTGTGCGCATGTGGCAGGGATTGGGCCTAGTCTAGCGAACTGTGTCCCATTCAGCGCCGCCGCCTGGCGTTCAGGGTGAAGGGGAAGACTTTCACTGTGTCCTCTGGCAGTAGTTAAACTCCAGTCGCCTTCTGTGTTTGCGTGTGCCCCGTTGAGGAGCTGGGGCCTGAAAGGTAGACTGTGGTGTAGACCGCGTGTGTGATGTGGAGGCAGCCAGCGCCATCTTGTCCTTCCTGCTGGGCGGCACGGGAGGCAGTGTAAAAAATCAGCGGAAGGTTGTAGAGGCCTTGGGAGGAGGTTGGATTGATACCCGTGCTTTAGAGGAGCAGGTTTTCCTGGAACCACCCATATACAGGTTCAGAAAGTCCCCTAGAAAAGGCTGTGTAGCTGTGGGCTGTGAGAGAGCTAGGAGCTCAGACATTCATGCAGGTTGACTTCCGGTCACGCATGTCACCCCCGCCCCTCCCCTGTGGGTGTTTTACTGTTAAACTTCAGGGCCTCCAAACATGTGATAGATGGTTAGATGCATAATTTATGGTCCTTGAAAGCACACAGGTGCTTCCTAATTTTTGGGCCCCTCTATGTGGCTAGGCTGCAAAAAAACGTCTCATGTGGTAACGCCACACTCTACCAAAGAAATGTAGTAATGTTTTTTCACACAATTTTCAGTTTTTGCTTTTTATTTAACAAAGAATAGAAAAAAAACTGTGGCAATTTAGTTACCACCACAAAATGTCTGTTTACTTTTATTTTTAAATACATATAAAATGTATTTAAGTATAATGTTGCATGACAAAGTAATAAAATGTATTTAAGTATAATGTTGCATGACAAAGTGATAAAATGTATTTAAGTATAATGTTGCATGACAAAGTAATTAATTGTCAGTCAAAGTACCTAAAAACAGAAAAATGGCCTGGACAGGAAGGTGGTTTAACATGGTTCTTTTTAAAGTAGTTAAATTGCTTAGGTTTGTGTCAGGTTTACTCTAAGATGGGGAAGGTATCCCATGTATTTTATCAAACTTATGAACTTTGTACAGTATTGCTCTAATCGATTTTCAATTTGATTTGTTTTAACTTTCCTGTTCAGTAATTTATCTGCCAGGGAAGAGTTCATCTTGGGTATCATTGAGTTATTTGTGCAATTTACACACAAATTGTCCATTATGTCTCCAATCAATGGATTTCCAATTTGAATCTTGATGTTATATGAGCTGCTATCAAATCCCCATTGATAGTGACTTAATTGGGTTCTGTTCTTTCACAGGTAAATCTAATGCTTTTGTGTGTGTGTGTGTGTGTGTGTGTGTGTATATATATATATATATATATATATATATATATGTATATGTGTGAGATAAATATATAATGTACCGTATTTTCCGGTGTATGAGACGACTTTTTAACCCCTGAAATTTTTCTTCAAAGTTGGGGGTTGTCCTATATGCCAGTAACCTAACCACGGGCGTGCATTTTTCAAAAGCCGCGCCTCCTCCTTCTGCTGTTCCGTGATAAGCAGAACACACAGCTCCCCAGAAGACGCTGTGTTCAGTGTTCCGCCTATCACGGATGCCCTCGCACCCCCTTATTATTATACACCTCCACATTGCTAAAGTTTTCACAGCAGCAGCTTCTTTATTATATTTAATATTACCATAGCGCAGAGTTCTCTATTCATCGCCTGTGTATCAAATGTTTTAAAGCATAGCTGAACAGGGAAACCTATTTAGCTGGCCCATAGATTAGTAACTTAGTCATTGAAGAGATAAGTATACAATAGTCTTCCATGTACAGGGCCAGACGGAATCCATGTACCATCACTAATGGATGGTGTTTCGCCAACAGCTTCTTCAGAGGATCCCATTGGTAATGGCAGACGTATCATAATGTGTGATTACAGATATTGATTTACATACATATACATCAAAAATACACTTTCTTATTGAGCATTAAAGATATTTCAATAGGCAATATTCATTGGGTACTCATTAGTACATACCTAGTCCAAAATAGGAAATATGGAGTGTCTAATCCACAGTGTGGAGAGGGGGAGAAAAGTCATGTGCAGCCAGCTCTGGGAGAAGTGTGCATTGGATACAATGCAGCCAAAGAAGAAGATTCACTTTAACCCCTTCCATACAGGGCATTTTCACCCCCTTCCTGCCCAGACCAATTTTTAGTTTTCAGCGCTGTTGCACTTTGAATGACACTTGCGCGGTCATGCAACACTGTACCCAAATTAAATCTTTGTTTTTCCCCCCTACAAATAGAGCTTTCGTTTGGTGGTATTTGATCACCTCTGTGGTTTTTATTGTTTGTGCTATAAACAAAAGAGCGATATTTTTTTTTTTTTTTTTTTAAACAAACACAATATTTTTTAGTTTATTTAGGAAATATCACATTTTTTTTAAAAAACATTTGTTTTCCCTCAGTATATATATATATATATATATATATATATATATATATATATATATATATATATATATATATATATATATATATATATATATATATATATATATATATATATATATATATAAATATAAATAATTAATTCTCTATCTCACTGTTTGGGAGCTACATAATGTAACCCAAAGCTTATGAACAAGATCAGATAACTCCTTCCATACCAGAAGAGTTTGATAAAGATCTAGAATCAGGAAAGACTTGTATTTGTATTGAACTTCTGTTCTGAACTACTGGGAAGGTAGCAGAGCCATCATCTGGAATGACAGAAAATCTGGTTGAACTTTTATGTACTTATTAAAAGCTAACTGTAGAACACATATTAGCAGCATACTTTGGCATGAACTGAACTTTTCATATGCACAATATATCTAAAGACATTGGGCCCTATGTCAACTGTCTTTGATGGGTGAATACAGAATGCTTTTGACATTAGTTTAAGATGTTTTAGAAATCCTTGCAGGTGCAGTTGACGTACATATTACTTGCTACAGCATTCATATAGACTTGTACAGAGATGGAAACAATTTTGAAATAAAATCCGATGTTTTTGGCCCTTATTGACCCTTTTAGTATCCGTAATAAAAAAAAAAAAATCATTCTTTTTTTTTTTTTCTTTAGAATTGAGAAGTATTCACTTTTCGTAAAGGTCTGTGCAGTTTTTTATGACACTGGTCGTAATTTATTCATTCCCTAGATATTAGGCAGTAGTCTTTTTGTTGTCTTTTGTGATTTAAAAGAATAAAATAAAAAATCCTGTCTTTTTTTATTTGTTTGCAGACAGATGGAGCTTTATGTATTTTTCTCTTCTTTTAGTCTCGAGTGGATTGTGTTAGATGTGTATTTCATTGATGTCATCATCTTGCATATGGCGTAAACAAATTTGGTCTTTTTTTTTCAGTGAAAAAGTTTGTTGTGCAGTTATGTTTCATCTGATATTAACACCTCCTTTTCCTGCAGTTTTTCTAACTGGAACAGAATTTAACAGAGTAGACAAAGTTGGCAAAATGGTAATTTATTCTTCCCTCTGTTACCAGCGATAAGGAACAAAATAGGTCTTCACCATGACTAAGGCGAGCCATACATGATTTATTATTATTTGTTTACCCAGCGGGTTGAAAAAAATGAAAATTAATTCCCCCATCCACATAGGTGGGTGGAGGATTCCCTCACGCTGAGCTTCTGTATTCCAACACCTAGGAAGTTCCCCTGCCATCAGGATATGCGTAGCAGCACCAATGGCTATAGCCTGTGGCACAGATTGAGCGATAATTTGTCCAATAATGTACAGAAGTCAAACAGGGAATAATTCAACAGGTAGCATACACCTCATCTGCAGCTGCTGTCGCATAAAAAAAATAGCGAGGCTGTGCAGGGGCTCCGGAAACCGTTTCTTAATTCATTTGCAGGGATCTGTGAATGAATAAACTACGAGTCACATCTTTCGGTGCGTCAGGCAGTTTGTAGTTCTCAATGGACTACGGATACACGATAAACTTATCAATGTGCTCATTCATTCACACTTCCTTCAGCTCTCTAACTGTACGTTGATGGGAAAGTGTGCAGGAGGCTGACATTTCACCCACCATTCACTGTGAAAAACCATTAAAACACCCTTTTTTATTTCACCTGCAAAAAATATGTGCGTTCATTAATTGTTTACGTAAAGGTGAACTTGCCCTTTACGTCTTTAGGTATCTAAACAGTTCTTTACATTAAAGCAGTAGTCTCCAGACTTTCTGAACAAAGGGCCAGTTTAGCTTCAATGGGAGTAAAGAATGCCTCATCGTTGGTATTGGTGGGGAGGAATACTGTTCCGTTTTTATTAAAGGAAGAAATTGTGCCACATAATTGGTGTCAGTGGGAAGAATAGGTCCCCATTGTTGGGGTCAGTGGTGGGAAATTGCCCTTTTGGTATTGTCACAGAAATGATGCCCCATTGTGGATATAGAAGGAATGAATAATGCTCTGTATCACTGGGAGGAATACTGTCCCAGGTGCCTGATGATAAAGGCAAGTAAGGATGAAGCTCAGGCGCCTTCGCAGCTCCACGTGCCCATGCCTGCACCCACCTGGAAGCTGACACTCGACAGTGCTAATCGCAGACAGCGAGACATTCCCCGATCTGCGGCTGCACAGATTGGGAAATGTCTCACTGCCTGTCATTAGCGCTGCGGAGTGTCAGCTTCCTGGCGGACATGGGCACGTGGAGCTGCAAACATGCCTGAGCTCATTCTTAAAGGCAAGCAAAGGGCCACATCCGGGCCCAGGGCCGCAGTAAGGAGACCAATGTATTAAAGGAAGACCTACATGTCCTGGTTATTGCAAGCTAACAGGTGTAAGCGTGTCTTGCTAAATGTGCGCAGTGTAGGGGTTACTAGAGCAATAAGCCTGTTCAGTACACTCAGTCACACTCCAACAAGGTCACTGTGTATGAATACCTGAATCTTCTCCTTTCTTAACAAGAGGACGTTGTTTTTTTTGTTTTGTTTTTTTGTATAATAAAATGTATGTATTTTGCAAATAAAGTCTTACAATAGTGTGAAGGAGTCTTTTAATACAAGAAGACCTGTTATATACAGAGTAAATTCCTTATTATCCTACTGTAGATTTACTTATCAAAGACAAAGTGACTCATAAATTGACAGGATCAACATTGGTATAAATAGGTCTGCTGACCTTCGTCATCTGTGTAAGATTCCAAAGTGCCCCAATGACACATTGTCACAATATTGCATGTAAGAAACCTAGAATCCATAAAATCTGCTAAGGAGGAGAAATGGGGAAACTCAAAGAAGAGAAGAATCATTTAACCATATGTGCTGAAAATAATATGTGCGCTTCTTTATTCTTTGGCTGGTATAAGTTTCATAGCACCCTTTGGTACGTTTGTAAGTGTCAAGCATGGAGAGGCAAAACTCTGATCTCATTGTTGTCTAAGACGTCCACTGTCTGACTTAACACTGGCAGCTAGTGTGACTATCTGTTGTATTTGAAAACGAATGGTTTTAAAGCCTAAACATTTTTACCCTAATGCATTCCCTGCAATAAGGTAAATATTGTTTATGTAGTAGTATGCTTTCTCAAACCCCCTTTTACTTACCTGAGCCCTCACTCCATCCAGCGTTTGTGGCCGTTTATAGCGGATCTCACAGGCTTTGCTAAGGTAGCAGGAGCCATGCCATCTGTGTCTATAGACAATGGCAGCGCTGCTCAGGATCAAGCCTGCAGGTCTGCCACGATGAAAAAATTGCTTCCTATGCTGTCACAGTGATGAGGTGTCATGGGGGCTAACGGGGAATCTAATAAAAGGAAGATTGTGCCACTTTGTGCAATTTTATTGCACAAAGCTAAGTGTATCATATTGTTTAAGAAAAATAGTCTGCAATCACTTTAATTTAAATATAATATTTGTTACCTATTCAAGTCAATTGTCCTGCTGCTCTGAAAACACTAATCTGAAGACTTATGTTAAATTGCATTGTGCTATGCATTATCTGTTCTGCCTTACTGTTAACTCTTGTTGACTGGGGCAGGCCATATGACTTTTTATTGAATTTTTTAGACGGAGTACAAAACAAAGTTTAAAAAATGGAGGGGTAGTGCTGCGCTGTAGGGAAGGGAGTGGGGATGGGATAATGTGGAGAGGAAGTGTGGCAAAAAAACTAGTTATGTGGAAAAAAGATGAAAGGAATAACCTAACTATTATAATACATGGCAATGTCAGAAATTGACAGTGATATAATAAAATATTAAACGTGCAAAATGCAGCCTAAGCCGGCTGCCAAACCAATGACAGTGCAAAATGACATATAAAGTGTAACTTCCTTATACACAATCCGGTGCACAGCGTGCCAGAAATAGCACACAACAGTGTAAATCAGGGTGAATGTCCATACAGCAGGTAACCATAGATAAATGCAATATAGAAATGCAATATAGAAATAAAGTTAAAAAAAATTGCTGATGTGAAAGCCAAAATGACGTGATGACAACTTGCAGGTACTATCTCCAAAATAAGTAAAGATGTCCCCTTACCTTACTGCTGTTAGGTAACAGCAAAAAACAAAGTCCAGGAGCACTTTTCAGGTTGAGTCCACTTGTGGTGTCATCCAAATAGATAAACGTGGTAAGAATGGATCCTTTCTGGTAATCACCTCCAAACGATAATAATCGCTCTCATTCAGGAAAACAAAAAATGCCAATAGTTTAGTACCATTAAAACAGGGGAAGTTTTATTAAAACAATACACTGGGTACTCACAATGTTGAAATAAATAACAGGCATAAAAAACACAGGGCGTCCGCCAAAGTCACCTCTGGTACCTCATACGCGCATTCGTCACTCCACGTGACTTCCTCAGCAATTTTTTTGAACTTTATTTCTATATTGCATTTATATATTGCATTTATCTATGGTTACCTGCTGTATGGACATTCACCCTGATTTACACTGTTGTGTGCTATTTCTGGCACTCTGTGCACCGGATTGTGTATAAGGAAGTTACACTTTATATGTCATTTTGCACTGTCATTGGTTTGGCAGCCGGCTTAGGCTGCATTTTGCACGTTTAATATTTTATATCACTGTTAATTTCTGACGTTGCCATGTATTATAATAGTTAGGTTATTCCTTTCTTCTTTTTTCTACATTTCTAGTTTTTTTGCCACACTTCCTCTTCACATTATCCCATCCCCACTCCGTTCCCTACAGCGCAGCACTACCCCTCCATTTTTTATTTGCCTTGGTTGATAGACCATTCAGTGCAGCAGCTGTACCCACCCACCTCCCCCCCCCCCCCCGTTTATGGTAAGCGCGGTAATATTCACCCCAATATTTACAAAACAAAGTTTATTGGGTAAAAAATATATATTATTTTTTTTTTTTTTTTTGTTCTCAGGACTCCAGATGATCTCTCCAAACAGATCCTTTCCATACAGCGGCGCGAGATTAAGTTGAAAGAAGAGAATTTGACTATTACAAACAGGTATAATGGAAATGGCTTTTATTTATTTTGTTGTTCTACATTTACTTGTAAATGTTTTTACATGTTCCTGTTTCCTCTTTAAATTCCTATTCATAGTTTTGTCTTTCAAACAGTACATGGAACCAGTCTGCTGTTTTTAAAGCAGTTTCTTCACTTGAAAGGCTTTTTTCAAATAATGCCATTCATTTTCCACAGGGTATTTCTACCTTTCTTTTTGAATTGTTTCTTATTTTATCCTAAATACAGGCTTTATTTTCACAGTACATCTTTTATTGTAATGCAGTTTTTAAGCCTTTAGAGAGCCAAAGTTGTTTCATGAATCAAACTTTAACCACTTCAGCCTCGGAAGGATTTACCCCCTTCCTGACCAGAGCACTTTTTGTCATTCGGCACTGCGTCGCTTTAACTGACAATTGCGCGGTCGTGCGATGTGGCTCCCAAACAAAATTGGCGTCCTTTTTTTCCCCACAAATATGGTATTTGATCATCTCTGCGGTTTTTATTTTTTGCGCTATAAACAAAAATAGAGCGGCTATTTTGAAAAAAAAAATCAATATTTTTGACATTTTGCTATAATAAATGTCCCCAAAAAAGATATAAAAAAACATTTTCTTTCCCCAGTTTAGGCCGATAAGTATGCTTCTACATATTTTTCGTAAAAAAAAATCGCAATTAGCATTTATTGATTGGTTTGCGCAAAATTTATAGCATTTTCAAAAAAAGGGGGTAGTTTTATGGCATTTTTATTAATATTTTTTTTTTTACTAATAATGGCGGCGATCAACGTTTTTTTTTTCGGTACTGCGATATCATGGCGGACACATCGGACAATTTTGACACATTTTTGGGACCATTGGCATTTTTATGGCGATCAATGCTATAAAAATGCATTGTATTACTATAAAAATGCCATTGGCAGTGAAGGGGTTAACACTAGGGGGGCAGGGAAGGGGTTAAGTATGTTCCTGGTGTGTTCTAACTGTATGGGGGGGTGGACTCACAAGGGGAAATCACTGATCTTCCGTTCATACATTGTATGAACGGGAGATCAGCGTTTCCCCGCTGACAGGAATGAGAGGTTTGTGTTTACGCACATACCTCCCGTTCCCCGCTCTGTAACGAACGAGTGCGCGTGCATGGCGGAGATCGCGCCCGCCGGGCACGCGCGCTGGACTTGGGGGGGCGCGGACCGCCGGCGGCGCGCGCCCTCTAGCGGCCGAAAAAGATAGGACGTAGAGCTACGTGCTCTCGCCTAGCAGTGCCGACCTGCCGCAGTAATATGACGGCGGCTGGTCGGCAAGCAGTTAAAACCCTGTAGTTCACCAAACCAGCTATTCACTCAGTGCTTCTAAAACTGTGAACGGATATTAAAGTGGCATTGTGCACGACAGACTTTCTATTGGTTCAGAATAGACCTATGCATTTCAGTGTATTTTTTTGCCATGGTGTCACATAAGCGTAACCTATTCTTTTTATATAAACCCTTGTTGCCAGGATATTTAAAATGCAGTATAGTGTTTTTGTGCAGGCCTGCAGATGGAGATCGGTGCACTTTTGTTTCACAATCACTGGTGACCTTGCATGTCACTGCTCCTGTGTGGTATCATCAATATATTGCCACTTTTGCATGTTATATAAAGTAAAAAAAGGAGTTGTGTGATGCAATGCAATGTGCATCACACTGCTCCTTGTCACACAACTCTGCAACTGTGACCTACATACAAGTTGGATGTCACATTTTCTTAGGCATCACATGTGGAGTAAAATTGGAGTAAAATTAGGGTGGATTTATTAATGAGTTTGATTATTTCCTGTGGGGATTTTATAGAAATCTGGATGGCTATTTTCAATAAGGATTTTATTCCTCTCCAATGAGGAATAGAACCGTTGGAGGTACACATATAATATATTTTTTGTGATATATACTTACAGTTGTGCTCATAAGTTTACATACCCTGACAGAATTTATGATTTCTTGGCCATTTTTCAGAAAATATGAATGATAACAGAAAAACTTTTCTTTCACTCACTCATAACACAAACATCTTTCACTCATTTGTTAGTGTTTGGCTGAAGCCATTTTTTTTTATCGATCAACTGTATTTACTATTTTTAAATCATCATGACAACAGAAACTAGCCAAATGACCCTGATCACAAGATCACCTGATCTACATATCCCAGTTCTTAATACCTTGTTTTGCCACCTTTAACTGCTTGCCGACCGCCGCACAAACTTGTACATCGGCAGAATGGCACGGACAGGCAAATGGGCTGATTACCTCCATTACTAGTAAAAAAATAATAAATGCCAAAAATAATCCACTCTTTTGTAGACACTATAACTCTTGCACAAACCAATTAATAAATGCTTATTGCGTTTTTTTTTTTTTATTATTATATGTAGGAGAATGCGTATCAGCCTAAACTGAGGAGAATTTTTTTTTATATTTTTTGGGGATATTTATTCCAGCAAAAAGTAAAAAAAAAATTACCATTTTTTTCCCTAGATTGTTGCTCTATTTTTGTTCATAGTGCAAAAAAAAACAAAAAACCCTGTAGAGGTGAGCAAATGGCACCAAAAGAAAGCTCTATTTTTTGGAAAAAAAAAGGATGTCGATTTTGTTTGGGAGCCACGTCGCATGACCGCGCAATTGTCAGTTAAAGCGGCGCAGTGCCGAATTGCAAAAAGTGCTTTGGCCAGCCAAATATTAGTGTTGACATCAATGACAGCTTGAAGTCTTTTGTGGTATTTTCTTTATCTTCTCAGATGGTAAAGCTTGCCCATGCCTCTTGGCAAAAAGCCTCCAGTTCCTGTAAATTCTTGGGCTGTCTTGCATTAACTGCACGTTTTGAGATCTCCCCGAGTGGCTCAATGATATTGAGGTCAGGTCACTCTGGAACCTTCACTTTATTCTGCTATAGCCAATGGCAGGTCAACTTGGCCTTGTATTTTGGATCATTGTAATGTTGCAATCCCCAAGTACGTCCCATGCGCAGCTTCCTGGCTGATGAATGCAAATGTTTCTCTATTATTTTTTAAAGACATACTGCATTCAACTTGTCGTCCATTTTGACCAAATTTCCTGTGCCTTTTGTAGCTTACACATCCCCAAAAACATTGGCGATCCACCTCCATACCTTTCATCATGGGCCTTGTTAACGCCTCTCCAAATGTAGCGTTTATGATTGTGGCTTTAAAGCTACATTTTGGTCCCATCACTCCAAATGACTTTGTGCCAGAAGATTTGAGGCTCGTCTCTGTGCTGTTTGGCGTATTGCAAGCGAGATACTTTGTGGCATTTGCGTAGTAATGGCTTTCTTCTGGTCACTCGACCATGCAGCCCATCTTTCTTTAAGTGCCTCCTTATTGTGCATCTTGAAACAGCCACACCACATTTTCAGAGTCCTGTATTTCATTTGAAGTTATTTGAGGGTTTTCTTTGCATCCTGAACAATTTTCCTGGCAGTTGTGGCTGAAATTTTAGTTGGTCTACCTGACCGTGGTTTGGTTTCAACAGAACTCCTCATTTTCCACTTCTTGAGTAGAGTTTGTAAAATGCTGATTGGACTTCTCAATTCCTTGAATATCTTTTTATATCCCTTTCCTGTTTTATACAGTTCAACTACCTTTTCCCACAGATCCTTTGACAATTCTTTTGCTTTCCCCATAATGCAGAATCCAGAAATCACACACACTACAAGCTTACAGATGAAAATTAATACATTTTAATAGCCATTCAAACTCCTTTGGTCAACTTGTGTGCATGTAATCAGGCCAAAATCAACAGGGTATCTAAAAAAAATTTGATCAGGGTCATTTTGGTAGTTTTTTTTGCAGGTAAAATAAATGTGCATTTACAATTTTTTTTTTTAAAGCCTATAAAACATTTACAAGCAAGCACATACTCACTGACAGGAAGTATGAATGAACTACCACGGTGCTGTTCATTGAGAACTTACAAGCCAACAGACTTGTTTCCCATTCACGGGACTGTGACTGAATAATGTGGCCAGGTGGCGGTGCCCCTGCACGGTCACAATAGTTTCAAAGAGTGACAACAGGCACCCAGAGAAGCCTGCCTACTACCTACTTAGACACTGCCCCGACGGGTCAGTATTTGGCACACTATAAATCCATTAAATCAATCAATCAATCACTGGGAGGGGGATGTCAGAAGCTGCTGGAACATGTTGCATGGTCCACCCTAAATATGGGTAGAACATCTAGCATGTTCCAAAAGGTGAATTTGTCCTTTTTAATGCACAACCCTCTTCCTGAACCACTTACAGCATCACCCATCGATATTAGGATCTGTCCTTGTATGAGATTTCAGACCAAGGTTAATTGCCACTGCTTGTCAGTATCATTGGTCTCCTTTAATCTTGGTCTTTTTTTCTAAATATGTTTTTCTTTTTTATTTAAATCTAAAAGTCTCGAGTCTTGTATCTCATACCCTGGAGCTAAGTGGCGCAGTTGGCTAAACATTTTCTGGCTCTCTTGACATTTTGACGTGCTCTGAGCCCCTGAGTACAGCAGGAATAGTTTTTGGCAGTGCCAGTAGCTACAGCAAAGTGCACTCTAGTACTAAAACTACTGATATTTTACATACTTGAGTTATCTTTTGTGCCAGAGATCTTTAAATGTCAAGCACTGCCTTCTCTTTCATGAAATAGTGTGCCCTTGCTTGATCTGTCTTGTGGAGGTCATTTGGACATGGTTTTCTGTCAAGTCATTTTAATGTTGTTCTACAGAAATGCAACTTTTAATCTGTACAGATTGTGTTTCGAAACGTCTTGCACGTTCAGTTGCTTACAAATTACTTTAAATCGTTTGCACAACTTTTGGGTAAGAGCATAAGTCTTCCTCATTGGGTATTTGGACTCACTAGTTATCAGTATACCACTTAAAGCCCCATTGAAGTAACACAAATAGTTCTGCAGAGTTAGACCTCACTTACACCCCTTTTATTTCTTTGCAGTGCAGGTATCTTTTGAGGGCCCTTGTACCCAGCATAGGCAACTTGGGAAAAGGGCAGGCAGTTGCAATAAAAAGTTTGTGAACCCTTTTGGAATGATATGGATTTCTGCACAAATTGGTCATAAAATGTGATGTGATCTTCATCCAAGTCACAACAATAGACAATCAGTCTGCTTAAGCTAGTAACACACAAAAAATTAAATGTGACCATGTTTTTATTGAACACACCATGTAAACATTCACAGTGCACGTGGAAAAAGTATATGAACCCCTAGACCAGTGATGGCGAACCTTGGCACCCCAGATGCTTTGGAACTACATTTCCCATGATGCGCATGCACTCTGCAGTGTAGTTAAGCATCATGGGAAATGTAGTTCCAAAACATCTTGGGTGCCAAGGTTCGCCATCACTGCCCTAGACTGACATCTCCAAGATCTAATTGGACTCCTGTTGGCTGACACCTCACTCCAATTAATGAGATGAGATGGGAGGTGTTGGTTTACAGCTGATCTGCCCTATAAAAAACACACACCAGTTCTGGGTTTGCTTTTCACAAGAAGCATTGCCTGATGTGAATGATGCCTCACACAAAAGAGCTCTCAGAAAACCTACTATTAAGAATTGTTGACTTGCAGAAAGCTGGAAAGAGTTATAAAAGTATCTCCAAAAGCCTTGCTGTTCATCGGTCCACGGTAAGACAAATTGTCTATAAATGGAGAAAGTTCAGCACTGCTGCTACTCTGTCTAGGAGTGGCCGTCTTGTAAATATGACTGCAAGAACACAGCGCAGACTGCGCAATTAGGTGAAGAATCCTAGGGTGTAAGCTAAAGACTTACAAAAGCCTCTGGCATATGCCAACATCCCTGTTAGCGAATCTACGATATGTACACCACTAAACAAAAATGGATTTCATAGAAGGATACCACAGAGGAAGCCACTGCTGTCCAAAAAAACAGGTTGCTTCACGTTTACAGTTTGCACAAGAGCACCTGTATGTTCCACAGCAGTACTGGCAAAATATTCTGTGGACAGATGAAACCAAAGTTGAGTTGTTTGGAAAAAACACACAACACTATGTGTGGAGAAAGAGGCACAGCACACCAACATCAAAACCTCATTCCAACTGTGAAGTATCTGCTAAACCTGTTGCATACATATTAATTGTTAACTTTGCATTTAATGTTGTGTCTGTAGTTGATCGGATAGTGAGGAATAATCTGCTGGAAACTTCTGCATTTTAAACTGTTGAGGTAACCTGGAGATGACTCCTTCACCAGAACACACATGGCTTTATCCACCCTGGAGCCAGCGGTGGACAGATTTGCTAATCCCCTTGAGGCCATCATTAATTGTCAAGCCAGTCCCACCACTATAATTTACAAAGTGAAACTTGAAATTTTTGTGATACCTCGGGTCCTCCAAAATCTGCAAGGGTCAACACCAGAGTCTAAGGCCTCGTACACACGAGGGGATATGTCCGCTGAAAACGGTCCGATGGACCGTTTCAGCAGACATCTCCGCTCGTGTGTATGGGCTAGCGGACAGATTTCTCCACCCGACAGATTTCAAAGCATGCTTTGAAATCCATCCGGTGGAATCTGTCCGCCCGACATGTCTGCTGGTTAGTACACTTACCAGCAGACATGTCGTCCCCCACCGCCGCCGCATGGATTCGGCGCATGCGCGGAAGTGTTTAACTTCCTGGTGCGGTGACGTGGCGGTGACGTGGCGGCGTCAACGTCACCGCCGCGTCACCGCGCCGTCCGGCGGCGGGGAATTTGATCCGATGGTGTGTACACGCCATCGGATCAAACTCCCGATCGGACATATCCGATGGAAATGGTCCGCGGACCGTTTTCATCGGATATGTCCGATCGTGTGTACGAGGCCAAAGAGCTAGTGTATTTCCTCTGACTTACAGCAAAAATGCTTGCCAGGCCTTTTGACATGTGGGTTACGCTCTTAAAAGACTGAGAACCAAGAAAATGGCTAACACTGCTACAACCTTGGTGTGGTGCGTCTGAATGTGAGGCTATGCTTGCCCAACTCATCTGCCGAGAGATATTCACCTCTGCTTTTTGTGGTTGAGAGGACTCAAAACCTCACCAAGAAATCCCCCAGCCCCCATTGACAGAGGTTCTAACTTTTCCTCACATTTTTATCTATTTCAATTATTTTTTAAATGATTCTCCCATTTTATTATAGTTATGTTTTTGTAATTATTCTGTTTTCGGCTCTGATTTCTCCATTAACTAGAAGAGCTTACCAAGATAAAAAAGCAATATGCTATTATAATAGTAATAGATCCTTCTGTGGTGACAATAGTTTTGCAAAGTGTTGTTGCGTGTTAAAAACAGAAAACTGCAACTGAAAATGTCCAATGGTTTATTGTGCTAAACGCCAACCCCCCCCCCCAAAAAAAAGTGGTCTTTAATTCTTGCACTTATTTTAATATGGATGGTTGCTCTGCTAGTTGGCCTATAATTGATCTTATGGCCATATTCTAAATTCTCTAAATTTGACACGTTAAAAAGCTGGCTGATTTGTTTTCAATTGTTCTCACATCTGATCTTACTGCAGCCTTTTTTTTCCCTTGGATAAGTATGAGCATGATTCACAGCACAAAACCATCTAAGAGATAGCCATGCTATGTAGGCGCATCATGACAGGACTTGTATACTTCTAGTACGCTACGCTCTAGTGAATAGTGACTCGCTACCATAGATGGTGTTAAATAAAGTGTACATTGCATATGCAAAATTGCATGGAAAATCGCATGATAAATGCTACATAATCACATAGACTACAAGGTGCAATGAATATTTAAATAGCATAAAAATGCAATCACAGTGCTAATGCTGACGCAGTAGAGAAATAGAGTCCAACAGTGCACATAAGTATCCAGATAAAAGATGGATAAATATAGTCTAATATATAATGTGCTATGCTCCAAGTGACAATCTGTGCAAATAAGTCTTTTAGTGAATAAGTGATGTAAATCCTCTTCACTGTATAAACATCTTGGTGAGCAGTGGCTCCTTACCTTACCGCTGTAAGGTAACAGCGTGATGCAAAGACATATAATGAGTGAATCCGGGATCTTGCAGTGGCTATCGCCTAGTGTTCCTAATATACAGTGGTGGTCAGGGAACTATAGGGTTGGTGTCCTGGTGTGCCTTTTGTAACCTGGTATGCGATCCTCATATACAGTACTATATTGCCTCGGTGTGCCTCGATCGCAGTGGACAACCAAATCCGTGAGCATGGAGTAAAAAGGAAAGGGGGACCAAAATAGTGAAGTATGTAAACACTATATAATTTATTAGGGTTATAGCTTTAAAGGTACTCGCATAACAAGTGAATAACGAGATGAAAAAACAAGCCAGCTTGTGGCCTGATGTCGCTTCCGGTGCCCATCTATTCCAAGCCATTGATTATTGCATGAGCGCAATATGCGGCAGTCTCTTCCCTAAACAAGAAGTTAACTTTTCCAGTGGATAACAGACAGGGCTTTAAGAACCCCGTTGACAAGAACCTGAAGTCACAAAGGGCTTCCTTTTCTTTGGCCGGTTCATCTATTCAGCCTGCTGTCGCAGCAATAGGTGTCTGCCAGTCCCTACGGGATTAGGTCGGATGGCCTAACGGGCCCAACAAAGAGGAGGATTCTGCTGAAAATAGTGGGGATATACCTCAAGCACTGTGTTTTTTTGTAGATGCCTTGAAATATTTTGATACAGTAAACCTCTCATCTGGCTCTCCTGTCTGTACACACGCGCAGACTTGAGTGGCTTGATAACTAGTCAGCCGAGCTTCCCTGCAAGAAGTTGTTGGCAGGGTTCGCCTTCCATGGGCCTTTATCAACCACCAGGGTGGTACCAGGAGCCATTTACCTCAGGCGGAGATGAACCACATATTAGCCTGGGCAGAGGAACATGTGGCAGTTCTATCGGTAGTCCATATCCCAGGGGTAGAGAACTGGAATGCAGATTATCTCAGCCACCTTTAAATCTGTCCGGGGGATTGGTCCCTACACCCAAGCGTGTTTTAGGAAATTTGCCATTGATGGGGACAGCCAGATGTTGAGCTGCTTGCATCCAGGTTTAACAACCAGCTACATCAGTTTGTCTATCGAACAAGGGATTCCCTGGCAATTTGGAGCAGATGCTCTGGTAGTTCCATGGTGCCAGTTCTCCCTGGTTTATGTGTCTCTTTTTCCACGTATGTTGCGCAGGATTCGGGAGAGGGGGTTCCAGTCATCCTTGTGGCACTGGCCTGGCCCAAAAGGCCCTGGTTCCCAGAAATCGTGAGATTTACCATGGACGCTTCTGCGCCACCCCGACCTATTGTCTCAAGGTCCTATATTCCACCCCAATTTACAGACTCAAAATTTGACGGCATGCATATTGAGGCCAGGGTGTTGAAGGATCGTGGCATCTGTGGATTGGTGGTATCTACCCTAGTGAATGCCAGGAAAGCGGTCACTAGGAAAATCTATTATAAGGCCTGGAAGACTTTTATATTGCTTGATGTGAAGCCAAAAAATAGCATTCTTGGAAATACGTGATTGGGAGAATTCTCCTTTTTTTTTTCCACAGTCGGCTGTGCAAAAATTATATTGGCTTTGAGTACAATCAAGGGTCAGATTTTGGCCTTGTTGGTTTTCTTACAAAGGCCTTAAGCCTCCCATTCCTTGGTCTGAACCATTATGCAGGGGGGCAGGTTTGCTTCCCCCCCATTAGGTCACATATGTGTCCTTGGGGCTTAAAGGAGTTGTAAAGGAAATTTTTTATGTTGCTGAAATGACTGTTTACAGGGTATAGAGACATAATAGTTAACTGATTCCTTTTAAAAATGATTAAACATGGATAACAATCAATCATAATGTACCTGTAGTTTCAGTTTTTCGTTTTTCATCTAGTTTCATGCTTCTGTGAAGGACAGAGCAAATACAGGGCAGTGTTTGTTTTCAAAGTGAAACTGATTGGTTCTGGGGGGTTTTAGACACACAGTAATCACACCTTCTTGATTAAAGACCACAGAGAGAAGCTCCTAGTACTTTTTTCATAAGGAAACCGACAACCAGGAAGTGTGCAGAACAGGGAAGGATTACAGCAAAAACGAACAATGAGGACATGAAACCAGGACTGCATTAGGGTAAAGGAAGCTATTTAGCTAAAAAAAATTTTTACTTTAGTGACGCTTTAAATTTGCTGCTGTCTTTTACAGACGTTATGATTTGGGCTAATCAAAGAAATTCTATTAGTCTTGCTGTCATGCAAGCTAACCTTTCTGATGGGCCATCACCTCCGATAGAAGGGTGTCAGAATTGGTGGCCCTTTCATGCAGGGAATTATACTTCATCCTTCACCACATCGCGGTCTTGTTACGACCTATTCCATCCTCTGCCTTTCATTTGAATCAGGCCTGTTTTTGCCTTTCTATGTCTCTCGGCCTCATTCGGCGGAAGAGAGATGACTTAATTCCTTGGATGTACTGTGGGCAGTCAGAGTTTATTTGTCTAATCCAGGGAGATCTGAGGGTCAGACTCCTTCTTTTTTTTATTTTGCCATCGGGACCCAAGAAGGGGCAGGCAGCTAACATTGCCCATTGGGTCCACCAATCGGTCATTTAGGCCTATGGTTTGAAACTTATGTCTCCTCCCTCAAGGTGAGAGCTCATTCTACCAGGGTTGTGTAAACCTTCTGGCCTTTTTGCCATCAGGTATCTGTGGCTCAGATTTGTAAGGCTGCAACCTGGTATTCAGTGCATACGGTCACAAAATTTTTCAGGTGGATGTTCGAGCAGCCGAGGATTTCGGCCGTAGTGTACTACAGGCTGCGGTATAAAGTCCGATGGCTATTTTGCCTTTATTTAGGCAGGGTGTCTTCTGTCCTCAATGCTATTGCTCTGGGATGGTCCAGTAGTAAGGAATAACTGTTACCCGTGATGTATGATAAAGAAAATAGGATTTTATTTTTTTGTCATCCTTGCCTGTAAAATCCTTTTCTTTAAATACGTCAGTGGAGACAGAGGTTCCTACCCTCTTTTGACGATTCAGTGCTTGCTGCAAAACTCAAGTACTTCCTGTATGAAATGGGTTGTGTAGGGGTTGACTTTCTGTCTAAGACCTTTGGTCTACTAGTGTCTATTAACCTAAAGATGGCATATAACCCAGTACGTAAAGAATAATAGCTGAACTTTGTGTCCTGTGGTGTATTCAAAGAAAAGGATTTTACAGTCTTCTAGAGTGGCGCTTTACTGTTTATTCTTTTAGATGGCTGAGGTTTCAATGGATGGGCTAAAGTTCAGGAAACTGCAGTACTGTGAATGTTTAGTTAATTTAAAAATGTCTTTACAGCATGCATAGATAGCTTGAATGAAACACATGGTCAATCTGATTTCGCATTTTTTTGTGAATAAAGTCTGCAGAATTAATAATGCTTCACATTGGTGCTTTCCTTCTTCTTCTTTTTTTTTTTTTTTTGTTTGTTTGTATTGTTTTTTCTCAGTGTTTGATCCGAGCTGTCTGTATTAGCCGTTTAAGTATTTGATGGCTCAGGATGGAAAGATTAAAACATTGCTGAAATCCAGAAGATTGGACCGGACCCCAGTCAATTTGTTTTGCATGCTGCTTCAGCGTCTTAACACTTTCAGTAAGCAGCATTTTTGGCAACAGCCTGACCAGGCTTCATTAATGTGAATTCCCCTGCCCAGTAAAGCCATATAAATTACATCTCGCGCTGATTTCTGTGAAATACCGAATGGCAGTTTACCAAAATGTTGCTGTAGTACAAATGATTTAATCGAGAGATCTTTCTGTGAACTTTTTTTTTGTGAAGACCTTGACGTTATTCCCACCAGCTGGAGCATTTAACTTGGAAATCTGGCATATACAGTGCGGAAAATAAGTATTTGAACACCCTGCTATTTTGCAAGTTCTCCCACTTGGAAATCATGGAGGGGGTCTGAAATTGTCATCGTAGGTGCATGTCCACTGTGAGAGACATAATCAAAAAAAAAAAAATTCCAGAAATCACAATGTATGATTTTTTTAACTATTTATTTGTATGATACAGCTGCAAGCAAATAAGTATTTGAACACCTGAGAAAATCAATGTTAATATTTGGTACAGTAGCCTTTGTTTGCAATTAGATGTCAAACGTTTCTTGTAGTTTTTCACCAGGTTTGCACACACTGGAGGAGGGATTTTGGCCCACTCCTCCACACAGATCTTCTCTAGATCAGTCAGGTTTCTGGGCTGTCACTGAGAAACACGGAGTTTGAGCTCCCTCCAAAGATTCTCTATTGGGTTTAGGGCTGGAGACTGGCTAGGCCACGCCAGAACCTTGATATGCTTCTTACAGAGCGACTCCTTGGTTATCCTGGCTGTGTGCTTAGGGTCATTGTCATGTTGGAAGACCCAGCCTCGACCCATCTTCAAAGCTCTGAGAGAAGGAGGTTGTTGCCCAAAATCTCGCAATACATGGCCCCGGTCATCCTCTCCTTAATACAGTGCAGTCGCCCTGTCCCATGTGCAGAAAAAAAACACCCCCAAAGCATGATGCTACCACCCCCATGCTTCACAGTAGGGATGGTGTTCTTGGGATGGTACTCATCATTCTTCTTCCTCCAAACACGGTTAGTGGAATTATGACCAAAAAGTTATATTTTGGTCTCATCTGACCACATGACTTTCTCCCATGACTCCTCTGGATCATCCAAATGGTCATTGGCAAACTTAAGACGGGCCTTGACATGTGCTGGTTTAAGCAGGGGAACCTTCCGTGCCATGCATGATTTCAAACCATGACGTCTTAGTGTATTACCAACAGTAACCTTGGAAACGGTGGTCCAAGCTCTTTTCAGGTCATTGACCAGCTCCTCCCGTGTAGTCCTGGGCTGATTTCTCACTTTTCTTAGGATCATTGAGACCCCACGAGGTGAGATTTTGCATGGAGCCCCAGTCCGAGGGAGATTGACAGTCATGTTTAGCTTCTTCCATTTTCTAATGATTGCTCCAACAGTGGACCTTTTTTCACCAAGCTGCTTGGCAATTTCCCCGTAGCTCTTTCCAGCCTTGTGGCGGTGTACAATTTTGTCTCTAGTGTCTTTGGACAGCTCTTTGGTCTTGGCCATGTTAGTAGTTGGATTCTTACTGATTGTATGGGGTGGACAGGTGTCTTTATGCAGCTAATGACCTCAAACAGGTGCATCTAATTTAGGATAATAAATGGAGTGGAGGTGGACATTTTAAAGGCAGACTAACAGGTCTTTGAGGGTCAGAATTCTAGCTGATAGACAGGTGTTCAAATACTTCTTTGCAGCTGTATCATACAAATAAATAGTTAAAAATGCATAAATTGTGATTTCTGGAATTTTTTTTTTTTGATTGTCTCTCACAGTGGACATGCACCTACGATGACAATTTAAGACCCCTCCATGATTTCCAAGTGGGAGAACTTGCAAAATAGCAGGGTGTTCAAATACTTATTTTCCGCACTGTATCTACATCAAGGGTGGATGTATAAAAGTAGATTAAGGTAACAATGTTGGAATTCTAAAAGCTAGTACACGGAACCACATGTGTCTAATAATCTAGACATTAATAATTTTAGGGGCTCAGTTGCTGAGAGTCAAATATTAAAGCGGAGTTCCACCCAAAAATGGAACTTCCGCTTATCCCACTCCTTACCCCCTTACATGCCACATTTGTCATGTCATTTTTTGGGGGGGGGGAGTGGGGGCTTCAGGAGGAGTGGGACTTCCTGTCCCACTTCCTGCTTCCGCCGAGGGGCTGGTTAGGCGATTAAGCCTTAATCGCCTACACCAGCCCCTCCCTGTAGGCGATCGCATTGGACACATGACAGGTCCCATGCGATCGCCTGTCCAATCAGCGACGAGCCGCATGCGCAGTGCGGCTTGCATATGCGCAGTGGGTGCCCGGCCGTGAAGCCGAAGGCTGTCACGGCTGGGTGCCCATAGTCGGGATGGAGACGCCTGCCGGGGAGGGGGGGAGCGGAGCCCCGGTCGGCGCATCGCTGGAACGCAGGAGCAGGTAAGTGAGTGTTTATTAAAAGCCAGCAGCTACACTTTTTGTCTGGAACACCCCTTTAACAAAGCTCATATAATTAAAGCACAAGTAATTTTGGAAATGTAATATTGATAATAACCTTTCCACTGCAATTAGCAGCCATCTTTGCTTTTCCAAAATACTCATTTTACTGCATTCATGGCAGCACTTGGGGACATTTTGTATATTGTATTTATAAAGCACTCTGAAACATTTCTGGAAGTTTTTTCCCAAAGTTTTATACTTTTATTACAGTACCAAGGTTGATCATCTGATTATTTCTGGAAGAGATATTCCTTTTCCAGGTATTTGCAGTTCCTAAAGAAGATCTTAAAGTGCTTGTTAACCACTTTAGCCCCGGACCATATTGCTGTCCAAAGACCAGAGCACTTTTTGTGATTCGGCACTGCGTTGCTTTAACTGACAATTGCGCGGTCGTGCAACGTGGCTCCCAAACAAAATTGGCGTCCTTTTTTTCCCACAAATAGAGCTTTCTTTTGGTGGTATTTGATCATCTCTGCGGTTTTTATTTTTTGCGCTATAAACAAAAATAGAGCGACTATTTTGAAAAAAATGCAATATTTTTTACATTTTGCTATAATAAAAATCCTAAAAAATATATAAAAAAAACATTTTTTTCCTCAGTTTAGGCCGATACGTATTCTTCTACATATTTTTCGTTAAAAAAAATCGCAATTAGCGTTTATTAATTTATAGCGTTTACAAAAAAGGGGGTCGTTTTATGGCATTTTTATTATTATTTTTTTTACTAGTAATGGCGGCGATCAGCGTTTTTTTTTTTTCGGTACTGCGATATTATGGCGGACACATCGGACACTTTTGACACATTTTTGGGACCATTGGCATTTTTATAGCGATCAATGCTATAAAAATGCATTGTATTACTATAAAAATGCCATTGGGCATTGAGGCAGTGAAGGGGTTAACACTAGGGGGCAGAGAAGGGGTTAAGTGTGGTCCTGGGTGTGTTCTAACTGTATGGGGGGGGTGGACTCACTAGGGGAAATCACTGATCTTCTGTTCATACATTGTATGGGCAGAAGATCAGCGTTTCCCCCGCTGACAGAAACGAGAGGTATGTGTTTACACACATACCTCCCATTCCCCGCTCTGTAACGAGCAATCGCGGGTGCCCGGCGGCGATCGTACCCGCCGGGCACGCGCGCGGGCGCCGCGCGCACCCTACAAGCTGCTAAAGGGAGGATGTAGAGCTTCGTGCTCCCGCGTAGCAGTGCCACCGTCCCGCAGTAATATGACGGCGGGCGGTCGGCAATTAGTTAAGCAAAAACTTTCAATTCCTGATATGTACAGGATATATCATATACTTATGAGAAAGGTATCCTGTTCTCTTTTTCTTGGTGTTCCTGCTAGTCTCCTTACTTTCCTGTTAAAAGCTGGTTACACTAAGCAGGAGATCACACCATGGTCAGTTCTCTAGCTATACTGGGAACTAAATCCAATGATCAGACTTGTCCTAACACCCCCACGCTGCCCTGCCATTTATTGAAAAGATAAGTATGCTGCTGCTGTTTATATCTATACAAACATGTTTTGAATTTATTTTTAACTGAATGGGTTGTTTTACAAGGTGATGGTTTACCATTGTTACCATGGTGCAACAGTCTGCCTGATTGGATACAAATTAAATTGATTGTTTAGATTTTGTCCTTATATTACATATAAACTGTGGGGGAGATTTTCTAAAACGGGAGAGTGCAAAATCCGGTGCAACTGTGTATGGCAGCCAATCGGCTTCTAACTTCAGATTGCTCATTTAGGCTTTGACAAGAAAACATGGAAGCTGATTGGTTTTTATGCAGAGCTGCACTAGATTTAGCACTCAAGTTTTAGTAAATCTCCCCCTATATTACATAGTTTTGGTAAATCTGAGCAAGATTTAAAGAGTTTTGTTGCTTATATTGAGTGCATACTATAAAGAGATTTTGTCATAAGCCATCTTATGCAAATTTTGTCTTTTGAAGAAGCAAACATAGCCCAATGTTTCAACCATAGGGCACTGTTAGCCATGCCTGAGTATAGCATTGCCCTGGCCGAGCACATGAAAAAACCATTGCCATCTCTGCAATATAGTTTGTCGACACATTAATTCCAGCTAGAGCCCAAATGATATCCGCTTTAGGGATTCCCTTTCCAATGGCTGACTTTTGTCCTTGGTCCAGAACACTCCACAGGGGAAGGATGGCACAGAGAAACTAAAAACATTAAACATTTTTTGCATTTTGACATATCATATGCCATTTATCTATGGTTTGCGCATGCAACACCTGATTCCAGATTTGTAATTGTTTATCTGAAAACGTATTTTAGATTGTTGTATTGATTTGTCGATGAATTCTTGTAGAACACAAAATACTTTATAATCCAATAAGACATTATAACAGGTTTTCCTGTGGAGGTCTCTCTGTTTAGATTCCTTTTTATTCCAAATCACATAAATGAGAAAAACCTGCGATCTGTAAGATCTGTGCCTTGAAGGATCAGGTGCGTTATTTAAGGGGCACCAGGCAACCCTCCATTTGGCTCTGTATGAGTCTTCTGGGACGAATAGGGTCCTCCTTTGAGGCTGTATCCTACGCTCAATTCCATTCCAGGCCTATACAGCAAGACATCTTGTTGGCTTGGAACAGGAGAGAACAAGCCCTGGATTACCCCATTTCCTTATCTCCCCAGGCATGCTTAAGCTGATGGTTGCAGGATTGGAACCTGCAAATGGGAGGATCCTGTCTCTCTCAGGCTGGGGGAGAAACCCTAGAGGAGCTCACAGCTCAGTGGGAGATGGTCAAGGGCAGAGCAGTGCCTGACAATCAACATCCCAGAGTTATGGGCGGTACATCTGGCCCTACGGTCCTGGACAATGGAGCTTCAGGACTGCCCCATCAGGGTTCATTCTGATAGTGTCTCTGCAGTGACCTTTATCAACCACCAGTGTTGGACCAGGAGCCGTTAAATTCAGGAGGAGGTGGACCACATGTTAACCTGGGCAGAGGGACGTGTGCTGGTTTTATCGGCAGTCCATATATAGAGAACTGGAAGGCAGATTATCTCAGCTGCCAGCAGATCTGCCCGGGGGAATGATCCCTACACACGAATGTGTTTTGGGAAATCTAATAGCGTTTGGGATGACCAGAGATCGATCTATTGGCATTCAGATTCAACAACAGGCTACAGCAGTTTGTGTCCCAAACAATTGGCTTTGTCCCCTGGCAATGGGAGCAGATGCTCCTAGTAGTTGCATAGAAAGAGAGGGGGGGGGGTTCCAGTCATCCTGGTGGCACCAGCATGTCCTAGAAGGCCCTGGTACCCAGAAATCCTGAGATTGGCAAATGACGGGCCACCCAGATCTACTGTCTCGAGGTCCTATATTCCACCCCAACTTACAGTCTCTAAATTTGACGACATGGCTATTGAGCCAGCGTGTTAAAGGATTGTGGCATCTCGGGACTCGTGTCTACCCTAGTGAATGTCAGAAAAACGGTCACTAGGAAGATCTATTAAAAGGTCTGGAAGACGTTTATCTTGCTTGGTGTGTGAAGCCAGACAATGGAATCCTCTAATACGCGATTGGGAGAATTCTCTCTTTTCTACAGTCGGCTGTGGAAATCAGATTGGCTTTGAGTACAATCAGGAGTCAGATTTTGGCCTTGTCGTCATTCTTCCAAAGGCTCCCCCCCCATTAGGTCACCTTTGTGCCCTTGGGACTTAAACCTGATACTGTCTGTGTTACTGAAACAGTTTTGAGCCTATCAAGGAAATTCCATCACCTTGGCAAGAGGGGTGTCGGAGTTGGCGGCCCCTTTCCTGCAGGGAACCATACTTGATCCTTGACGATAGGGTCGTGTTACAACCTGTTCCATGCCTTGTGTTGGCCTTTCATTTAAATCAGGACTTTGTTTTGCCTTCTTTTTTCTCTCTGCCTCGTTCCGCAGAAGAGAAACGACTGGATGTAGTGCAAGCAGTCAGTTTTTTTTTTTCTAGATCTGTGGAGATCCGAGGATCAGAGTTTTTAACCAAGAAGAGGTTAAAAAAAAGTTTAAAGAAGATTGTACAATGTGATTGTATCGTGTATGATGATCCACTTTTTTCTTGCCTCCCCTTGATCAAATGAGATCTCGCAAATTTTATCACGCAGCCACTTTTTAAAATGCTCCTAGATGGCCTCTGGATGAACACTGCGCTTGTCAGTCTCATTCCTATGGAGCTTTTGAGTATGTGCAATGGATTTGTAAAATAAGAAGCTTTGTTAGGAATTACTGCTAGTTGAGTTGAAATCGCATGACCCGGTCCGTTCCAGGAGTTGACATTCTGTAGTGTATGTTGATGTCAGACACTTTAAAACCCATCCAACAGCCACAATTTTTCTGGTACCTTTTTACCTTTTTAGCTCTTCTTTTTTTTTCCAACCTTTTGAAAACCACTGCTCTCCAGCTGGACTTTTTGCACAATACACACAATTTATACTTTTTTTTTTCTTCTTTCTGATGATCAATGAGTCAAGTTATTTCTTTATCGTACATCACGGGACACAGAGCGGCAATCCATTACTATGTGGGTTATAGAGTCTACCTTCAGGTGTTGACACTGGTGTAATTAACTACACAGGAAGTTCCCTCCCTATATAACCCCTCCCATACTGGGAGCTCCTCAGTTTTTTCATCAGTGTCTAAGGTGTTGGTCACGAGTGAACATGTGCTCTTAGGAGCTCCACTGGAGGGATCCATGCTGGATGTAAAAAACCTCCATAAATCCGGATCCGTCCAAGGTGCTTCATAGCCAAAGTGGACGGTACCCGGGCCTCGGTACGAAGAACGAGGTTTAGCCTATAATGCCTCTCTGCGGAGGGCTGGATCCTGGGTTCCTGAACTTTGTGCCTTCTAAGGACCAAATGTTTTTTCTGCTGCCAGGATGCTATATAGGTCCAGGGGAGTTGGTGTTCCTGCCATGGACCCCGGTCCCTGAAGGTCTAGGACAATACCCACGGTGAAGGGGGAAGATTGGGCCTCTTGCTTGGCAATACCCTGCAGCGTGGAGAAGGTAAGAGGAGGGCCTACGGGACTTGGTTCGACAGTAGGTCCTCCGTGGGGGACTTAGGTCTCGCCTATATTATGCTTCTATGCATGGGCAATGTAAACCACTATGTCTTCTGAGACAGGATGGCTCAGGGCACCCATATACCTCCCCTAGCCGGCATGCAGCCTGGCCCACCATGTCTGTTAGGATGGCTGCAGTACCTATATATCTCCCCTTGAAGGGGCCGGTACATAAAAAAAAAAAAAAAAAAAAAATATGCCCTTAATCCTATACAAAGGATTGTCTTCCGTGAGTAGTTGCAAGTCTTATCTGTGTTTCCACTACTATGGGCAGTAGAAGACATGCCTGATGTTTTTGCTTACCATGCTTTCCAGAAAACGGAAGCTTAAGTGTTAGCTGATCTATTGTGTCCCACTTCCTCCGCTTCAGGCTCTACCATGTTGCACGTGCTCACCGGCTCAGTGCAGTCGCAGAGAAGGCTCTTCAAAGGGCACGGACGTCAGAGCTCTGTAAAGCTAGGGGGACACAAACGTAAGCACCTTGTGTGAGTTGGATACAGATTCATCTAAGACGCCTACTCGCATCTAGCTGTGCAGATTAGCAGGCATTGTGTCAGACTAAATTCAGCTATTTGATGCACCTGGGTTAAGTGCCTCTGCTTTAGCCTAGGACTTGGTCTCCCCATTGAACAAGGTCAGGGGTAGGAATATAAAGAGGGATCGCCACCTGAACCTGGTTCTTGTCCGCACAGTAGTGCTTAAAATGCATAAGATGTTGATCGCATGGAAGATGCTGAATCGCATGCATGATTACTTTAAAGTTGCACATGGTGGCTTAATTAAGCAATACAGGATGCCTTGTGTTTGCATAGAGATACGTGTCTGCATGGGTTCATGTTGCACATTGTTGCATAACACGTTTATAGCACTTGCTTGCTTGCTTGCAAGGATGCTCGTTCCAGAGCACACATGCTATATGCATGTTTGGCGTGAGACATATTTATATGATTTCATGCTTCCATGAACACACACTGCCATGTACACACGCCTCCATTGAGGCATATGGCTTTAACACCGGCCACATACACATATGGGGAGCCAGTTGCATATGTGTTTATTTACTTGGGACTGCAGAGGTTGTTTGCGTTGTGCAGGGGAACAGCACTATCTCCAGTTGGTGGTCTTGCCCTTTTGGGTTAGCCTCCGTGTCTGGGTTGTCAGGGTGCTAGGGCCCGCCTCTAGCAGGTCTGTAGGCCCAGGGTATAGCAGTAATGGCATACGGAAGCAGACTCCTGCTGATGGATCAGTCAGCAGCATGGCTGGACCTAAGGGTGTCCAGCATGGTCAGGTATCTGGATCTCCTGGGTTAGGATTCCAGTCTAAAGATACATTCTTCATTGACAAGAAGCTGGGTATGTTTTACACCAGGAGAGTACTTTTGGCCTAAGACAAGACCATCGCTATAAGAAAGCTGGTCTAGGTGGTTACGGCAAGGAACAGTTCCTTACTTTTGGCCTTCTGCTTAAGGGACTAGGGAAGATGCTGCCTCATTCAAGACAGTTCCCTATACTTTTATTCAGGACTGTTATAAACAGTATGGTGTTGGCCTAGAAGGAGTGGATCTTGACCTAGCATTATCCAAAGAACCAGTCCCAGAGATAGGCTGGAATTCCTCTTGGTGGTTCTTAACTAAAGGGTTTGCCAGGTCAGGAAGAGACCTTGGCCCAGGGGAAGTAGTCGAGCTCCAAGGGAGCCTTATCTGTCAGCTAGAGCTACCGATGGAGCATCTGGCTTAGGGGCCTGAACGTTCAGGGGCTGGTTGGTTCGGTCAGAGTTCAATCAGACTATACCATATTAAGTGATTTACTTAATTTACCAAGGAGGAGCTTGTGCCTTGCCTATTGACATTCGTTATTTCATGAAATGCAGAATTGGCAGGCGATTCGCTGTAGCCGTCAACAAGTGTCTCCAGGAGAAGGACCTCTACCCCCCGACTGTTTTTCTGACCAAGGGCCACAGAAATAGTACCCTGTACATAAGATGTATTGGCGTCCAGGCTCAACAAGAAATTGAACAGCTTGAGGTCAAGGACAAGGGATCCACCCGCATGCGGGGCAGATGTTAGTAATCTGGTGGGACCAGTGGTCACTGGTTATGTCTCTCCCCCCAGTGCCGCGGCGTTTGTGGCTTCCATGCAACATTAGAGGATGGCGGAAGCTGGCCTGATTACTCCGGCATAGCCCTGACGACCTTTTCTGTGCAGGGACAGTAGGGGTGGTAGTAGAGGACCCACGGTCCCTTACATCTTGTCCAGGCCTACTTCGAAGGGGGTATTACATCCTGTCGTGCAACAGGTGAATTAATGGTCTGGCTATTTTAGCCCACATTCTTCAGGATCAGGGTTTTTAGAATCAACGGCACTTCCTTGATTCATACAGGAAGGCTGGCCTCCAGGACCAGATATCCCAGGATCGGGAGAGCCCATGTTCCTGGTATGAAACAGATGGTGGCATCCTTGGAAGTTTGTCAAAGATAAAATTCCTGCCTTCCTGCATTTGGAAAGGAGACGGAGCCAGCCTTAAGTTACATCAAGGATCCGATCTCGGCCTTGCCTCCAAAGGTCGCTTGCTTCACACTCTTTGTTCCGAGCCATTATACAAGGGGTGACGCGCATAAGTCCACCAGTTTAGTCGCCCTTGTGCTTGGAGGATTGGCTCTAGTTTTGTCGGCTTACAGGGTCAGCTCTGGGCCGATGCACCATATTTCCCTTCAGCCTTTAACAAGGGAATTGGTGTTCTTGGTTGTGGTAGCCTCCAAGAGAGTTTCAGTATTGGCAACCTCTTGGTATAAAACCATACTTATTCTTACTAGTAGGGTGATGTTAATCCTCACCCAGCCTTATTTACTAGAAGGATCTAGTGTTCATTTGAATCTAGATATTCTTACCTCCCCCTTTTTCAAAACCTTGTTTTCGGAAGGAAAGGTTATTGCTTTCTCTCAGTAGAGATGAGAGCAGTTATCTGAAGGTTCAGATATAGAAATCTGAAGTTTTTATTGTGCTGCCAGAAGACCCTAGATGTGGGCAGGCAGTGTTCAGTTCAGCTATTAAAATGGTTACACTCTCTCCTTTGGAGTAGAAGGGTCAAGGCCTATCTGAAGCGGCTGCTCGGATACGGAAAGCTGATGTTATTGCGCTACCAGGAGGCCCCAGGAAGGGGCAGGCAGCGTCTAAAATCAACTGTTTTCAAGATTAATTCATCAGGGTATTATTCAGGCTTGTGGTTCGGAGAGTGGGACTCCCCCTGTTTCTGGGGGGGGGGGGTGCTCCGTACCAGGATAGTAAGAGCTTTATGCGCGATGCTTTACCGAGCCTTTATGACGCAGATTTTCAGGGCCGCAACTTGCCGTCTGTGCTTAGGTTCACTGATTCTTGTCAGATGTACATAGGAGGATGCAGCTTTTTGGCGCAGTATGCATCTGGCAGCATTATAGATCCTCACATCTGATGGCGGCCTGCGTTGTTTGTGTCTCCCTCCCCTCAGTAAGCATTGCTTTCGGACATCCCACATAGTAATGGATTGCTGCTCTGTGTCCCGTGATGTACGATAAAGAAAATAGGATTTTTATGACAGCTTACCTGTAAAATACTTTTCTTGGAGTACATCACGGGACACAGAGCTCCCGCCCCTCTTGTTTGGGGATATTGGGACACTTATTGCTTTGCTACAAAAACTGAGGAGCTCCCAGTATGGGAGGGGTTATATAGGGAGGGAACTTCCTGTGTAGTTAATTACACCAGTGTCCACACCTGAAGGTAGACTCTATAACCCACATAGTAATGGATTGCCGCTCTGTGTCCCGTGATGTACTCCAAGAAAAGTATTTTACAGGTAAGCTGTCATAAAAATCCTATTTTTTTTCAAATTTGTATGAATTATAGTTATTCAGAGCACATCTATCGCAGTGAATACAAATCTGAAAACAGATTTGTGTTTGTTACTCCTGGAATTTGTTGTGAGCAACCAACAAAATGTCTGTTCCTTAAAACAGGAAAAAAAAAAAAGTGTTAATTTTTTTAATTTATTTTTTTTAAAACAAAAAAGGAAAGTTGCAGTAAACAAGTGCTAGCTTTACGTCCTCTGCCAGGATACCAGCATTCAAAGGCTGTTTGCTTTTAAACAGGCTTTGAAACATTGAAATATGATTTAATTTTCTCTTTAATCTCTGTGCTGTGCTGGCAGTTCTTGTTGTATTTTCCTCACACTTGTCTACATGCGCTAAGATTCTGTGCCATGGCAGCTTATGTGGAAGAAAAATCTCTGGAGATTTCTAAAGAAAAGGAATTTGGAAGGAAGCGAATGTTCATAGTCCATAAAAAAAGATCAGAGTGTTAGAATTACTCCTTTTTTGTGGTATTAGTTTTGTATTTTCCTTCTGTTCAACAGTAAGCAATTACCAGCTAGGACTGTATCGGCTTATTCTGCTTTTTTTTGCTGTAGAACCAGTTGATTTGCCCTACAGTGTCGATTTCGATATCTTTCCTATATTCCTCTGTTCTGCATCATTTTCACTTCTAACTGCATCATCGCTCCAAATAAATCCCCCCCCCCTCACTGCTACCAATCAGTATAATAGGCTTCCACTTTCTGTATTGGAGCAATATACAAAAATGCAAATCGTACGTAATACAGTCTGTTATGAAGTGAATTGGGCTAATAAACAAAATGTTTCAATATCACTGGTACGCTGTAGTCTGGCATTGACTTTTTTTCAGTCTCAGAGAGAACTAGTCCACCTGCTCCAGTTTTCATTCTTGAATTCATCTTCTGATGCTGGCGGTCTTAATTAGTTTACTGATCATTAGATGTAGTGGTTCCATTTGTTTGTTTTTTTTTCATCAGGTTATCTATTCAGTTCATTCAGCCCACCTGGCTTAACGGGGTAAAAAGATAAACCGGTATCAGATTATTTTCCATCCACACAAGCGACTGTTGTCTAGCACGAGATTCCATATATTTTTTCAAGTTGGGCTGGTCCAGCAGCCATTTCGATCAGTGTATGGCCAGCTTTTGGGTTGCTCCTTTATCTATGGAGGAGCAGGGCTGTTAAGGCAATACAACCGGTCCTGTTGTATGGGGCCTGTGCCCCTTCACCTCAACAGGGGGGCCGAGCAGCTTTATAGTTGTCTGCCAGGTAGACAAATAGGGCTTACTAAAATACACCCCTGCTCCTACACACTTAGGGGGGTGTATAAATTTCCCTGGGCCCCATTAGGACAAGAGAGGCCCAGGAGGTGGGACCGCTGCAGGGACCTTTTAATATTCTTTGGGGCACAGATACATAATCCTGTGCTGCAATCTACGCTGCTAAATTCTGTCCGACTGCTTTTCCTGGCGGAGTAATCATAAGTACATGCTTCGCTCCCTCAGGTCAGGTGATGAGACTTATGTGAGTCAGCTGACACTGACAGGAAGCAGCAACACCAATTCCTGCGGTACCGGGTGGCAGCAGTGCAGCACATAGTGAGTGACATAAAAGTATCTGGATATAGTGCTCAGAATTCTCACTACATAATCATCAGCATTAAGATAATCGCAGTACAGCAGGCAATCTATGACTGGGTTAGACTAGCATGGTACAACCATAACAAAGTCGGCACCTAACAGTCACGTGACAGAGCCATCTACTGTTCTGTGTGATTATCTTAATGCTGATGGAACACAGTAAGATACTACTTTACACTTGTTTGGGGGAGGGTAAAAATGTGCAGTTGCTCTGCATTTTCTACTGCCCCAAACCACTCCCCTTTAAAAACCATTCACTTAAGCCTTCCAATTAGGGCCACTTGTCAGTTTTTCATATAGCCATCTAGGTCTACGCCTACCTCCTCCACTCAGGTCTATAAAAATAAAGTGTCCTTTAATGTTTTTCCAGACCTAAATGTGACAGATCAGAGGTAGCCTGATGTAAATGGACACGCTTCCATTCACATCTGGCCACCCATAGAGCTTTCACAAGTCCATTCCTGTCCACTGTGTGGTGTATGCAGACACAAACTGAACAGGCGGAGTCGGGGGATTAACCATGGACGGAGCCAAAGGTGGCGTTGAGGTTCGAATAAAAGGGGCCCCATCAGTTAAACTGTACAGGGCCCCATGATTTCTAAAAGCGGCCCTGTGAAGAAGCAATAGAGCTAACCTTGGACAGCAGCACTCTGTGGAAGGTAGTGTTAGATGGACTAGATTTGGCTTTAATTTGTTAGTCATCTCTAGCTAACACATTCAAGCAGTTGGAGAAAAGTTTTTTTTTTTAAATAAAGGTTTTAATTAAATCAGTACAAGCTAAACTTTCATAAGCACCTCTGTTAGTGTTCATTTTTTTTTGCTGCATATCTTGGTCTGTTAATGCTAGTTACAGACTGTAATTTTTTTTATGTTCCCCTTTGTACCACTTTAGAAGCTTAGATTTTTTTTCCCGCACAGAGACATTCCAAAACATTTTACAGTGCAAGTAATATACTGAGACAAATGGAAATCTAGAGAATCATTTCATACTAGCTTGCTGTGTTGCAGCTCACTGGGGATAAAGTCTCGTGGCCCTTTGAAAATAATCAAAGCCTTCAAAACCACAATGCACAAGACACTTGGGAGATACTTTAACATTTTGTTGTACTGTATGTCTGCCTTGTACGATCAAGCACTACATTTTTGTAGTTGCTGTTGTCCTTATCTTCCAAGACCAATGAGTTGTGTAGTTCCAGCCCTGGCCTGCCCTTCCCTTCTCCCCCCCCCCTGTCTTTTCCCTCTTTCCCCATGTAAACAAGCACTCATTGCACCATGCCAATGTGTTGTGGAGCAATGCTCCATAATGCTCTACCTGGCAAAGTGGTGGAAAAAAAAAAAAAAAAAGTACATGCACCTTTTTTGGGACATTGGCCAGCCCATTAAAGCGTTTGTATGCTTGCCCAAAAAAAAACCCTGTAAGGAAAAGGCTAGTATGAGCCAGTATGCGCAGCATACTAGCTGATTATGAAATACTTACCTTAGAACTAAGCGCTCGCATCGCCTCCTGGTCACCGCCAAGGAAGCAGATATGTTCCCTCAGTGTTTCTTCAGGGTTCACGGCATCCGGTGCTGTGAGTTGCCAGAGCCAAGGGCGTCCTCTTGCTGGGAAGATGTTGCGGCAGAATCTGCCAGACCTTCAGAGCACATGTGCAACTGATGTCAGTGGCTGCATGCAAGGTAAATATCTTCTAAATCGTACAGGTTTAGGAAACATTCGTTTTACCCTCAAGCAAGCCTTATAGCAGGTGTGCCCAACCTTTTGAAGAGCAAGGGCCACTTAAGCGACTTGGTAACCGGTCGCGGGCCACAATGAGTTGAGCAGGCGGATGACAGGTTCGCGTCCACTCTATTCCCCCCCCCCAATTCGGTTCACCCAATTGGAAGGGGACGGATCCCCTTCTGTTTTGTTTTTAGCGGATCGGATTGGAGATGGGCACAAGTCCATTTACATCTGCCGCTCCATAGGGGTGAATGGAGGATCTGATTGGGTCGGACTTAGCATATGAATGGAGCTTAGGGCTGCTTTCAAATTAATGTTCTGCAGTTTACCCACACCATGGGTACAGTACAGTGCACCTGTGACTTTTCTGAGGGATAGCTGCACTTTGCCATAGACTTCTATTATATCCTGTAGGTATGGTGGACTTTCTGAAAGCTCACCAAACTTGTAGGTAATAACAGAAGTCTTTGGCAAAGTACAGGTAACCCGCAGGTGCACCTGGGAATCACTTTGAAAGCAGCCCAGTAACCACTGCAGAACAGATATGCCCATATATACACTGTGATTTTAGTAATAAACTTACCTGAATGGAAGACTGTTTTTAAAAGTATCGCCAGCTATTGCTGTCCCAGGCAGAGCGCATTTGGTATCACTCCACCTGTGACAGGAGGCAGCGCTATACAGGAAGCATCAGCTTATGCAGCTCTGCTCCGCAGCCGCTTGTGTCCTCTACCGCCGGCTTCATTCATAACACTGATGCTCTGGGATGGTAACCTGTGATCTGTTCTTTCCAACCCGCCATCCCAGAGCAGGAGGTCGCGGGCCATATCAGAGGGCTCCGCGGGCCACGTGGCCCCCGGGCCACTGGTTGGGCACCCCTGCCTTATAGGTTTACCTGTAGGTAAACATGTGAAAGCAGGATAAACAACCACTTTAACATAAAGCATGCCAACTCACCGCAACAGCGTGGACCCAGCCTATAGGTCAAATATACAGATGACTGGAATTTCTAAATGTAACCTTTATAATATGAACTGTTCTAAAATAAACTTTGTGTTTCTTGGATAGCTCCAAAAGTCCAGTGGCTGATGTCCTCTATCGAGTATTGGATACGTTTGGTGCTATGTCTGTAAAAATTCGGATGCACATTCTGAAAGGTCTGCTACCTATAAAGTCATTGATTTTTTGGCAAATATTAACCACTTCAGACCCGCGCTATTGACAAAATACGTCAACAGCGAGGACCTGAGGTGCCAACTATACGTCTTTGGACGTCATTTCTAGTGCATTACCCGCGCGGTGGTCAAACACTGTCCCGCCGCATCGTTGGGTATCCGATGCATGTACCTGGCGGCCGCAATGTCCGTCGGGTACATGCGATCGGCGGGAAAACGAGCAGATGCCAGCATGGACGTGGAGCTCTGTGTGTAAACACAGAGCTCCATGTGCTGTCAGAGGAGACCGATCTGTGTCTCTTGTACATAGGGACACAGCATCGGTCACGTCACCCCCCTCCCCCCACACAGAACACACCCAGGATACACATTTAACCCCTTCCTCACCCCCTAGTGTTAACCCCTTCCCTGCCAGTCACATTTATACAGTAATTAGTGCATTTTTATTGCACTGATCGCTGTATAAATGTGAATGGTGTCAAAAGTGTCCGATATGTCTGCCGCAATATTGCAGTCACAATAAAAATCGCAGATCGCCGCCATTACTGGTAAAAAAAATAATAATAAAAAAAAAAATCATAATTCTGCTCCCCATTTTGTAGGCGCTATACATTTTGCGCAAACCAGTCGCTTATTGCAATTTTTTTTTTTTTTTTTACAAAAATACGTCGAAAAATAGGTATCGGCCTTAACTGTGAAAAAAAAAGTTTTTTTTTTTAAAAAAAAAGGGATATTTATTATAGCAACAAGTAAAAAATATATATATATTTTTAAATTGTCGCTCTTTTTTTGTTTATAGCGCAACAAATAAAAACTGCAGAGGTGATCAAATACCACCAAAATAAAGCTCTATTTGTGGGGAAAAAAGGTCGTTAATTTTGTTTGGGAGCCACGTCGCACGACCGCGCAAATGTCAGTTAAAGCGAAGCAGTGCCGGAGGCTGAAATTTCGCCTGGGAATGAAGGGGGTTTATGTGCCCAGTAAGCAAGTGGTTAAAATAGTCTTCTATAGACCAGTTTTATAGCGTAAATAAATGATTAATGCATAAACCATGCCAGTTGTGGTTTTGATGGAACATGTCAAGTTTTAGGCTGCATTCACACTTGAGCATTTTGTCGCCTGAAAAACGCTAGAGGGGAAAAAATACATTATTCTCAATGGAGATGGTTCACATCTCCACTCCAAAACGCCTGACACCGAACGCCTGAAGCTCAAACAAGTTCTGGACCCATTTTTGTCGCTCTAATTGAGCGTATTTGGGAGTTTTTCTGTTTTTAACATTGGTGACCCCAGACCTGTCCAAATTCGTGACAAAACACAGTTAAAAAATGCCGCAAAAATTGTGGTAAATAACGCCGTAAATATCGCGACAAAGCGCTACGCTCAGGTGTGAATGCAGCCCTAAAGAGAATGTTGCCAACAAATCATGGATATTGCACTCCCAATGATGGGGTTGTGTGCGGCTCCGAAAATGATTGCAATGTGATCATTTTCATACATTTTTGGACTATATACAGTGGATCCATGGTGTGCTGGTGATGCTACTAAAAATAAGTGTAGTTAAATTTGGTTGTGTGCTATATCTTCCTTGTTACGTGATGATGAAGTTTCATTTTAGATACAGGAATATAACAAAGTCTAAACACCGGTCTGGTTGCTATAGGAAAACCTTTTTCTCTACCTTCCTTGTTTACATCAGTAATGATGAGATCTTGGAGCTACACGCTGCTTATTGCCTATTTTTACCAACCAATTGCTTCTTTGTAACTTGTGCATCTAGCTTATTGATGTTTTCCAGCATCTGCCAGGTAGGGGGAGAGAGAGAACACCTGTTGTTTCCAGCAGGGTGAGCTGACAAGGGTCGCCATAGTTTCTTTGTCGAGCAAATTAATGACAACAAAAAAGCGTTTAAGTCACTGCGAGTAATGTGGCAGAAAGTAATTTGTTAATGGTGCATGATAGAATTTCACCACAGCTTGCAGTTCAGCAGAAGAGGAAGTGTACAGAGTAGAGGGATAATGATTGTGGAATTCGCAGAACACTGTGTAATGAAACTTATCTCATGATCACTTTTATGGTAAGGGACCTACCTGCACTGCAGTACATGGGAAATAGGCCATGCTAAGGAGCAGCGTGGAGGTAATGAAAGAATTGAGCTAATTACCAGTCCTATTTAACCTCTGATTATTTCCATCATTTTTTTTTCATTTTTATTCCTAATGCAGAATTAATTTTCCCTAAACCCATTTTCTTATTCTGACTGCTAATTCTATATTCAGAATGTAGACTGCTACTGAGAAGCAGGCCTGCTGGCACCATACCAGCTTTATGAAAATGTTCTTTTATAGTAATAAAGAAGTACATTAACCATACTTTTATTTGACTTTTTTTTTTGCATTTGAACATTATATTTTATACATATTTTTATTAAATTTTTTACCACTTGTAAGATGTACTGTAATGAGGGAAGTATTTTTTTTTTTCTAAGCCTCATGTGGCATACACTATATCTACGGAAAGATACAGCAGTTGAAAGTAACAAGTAAAATTAATCCTTGAGCATATTGGTTCTATACAAGTATTTAAAGCAGGACTAAACTGCTTCAAAATTATTTAGGCTTTTGCTCATTCGTACGTATGCTCAACATATTTTCACATTAATGGCAAACTCACCTTGCAAAGTGCCCTTTTTCAGCAATTTGACAGCCATGTTCCCCTTCATTGCTTCATTACTGCCACTTCATTTTTGCCTTATCTACTTTATTTGAAGGTCCTGTTGATTGACCAGGCTGGGTTGACAGCATTCTTACACATGTACATAGGCGTGTCGTCTTGACACAAAATTGTGCAAAGACTGTAAACTGAGTTGTGCATACTGACAGGCAAAGTTAAGCATTTATGCCTGTCTACCTGTCAGCATTTTTTTTTTTAAATATGCTTTCTTTCCCGTTCTAAGTAGTTTTAAACCCAAACTTGATGACATTGGGTTGCTAAAGCACTGTGTTATACAAATTGTCTGCTTGTTTTCTAAGAAAATGTTTTTCACTTTTTTTATTTTTATTTATTTTACACCTGAGCTGATCGCCTCCAGCTTTTTTTTTCATTTGCAAAAGTATTTATTGGGATTTTCGAAAAATACATACAGTCCATGATGACAATACAAAAGGTAATGTATGAGATAATGACAACGAAAACCGTGTAAAGTAAGGTTGCTGTACCAACAACTATAACTGATGAAGTTGTCACAATCCAAGATACAGGTGCACATAGGAACGTTGGAGCATGTGGGGTCTGCACTTCGTGATTGATCGGGGTCACCTGCAACCTGAGGGAGGATGCAGTCCCTGTAGTGCAAGTGAGCTTGCCGTCAAAAAAACCCATGAAGGCCTAGGACTAAAAATATAGTGGATAAATGGAATTGGAGAGCGGGGGGATAGAAGAGGGATAGGGGAGTGTGGGAAATAGCCACAACTGAGATCTACATCAGCATCAAGTTGAGAGTAAAGAACAGTCCAGGTGCAAAGCAACATTATGTGTGAACCATTTCAGGCATTGAATGTGTGTGTAATTCAGAATGGAAGGTATCTTTTCATTCACCATATAGTCCCCATGAGTCGATGCCTAACCTCGGCTATGTGGAGGAACTATTGACGCCACATCCTGTCTACATGTTCTTATTCCAGCACCAGCTGCACATTATTGCTCTGGATCAGCTATCTGATGACGATGAACCATGCCTGTGCAATGTTTGTTAGCCTGGCCACTTGTAGAGTCTCTCAGAATCATCAGCTAATTTTGTATTTATAGATTTCAGAAGACAGGAAAAGCAGTGAAATTGACGTCATTGGAAGTGAGGGAAAATCTCATTTAATGGAGTCCCAGATAACTGTAAAATCTGACAAGGGTTTCAATCCTTCCCTACGATAACCTAAACTGAAAAAATTAAATACAATTATTTTGGATGTGAATTTGATGCTATACGGTCCCATTGCTGTTGTTGCATGCATGTTTTATTGACCTAGAACATTGGTGCATGGCTGGATAATCACAAGTCCCTACCTGCATGCTTATTTTAAGTGATTGAACAAGTTTAAGAAATACAGTCAATGTTGGGAAGAAGGGGGGTATTTCTGTATTGGCAGCCCAAATGCTTCTCTTCGTTTTCCTTAAGCTTCTGAGTGCCACCGCAGTTTAGCCTAGTGTAATCTTTTTTTTTTTTTTTTTTGTCTTAAGTGCACCATATGGCTGCTATTATGCATGTCTTTTAATTATAAAATAATGAACTGTGTTCTTTAAGAGTTAGTTGACGGAAGAAGTTTTTAATTCACATCAGTGGTTTTTGACTATAACTGACGATCTAAGATTGCCATCAGTGATTCATCTAGTTAATGCATATTAAAATCATTAATTATGAGAAAATTGAATCCCGCTGTTGATGCTTTTATTGAAGTAAAGTCATTCTCTGTAGGGGTGCATATTTACTGGGATTTGAGCCCTAAATGCTTGTTCAGGAATTTGAACAAGCAGAACGTGTTCCATCAGTTTGCAGATTTTGTGTTGGACCTGGATGAGGGTAAATCGTGATTTGTGTGCCAGAATGAATGCCTCCTGGCTCCCCAATGCTAGGCTATTCCAGTTACTAAATCTGGTCCAAGCATTGAATTGCCTCTTGGGATGGAGTGCGTATGTGATCTACATATTTATGCTCTTGTTAAGCGAAACAAGAGTCAATGTACATCACTCGCGGCCTCTCTGGTTTTTAGACCACTTCTCTCTGATGATGGGCAAGTGAATAATCGCCTGCCAATAAGCAAGCATCACATGTATTGTGTTGCATATTGTTTGTACCGAAAGTACAAGTAATAAAACTTGTTGTTGGCTAAATATTACAAGGTTATAGCAGATCTGTGCTTAAAGTTGTAATAAACCCAAAACAAAAAATTACTATATGGCAGCTTTCTCTGTCAATAGATGTGGTGGCTGAATCTGTCCCCCCTGTTTTCTCCCTGTGATCTGTTCGATTACTCACATCCTTTATCAGTGCCCCCACTCTGTTGGAAAACAGCATTGTCCATCTGGGGGCAGAGAAGTGTTAAGCTGGCCATATGTGGTTTCCTGCTCTATTGGCTGAATTGCAATTCATGTGTGGCCACTGTGGTTTTAACAAGAATTTGATCTACTGACCGACTTTTTTCCCCCTGCCCTGTCGGTATATTCTCGCTCAGTCAGCGCCAGAGGCTGCTGTCTCCCCTCTGTCAAAATACAATGACCCAGTAAGGTGGGTTCTTATATTCACATTGACCAGTTGTTGACCACCTCCTGATTTGCATTTGACCTCCAAGTGGATTTTGCATTCGTATATTCTTATATACACTTGAAGTGAACAAAAGCCTTTTTGGCGGGTCCTTAGAAGGATTTTTAACTTTTTTCCATAACACATTTACTTTTAAAGTGGTTTCAAAATTGCAAGACAAAGGCATAATGAGCTAGTATGCATAGCATACTAGCTCATTATGTATTGCCTTAGATCGAAGCCCCCGCAACGGTCCTTGACCCCCCCCCTCCAGCCACAGACTTCTCTCCCGGAGCTTATGTCCGGGTATCGTGGCTCCGACGGTGTGATTAGCCAGAGCCGTGATGACATCACTCCCGCGCACAGCCTCCGGTAACGACACATCTAACTAAAGCAGCGGCACGATGTGCCATTGCCTCAATGCGCATGTGCTGATCACTTTGGCGCATGCAAAGGGGGATATCCAGGGTAGTTACAGGTAAGCCTTAATTATAGACTTACTTGTAGCATAAAGTTATAAAAATTGGTTTACAACCACTTTAAAGTGGTTGTAAACCCACCAAAAACAAACAAAAAAAAACCCCTGCAAGACAAAAGCATAATGAGCTAGTATGCCTGGCATACTAGCTCATTATGAATTACTTACCTTAGATCGAAGCCCCTGCAATGGTCCTCGTACACCGTCCCAGCTGGCGACATTGCTCCTGGAGTTACTTCAGGGTATTGCGGGCTCCGGCGCTGTGATTAGCTGGAGCCGCGATTACGTCACCCTAATGGCACAGGCACGAACATGCCGTTGCTTCAGTGCGCATGTGCTGATGATGTAAGGGGATATCTCCTAAACCGTGCAGGTTTTGGAGATATCCGGGGTAGCTACAGGTGAACCTTATTATAAGCTTACCTGTAGTAGTAAAAAGTGGTTGTAAAAGGTTTACAACCAATTTAAGAGCAAAATAATTATGATGCACTTTCTTTATAAGGTCTCATGCACACTGGATGTTATTTAAAAAAAGCCTGTAGCATTTGCTGTAGAAAGCCGTAGCTGTATAGTGAGTTTTTCAGCATTTTTGCTGTAGCGTTTTTAAGCTTTTTTTTTTGTTTAACATAATTCTACTCCCACAAGGGCTTATGGCTTAAACGCTGAATATCATTGGCTTTCTGCGTTTTTAAACTAAAAAACTCCTCTTGGGCCCCCATGTACATTTCTGCTGCTAAACAGACGTTCAGAGGCAGTTGGATACCTTTTTCAACTGTCCCTGAACTCATGAAATGTTATCTTATATGTACATGTATACAGGTTCGTTAAACTGTCTTTTTTAGGCAATTGTGTTTTTTTTTACGCCAACAGCTTCTGAACGTGGTAACCCATGTTTAGCAGCGTTTCATTTACGGTATACGTGGTTTTCATTTTTGCCCATTTAAAACGCGGCAAAACAAACGTTTAAATGTAGGTTACTATCTGTCAAGTTAAATCATTCAGGAGAGGTTGTAAAAACGTCTCGTCTACATGAAGCCTTAAAGTCCTCATAGTTCTATTCAGAAAATGCCCCTGCCAAAAACTGCTAAGTCTGTGTGCATAGACACAGGATAAAATGCTGGGGAATTTACTGGCTGCAGAAAAGTCTGAATTCAAAAACAGCAGCTGTAAAAACGTCCAGTGTGCAATGAGGCCTTAGAATAACAGAACAAACCTTATTTGTGGTGCATCAGGAGTACATATATCTAGCTTCCCTATCCCAACAATTGTTTAAATGTTTATTTACTTGAATAGTAACTCAGCAGAAGCATGTAGGTACATGTAAAACGTTAGTTGGTGACCGGGGAGCTGAATGTTTGTACTACTTGATGTACCCCCAATAAAGTTCAGTAATTTTAATGAAGAAAGTGTGGGTTCTTATTTAATCTGTTTACTGATGTGGGGGGGATCAGCACAAGTTTGACTATTAGATTACAGACTGGCTGTGTTCCCAAGTCAAATGCAAATAAGAAAACTGACCACACTGGGATGAATGTGCTGTCATGCCTTGCATGGTCAGTTTAAGATGGGGAAAGTAAGGATACTGGCAGCATCTCCATGGGTTTCACACAAAGTACAAAGAGAACAGGATAACTTTGTCATACAAGTACACGGTACAGCAGACACTTATCAGGAATATGAAAGGTTGGGGTAACAAACACTTTAATTGTACAAAAGAAAAATCTTACAGCTGGACTAAAAAAAACACCTAATACTGATTTGCATGCTACAAACATACTGAGCGGAGTGATGGTGCACTACTAAAGTGCCTTTTAGATCTACAGTATACAATTGAGGCTTTCCATGTGATCTTAGAAGCAGGGGATGGATGACTGCTGATATACTGTACTTTTTGGCGTATGACACTCACTTTTTTACCCTGAAAATAGAGGGTGAACTGTGCCTGCGTGTTATACGTAGGGGGCTGTGGATAGTTTTTTTCCCTGAAACTTCCCTCTTAAAGTTAGTTATACGTCAGTTATACGCCTGTGCATGTTATACGCCGATTAAATACGCTACATGCTTATTTGAGACCACATGTAACATGGGATCTCATCATCCAGTAAGAGGCTGTTGTAATTGGTGGCGGTGATTTCACTTGGCGGTGTATTTATGCAAATGAACACACCTTTTATACACCCTCCCTCGCATTATCTACATTTCATCACCTAAACACATTATCGGTGGACTTCTGTGTAAAAATTAACCTATTCAAGATCATTTATCATCTACGATTGATGGTGTCACTTTTCTATGCACACAATTCTATTTGTCTGCTATTATTGTGTATATGTAGATTGTTCGTTTTATTATTTGTGACATTAATTATTTTGTATCAATTTTGTGTGCAACAATACATTTATTAGCACTTTAATATGCAACTTGTGCCTAGACACTCCTGGTCAGTGGCTGTTATATTTGCACTGTAAGATCATCTATTGGAAAGAGAAAAGAACCCCTGGAGTGGGACTTTAAAGGCACTACTGTAACAATGATACCAAGGAAGTAAATATTTATTCAAAACACATATATAAATAGTACATAAACATGGATACAGAAAAATTGCAATACAGATATGGTTTCTTAAAACGGGTTTTAAAAATCCATATCTGTATTGCAATTTTTCTGTATCCATGTTTTTGTAATATTTATATATGTGTTTTCAATAAATATTTATTTACTTCCTTACTATCATTATTGTTACGGTAGTGCCTTCAAAGTTCAAATAGTCTTTGGGCACACCCATCTTTAGTAACATTTATCAGATTCCCCTCTTTCACTGTAAGATCATCTAAAGCACTACGGTCTGTGGCTGCCAGTCTTCTGCCATTTGGTGATGTCACTACTTGGTGTTCACTGCTTCATTTATTCTTTCTGTGGATCTGGACTTATTGAACCGCTCCTGCTGCATCTTGAATATTTATCCATCCATTAGATCCCCCATTCTTTTACAAAGATTTTATAAGCAAGTTAGCCAACATTAACAGGAATACTGATAGACGGATACAAAATGTAGCAATCAATGGACATAGGAGAATAATGAAAAAGTACAAACGCACAAATAGTTCTTAGATCCCATTCATCCAGGGGTAAGAAGCTCTGACAAGTGATGCCCTGCTTCTCTAGGAAGATGTCTACTTCTATTCAGAGGTGCAGTTTTTTGCCTATTTTGGGCACAGTTTCCAAAATTTCGACCCCTTTTAACAGCTCAGCGAAGCTGGCCCCCCTACAATCAGCACAAATAAAAACTCAAGTGTGTTTCTTTAGTGCTACGTTTGTGCTGTTTTGTGCCGCAAAAAAATACGTTTGTGCTGCTTTTATTTTGAAGATATTAGCAATTGTTTTTTCCAGACTATGACATCATCTAGCCCCCCTACAACGCCCAAATGACACAACTGGTCTTGTTGGTTAGTGCTACATTTGTGCTGTTTTGTGCTGCTAATATTTCCGTTCTATTTTTTATCGTTTTTGCGTTAATGATTTATTAAAGGTCACCAAAGGTCAATCAGCCCCCCTACAACGCCCAAATGACACGAAACTGGTCTCATTGGTTAGTGCTACGTTTGTGCTGGTTTGTGCTGCTAATATTTTTATTTGTGCTGTTATGCTTTTAAAGTTATAACAGTTTATTTATTTTTTTCAAACCCCACTCACTTTGCCCACCTTACAATCAGCACAAATAAAAACTCAAGTGTGTTTCTTTAGTGCTATGTTTGTGCTGTTTTGTGCTGTTGAAATTTCCGTTCTATCTTTTATTGTTTTTGCGTTATTAATGATTTATTAAAGGTCACCAAAGGTCAATCAGCCCCCCTACAACGCCCAAATGACACAAAACTGGTCTCGTTGGTTAGTGCTACGTTTGTGCTGCTAATATTTTTATTTGTGCTGTTATGCTTTTAAAGTTATAACAGTTTATTTATTTATTTTCAAACCCCACTCACTTTGCCCACCTTACAATCAGTACAAATAAAAATATTAGCAGCACAAACATAGCACTAAAGAAACATTTGAGTTTTTATTTGTGCAGATTGTAAGGGGGGGGGGGAGTGACTGGGGTTTGAAAAAAACAAAAACATTTTTATAACTTAAAAACCATAACAGCACAAATACATTTTTTAGCAGCACAAACCAGCACAAATGTAGCACTAACCAACGAGACCAGTTTTGTGTCATTTGGGCATTGTAGGGGGGCTGTGTGACCTTTTGGTGACCTTTAATAAATCATAAATAATGCAAAAACGATAAAAGATAGAATGGAAATATTAGCAGCACAAACGTAGCACAAACCAATGAGACCAGTTTCATGTCATTTGGGCGTTGTAGGGGGGCTGTGTGATCTTTGGTGACCTTTGATAAATCATTAACACAAAAACGATAAAAGATAAAATTGGAAATTTAAACAGCACAAAACAGCACAAACATAGAACTTAAACACACATGAGTTTTTATTTGTGCTGATTGTAAGGTGGGCAAAGTGAGTGGGGTTTGAAAAAAATAAATAAACTGTTATAACTTTAAAAGTATAACAGCACAAAAAAAAATATTAGCAGCACAAAACATCACAAACGTAGCACTAACCAACGAGACCAGTTTCGTGTCATTTGGGCGTTGTAGGGGGGCTGTGTGACCTTTGGTGACCTTTAATAAATCATTAACACAAAAACGATAAAAAATAGAACGGAAATATTAGCAGCACAAAACAGCACAAACGTAGCACTAACCAACGAGACCAGTTTCGTGTCATTTGGGCGTTGTAGGGGGGCTGTGTGACCTTTGGTGACCTTTAATAAATCATTAACACAAAAACGATAAAAAATAGAACGGAAATATTAGCAGCACAAAACATCACAAACGTAGCACTAACCAACGAGACCAGTTTCGTGTCATTTGGGCGTTGTAGGGGGGCTGTGTGACCTTTGGTGACCTTTAATAAATCATTAACACAAAAACGATAAAAAATAGAACGGAAATATTAGCAGCACAAAACATCACAAACGTAGCACTAACCAACGAGACCAGTTTCGTGTCATTTGGGCGTTGTAGGGGGGCTGTGTGACCTTTGGTGACCTTTAATAAATCATTAACACAAAAACGATAAAAAATAGAACGGAAATATTAGCAGCACAAAACAGCACAAACGTAGCACTAACCAACGAGACCAGTTTCGTGTCATTTGGGCGTTGTAGGGGGGCTGTGTGACCTTTAATAAATCATTAACACAAAAACGATAAAAAATAGAACGGAAATATTAGCAGCACAAAACAGCACAAACGTAGCACTAACCAATGAGACCAGTTTTGTGTCATTTGGGCGTTGTAGGGGGGCTAGATGATGTCATAGTCTGGAAAAAACAATTGCTAATATCTTCAAAATAAAAGCAGCACAAACGTAATTTTTTGCGGCACAAAGCAGCACAAACATAGCACTAAAGAAACACACTTGAGTTTTTATTTGTGCTGATTGTAGGGGGGCCAGCTTCGCTGAGCTCCTTTTAACTCCCCTATCTGCTGCTTGGCAGTAGCTTGGTGCAAACGTTAAACATGAGACTGTTGTTTTTTTTTGTTTTGTTTTTGTGTGTACAGTATATTGTTGGAATACTGTTGTGCACAGTGAGAAATCTTGACACACCTGTAGCAGTCACTTGTCCAAGAAAACAAATGTGCTGCCCACAAACTCAACTATTGATGATTATTTGTTGAAAAAAAGGCAGCTGGATCTGTGCATGATTTTCATGGTATGTTTCTTCATCCATCTCCCCCAGTACCGTTATGATATTTACTTATGGCGACATGATGTTTTGTGTTCTTTTATATTCTTTATTACAAATAGAAGAAACACAAAGCTAATTGTTTCTTACATGCTGTTTTATCTATGCACATAAAAGTATGCTTTTATAGCTTTTCTTTCACAGCACAGCTGTGAATGGCAACATTTTCCAAAGCCTATTTGTCTAGATTTTTACTTTTTATTCAGTTTAATTAAATAGGCGTTTTTTGTTGTGCAACTTAGACTATTTTTCAGTTATTTTTTTTATTTTTTTTGATGGAGTTATGTGGAAGGTAAAGGTTTGGTACACATGTTTATTTTTAATTATGAAGCTATGGCTGAATTGGTTTCTGTTTCACTGGGAACCGATTAGCACACAAAACCTCCAGGCTGTGCCCTTCTCTGTTTTTATATGCATAGAGTATGTCCCAGTCTAAATTGTCCAAGGTGAAAATGTATTGCTACATCCAGCAGAAAAATTGGATCTACCTTAATAGATGGGGTCAGTTGGGCATGTCTGAGAACTCAAATACAGAACTTTTGTTCCCAAGAGGATGAGAGGGCTGTAGGTGATTCCATATGCTGGCGATTCCCTAAACTGAGTCATCAGTGTGTGAGGCTGAAGTCACTGTGACACAAGTCTAAGTTCATACAGGTGATGTGATTCGGACAGGAATTGCACCACATTCCTGTTCAAATCGCATGTGGTTCTTTGCATTGTGATTTGAGCCTATTAATTTTGTATGGCTCCAATCGCACTGCAAATGTATCGGTTTCAGGTATCTGAGCATTTTTCTCAATTACTCGTGCAAGCGCTTAGTTTTGGCAACGATATCGGTGTCGATGTAACCCTAGTTTGTATAGCAGTCCATCCAACAGAAGCTGGACTAGCGTCCAACATTTGATAGCTCAGCGGGCAAGAGAGCCGCACTAACATCACTTAGTGCAGCTACCTCTCCACTCGATGGGTTTAAAGAGAGAGAAAAAAACTAGGGCTGTGCAAATTAACTTTTAATTAATCGATTAATCTTTAATTTTTTTGATCGATCAAAATCTTTTTTATCGATTACATTTTTTTGGATTGGTACTCGCCTCTCCGCCAGCTTTTGGACCTTCAGGGAGTTCCGTTGGAGATCCAGTAACGTCACGGACACCGGCAGGGCTTGCTGTGTCCATCTGAAGGGCTCCTTTGCTTTGCCTTTATATCTGCATGCTGGCGGGACCTACTTATCTGCCACACACAAGGGCTATTACACTTCCCTCTATCACTTCCCTCTATCAACCTGGGATTCTACAGCCATCCACTCGGAGTTGTGATAGTTTTCTTCATGGGACATCTACATGCTGACGGACTGATGTTAACATCTCCTCATCTGGATTCAGCAGTGGTATCGTTGTACACATTTTTATACCAGTATCATACTTGGCTACATGTTTTTATGACTGCTTTTTGTACTGTTTGGTATTACTCGCACCATTTTTACAGTTTATGCAGCCCCAAGACCCACCTGGGGCAGTGATTCCTTCCATAAAAGTTTCAATGCTATTCCCATCGAGTGCTGCCTTTGTGTGTTTTTTGTATCCTGCTTTCCATTTTTCCAGTGGTTGGTAGCTTCACTGGGAATCAGCCTGCAAGGAGATCAGCTAAAAGTAGTTGGATTTGTATGTGCGTTATAATTAATCGAAATTAGTCGATTAATCGATAAAAAAAAAAAGATTAAAAGAACACACAAATTTTGATCAGTAACAGCCCTAAAAAAAAAAAACATAGTGTGTACTTTGAGTACATTAAGCTACATTTGTATAACTAGTTCCAATTTCTGCTAATGTCATTCTTTCGGCTGCTGTCAGCAGCTAGTCCTGACCTTTTTGGGCTGCCCTTTGCAGTGAGATCCAGTGTACGTAGGAGTATTATAATATGCATGTGTACATGAGGCCTAGACATGGATGAACATGATTACCAGGAACGTTACAAAAGATGAGGTCAGCAATGACAGTGTGTAGTGAGAGAAGTGGGGTAGTGGCGCTACCTAAAGAATCGCATTAGAAACCATATATGCTCAAGCAATAGAACAGTTTAAGAGTGTATGTCGAGTACAATGTGGGGCGTGGGTTCAATATATGACTGAATGTGCCTCAAACAGGCTACGTGACAATATGTCGTTGTGTGCTGTGCACAGTAAAGCTAGTAGTGGAACAGGCGAGAGGCTGAAAACCTAGCCTCTATCTTCTGTAATCTATCTTCTGTAATCACACTAATATGTGTAGTAAGTGTGTGGGGTTTAAAGATACACCCAAAAGTAAATGTCAGAACCCAAAGATATATGACAATCACCATACATCAGTGCCACAGTGGATTAGCATAAATACAGTATCACAACTCAGCAAAATATTAATGGTGGTAGTAGTAGTCCGATTAAATTAATGTGATAAAATAAAGCAAATAAACCAGAGGGCTGCACAGTAAAGTCTCTCATATACAAGTCATATGCAATGGTAATATAGATGGAGGGGGGGAGTGTGTAGGTCTTGCTGTGAAGGGGGTGCTTCTAGGTGCCAGACAGCCAACGAGGTGGTCCCGGTGCTCCCCTCAGGGTTCCCCACTCACCAGACGGCCAACCCCACCAGGGGTCACAGGCATAGGTCACAAAATCCTCCGATCACAGCTGATGTTCACTCCTCCCAGGGCTATAGTTCTCCAGTAGTGGTCCGACCGGTTCACTCCTTGTGTATGGGTATAGGGGGTTCCTCCGTTCCTCAGAGGGAAAGATAATAAAGGCTCCGATGGTGCAGTAGGTTTTATGTAAAAACACTTAATTTATTATGACCTGTGTGCCACAATGCCACAAACTGACATGGGGCAGCTGCAGGCCAAGATGAACAGGAGCTACAAAACTCTCCAATTAAAACATAAGCAAGAAAAGGCCAAATATAAAGAGTAAAATCAAATCAAAACAAAACAAAATCAAAAATGAAACAGTCTGACAGCCCGATTTGAGTATCACACTCTATGAGGAGCACCGGGACCACCTCGTTGGCTGTCTGACACCTAGAAGCACCCCCTTCACAGCAAGACCTACACACTCCCCCCCCCATCTATATTACCATTGCATATGACTTGTATATGAGAGACTTTACTGTGCAGCCCTCTGGTTTATTTGCTTTATTTTATCACATTAATTTAATCGGACTACTACTACCACCATTAATATTTTGCTGAGTTGTGATACTGTATTTATGCTAATCCACTGTGGCACTGATGTATGGTGATTGTCATATATTTTTGGGTTCTGACATTTACTTTTGGGTGCATCTTTAAACCCCACACACTTACTACACATATTTAGTGTGATTACAGAAGATAGAGGCTAGGTTTTCAGCCTCTCGCCTGTTCCACTACTAGCTTTACTGTGCACAGCACACAACGACATATTGTCACGTAGCCTGTTTGAGGCACATTCAGTCATATATTGAACCCACGCCCCACATTGTACTCGACATACACTCTTAAACTGTTCTATTGCTTGAGCATATATGGTTTCTAATGCGATTCTTTAGGTAGCGCCACTACCCCACTTCTCTCACTACTTACTTTCACCTACCTCCTCTTTGAGGGGTCAGGTTTTAGGGGGGCAGCAGCCTTTACCTGTAGTTCTAGCGCAGGTTCTTATCTTATAATTTAGCAATGACAGTGTAATTATTAAAGTGGATGTAAACCCGTTTTCTTTTTTTTTGCTGTCACAATGTAGAGTAAAATATTTCCTAGCATCTGTGCCCAGGCTTGCCACAAAGTTAACCCAGCAATCCTCTTATTCACTGAAATAAAACGGACTTACAGAGAAAAACCTTAGTCCGTTCAGCCCTCTTGTTGTAAATGACAGGTTATTTACATATCTCATGCACTAGCCTGGAGACAGGCATTATTTTTTAATCCCCCCCCCACTCATTTTCTGAAGTCATGTGGTTACTTTTCTGGATTTTGAATTGATGTTAGTGATCATAGCAGAATTTAGTGTAGGGAATACACAGGAGAAAATGCATGTTGACAAGGAGTGTAGAGGACGACAGGGAGTCTACTGACATCACAGAGCTCCAGACAACGGATCCACCCACAGAATCTGCAGTTTTTCAGTTCTTATAACAGACAGAGGGGAGACATTTGACAGGTAAGGATACATGCAGGAGGCATCTATATCCTTATAGATAAGCACTATGGCAGTAGTTTAGAAAGGACGAGAGTGGCTTTACATCCACTTTAATGTACAAATTTCGCAAGTAGTTTCCCAATCTGCTACACTAGTAATCACTTATTCATACAAATACAGAGTAGAACGTGTCAATATCTTTTAATTATTATGAATTGCAAGTTTATAGAAGATGTGTGTGTGTGAGTCTTGAAGAGATCTGTTTTTATATATACACGCACACACTTCAACAATGGGCTTCTGGTCTGTTTTACTGCCCGCTTATCTCCTTCCCAAAGTGGAGAAGAGAACAAAGTGTTTTTAGCCATCATCTGGCACCTTTTGCCAAATGGTGATTGTGGGGTGGCTGGCAACAAAAATTTAATTAGAACCGCCAAACATATATTTAACCACTTAAGGACCGCCTACTGCACATTTACGTCGGCAGAATGGCACGGCTGGGCACATCAACGTATATATACGTTGATTTTAGTACCCAGCCGTGGGTCGCGGGCGCGCACCCGCGGGCGCGCTCCCGCGACCCGGTCCGAAGCTCCAGGACCGGGACCGCGGGATTCGCGGACCCGATCGCCGCTGCAGTGCGGCGATCCGTCCCTGGAGCGGAAGAACGGGGAGAGCCGTGTGTACACACGGCTTCCCCGTGCTTCTCTGTGGCTGCAGCATCGATCGCGTCATCCCTGTGATAGGGGGACGCGATCGATGACGTCACACCTACAGCCACACCCCCCTACAGTAGTAAACAACACACATAGGCACACATCCCCTACAGCGCCACCTGTGGTTAACTCCCAAACTGCAACTGTCATTTCCACAGTAAACAATACAAATTTAAATGCATTTTTTTCTGTGAAAATGACAATTGTCCCAAAAATGTGTCAAAATTGTCCGAAGTGTCCGCCATAATGTCGCAGTCACGAAAAAAATCGCTGATCGCCGCTATTAGTAGTAAAAAAAATAAATAATAAAAATGCAATAAAACTATTCCTTATTTTGTAAACGCTATAAATTTTGCGAAAACCAACCGATAAACGCTTATTGTGATTTTTTTTTACCAAAAATAGGTAGAAGAATACGTATCGGCCTAAACTGAGGAAAAAAAATGTTTTTTATATATTTTTGGGGGATTTTTATTATAGCAAAAAGTAAAAAATATTGAATTTTTTTTAAAATTGTCGCTCTATTTTTGTTTATAGCGCAAAAAATAAAAACCGCAGAGGTGATCAAATACCACCAAAAGAAAGCTCTATTTGTGGGGAAAAAAGGACGCCAATTTTGTTTGGGAGCCACGTCGCACGACCGCGCAATTGTCAGTTAAAGCGACGCAGTGCCGAATCGCAAAAAGGGGCAAGGTCCTTTGCCTGCATTTTGGTCCGGGTCTTAAGTGGTTAATTTCTAACACCCTGTAGAATAAAATGGCGGTCATTGTAATACCTTCTGTCACACCATATTTGCGCAACGGTCTTGCAAGCACAGTTTTTTGGGGGGAAAAAAATGTTTCTTTAAATTAAAAAATACGACAGTAATGTGTTTTTTTTTGTTTATATTGTAAAAGACAGACAATGTTACGCTGAGTCAATTGATACCCAACATGTCACGCTTCAAAATTGCGTCTGCTTTCATATGCGGGTGCTACATACAGTTGTACTCAAAATTATTCAACCCCCACTGAAATTGATTGTTTTGGCCAGTTTGACATTGATTTTGATCATTCAGTCATCCTGCTTACAATTAAATCAAAGAGGCACGTGTAGGTCAGACAAATATAACATAAAATTTATAATGAAATAACCACAAATGTCTTTTCTGTGCTCACATCATTATCAGTTTTATTCAACCCCCAAGTGACATTCAATCTTAGTACTTGGTACAACATCCTTTTACAGTTATAACAGCTTTTAAACGTGAAGCATAGCTTGATACAAGTGTCTTAAAGCGATCTACGGGTATCTTCGCCCATTCGTTATGGGCAAAAGCCTCCAGTTCAGTCACATTCTTAGGCTTGCGCACTGCAACTGCTTTCTTGAAGTCCCATCAGAGGTTCTCAATCGGATTTAAGTCTGGTGACTGCGATGGCCACTCCAAAATGTTCCAGCCTTTAATCTGCAACCATGCTCTAGTGGACTTGGAGGTATGCTTGGGATCATTGTCCTGTTGAAAGGTTCAACGTCTCCCAAGCCTCAGGTTTGTGACGGACTGCATCACATTGTCATCCAATATCTCCTGGTACTAAAGAGAATTCATGGTACCTTGCACACGCTGAAGCTTCCCTGTACCTGCAGAAGCAAAACAGCCCCAAAGCATGATTGACCCCCGCCATGCTTCACAGTAGGCAAGGTGTTCTTTTCAGCATAGGCCTTGTTCTTCCTCCTCCAAACATAGCGTTGATCCATGGGCCCAAACAGTTCTAATTTTGTTTCATCAGTCCACAGAACACAATCCCAAAACTTCTGTGGTTTGTCCACATGACTTTTGGCATACTGCAGTCGACTTCCTATTCAATGGAGACAGCAAGGGGGTGTGCCTGGGAGTTCTGGCATGGAGGCCTTCATTACGCAGTGTGCGCCGTATTGTCTGAGCAGAAACTTAAGTACCCACATCTGACAAATCTTTTCTCAGTTCCTCAGCAGTCACACAGGGATTTTTCTCCACTCTACGCTTCAGGTAGCGCACAGCAGTCAAAGTCAGCATCTTCTTTCTGCCACGATCAGGTAGCATTTCAACAGTGCCCTTTGCCTTGAATTTGCGAATGATGCTTCCTATGGTGTCTCTTGGTATGTTTAACATCTTTGCAATCTTTTTATAGCCATTGCCCTTCCTGTGAAGAGTAATTACCTCTTTTCTTGTCTTCCTGTACCATTCTCTTGACTTCACCATGTTTGTAACCACACCAGTAAATGTCTAGAAGGAGCTGAGTATCAGTCATTTTAAAGCTGCCTAATTGGTGCTTATTAGGCTTTATTGCTGCTCCCTGACATCCACAGGTGTTTTCAATACCTGATTAAAAACACTTCAATGAACCTCTGTTCTTCAGAGTGGTAGTCTTTAAGGGTCCTTTCACACGTGTGGACCGTTTTTCGGTCCGCTCCGTGTGTGTCCGTCGGCTGAGCTGTCGGCGGACAGGGCGGTGCCTGCACACTGTGCAGGCACCGCCCTGTCTCTCCTCCGCTCTCCCCTATGGGGAATCGGATGAAAACGGACCGTTTGTCCGAATTCAGACGGACGCGGATCTTTGCGGACGTTGGCGGATGCATCATCCGCTAATGGACGCGATCCCATAGGGAACCATTACAAGTCCGTTTACGGACTTGTAAAAACGGACGAGCGGAGGTGGACGTGTGAAAGGGGCCCAAGGGGTTGAATAATTGTGTAAATGAAGAATTCACAAAAGAAACCTTTACTACTGTATTACAAAACCAATTGATGTCATTTTAGTTGCAAATGGTTCTTTAAGAAGTCCTTGTAGGATTTCATTCTGAATACAATTATAAATGTACACTAAATTCCCAAAAATCCTTTACAGCATTGGGGGGTTGAATAATTTTGAACAAAACTGTACGTATCTGTTCGCTTCTGCATCTGAGCTCGGCGGGACGGAGCGCGTTCCTGGCTCTTTCCTTTTTTTTAGCTGGCTCCTAGATTCCAAGCAAGTTTGTCAAACCCTGTAACATATTAAAATATTAATGTGCGTATGTATGTGTGTGTGTGTATATATATATATATATATGTATATATATATACAAAATATTCTCTGTTTCCTGAGAATTCCAGAAATGACTTATCTGCTAGTTTTTGTTTTTGCAAGCCTTTTACAATGCCTGTTTTCTATAAAGCCTGTATTGTCAGATCAGGTTTAGGTTGATATTCTTCAATTTTGCCAGAAGATGGCGTCTGTGGCATGGCTGCAGTTTGTTGTCCAGCTCTTGCAGAAAGTTGTAGGTTCTAGTAAACTCAACAATATTTTTCCTGAATACCATTTTATTATGTATGCTCCTCCTCACTTGCTTTATATTTTAAGACCATAAATTAATTTTCTCCCAAAATAGATTTATTTTCTGAAAAGCAGAATCTGCCAGGAAGAACTCACTGTATATTGTTATTCAGTGAATAACAGTCCCTCTGGCTCTATATTAACTTTGAATGAAAAAAAAAAATACCCTTACAAGTTTTCTAGGAAGCATGGGAATTAGTTCACTTTGACCTCTGAGTACAGTGTCCATGGTATACAACTCATTACAGGGTCAGGCCACCTAAAAGGTATCGCATTTTTTTTTTTTTTTTTGAGTGTGGGTAAAAATCACTCATGGACTTCCATGTGTTCTCATGGTTAGTGCTGCAACTCTGTCACAGTGTAGAGTATATACAGCATACACATGTTTAGAAAGGAGCGGGTGCAGAAGGGATTGGCCAGGGCAGTGTGGGGTATATACCGAAACACAAGGAAATTCATAAAGGGGACCCTTGCTTCTGATTTATGTAACCTTGGGTTAAAGCGCTATTAAACCCAAAAACTAAAATATGATATATACCAGTTTTTCGATGTGGTGGCTGAATTTGTTTTCAAATTCACGTCCTGTTTTTAGAGTGCCCCCCCCCCCCCCCCACACACACACACTTTGTCTCTGATGCATTCAGCTGGTGAGCTGGTTAGAAAACATTCTTGCTGCCCAGGTTACTAGGCAAACATGGAAAGAATGCAGAAAAAAAGAAAATGAATGCAGCCACCACATCTAAGAATTGGTAAGCTGTAATATAATGTTCACTTTTGGGTTTAATGTTTTATGCTTTAGAGTTGAAAATATATTTATTGGTATTTAGATAATACAAAACATAAAAAAAGACGATTAACAAGAGGCGGTACAGTCTACACACATCTAGAAGTATAATCGGGGGGGGGGGGAGGAGTCAGCCTGACGGCTATCGCCCACAGCAGAACTCCCCCCCACAACACATATCAAAATGAGCCTTCACAACCGGAACTGCAAACTAAAAGCATGTGCAAACGTTAGGGGCTCTTCCTCTTGGTAGAACTGTAACAGTAACCAGTAATATAGAACTAATAACACAATAAAAGAAAAAACAGAAGAAAGGGAAAGGTAAGGACAGACAGAGTTGAAGACAAAGTGAAATTAGAAAGAAAGATATCGAGAAGATGTGGGGACAGGGGGTGAAAACAGGGAGATGCGGGGAGAAAGAAGGGGAGGGAGAGGAGGGGAAGGATGGAGGGGAGAGAAGGGGAGACAGGTCAGGGTGGAGGAGAGGGGGAACGTGGGAAAAGGGGAGCGTGGGCCGCTGACAAGACAGGTGGGAAAAGGTAAAATAGAGTAGGCGTGGGGGGAGAGACCCAGGAGCACGAGTCTAACAGGCCGTAGAGCAGAAGGAAATGTGGTGGTGACGATAACGTCGAAGGGATGTTTTATGCTTTAAAGCAGAGGTGGCAAACACAAGGCCCGCGGGCCGAATTCGGCCCTCCGGGCCATTTTTATGTGGCCCTCGCACCTCTCCTGCAGATGCAGGAGAGCTCCAGCCCTCCTCTGGTCCTGGACATCTTATCTTACAGATACAACTGGCCCTTTTGAGGGCGATCATAATGCTGATGCGGCCCACAATGAAATTGAGTTTGACACCCCTGCTTTAAAGCATTCATCACCAGCACCTCATGGATCTTCAAACAGTATTCAAAAATGAATATATTTTATGCAATCAAATCACAGCAAAGATTTGGGACAACGCAGACCTCTTCATAAGGCATGTGATAAGTGCAGGCACATACATGGATGGGCGCATGGCATAGAAATTGTGCAGCAAAGGTGAGTAGAGCCTGATTGGGGAACCAAGACACTAATTCATAATCGGGTCTTCTTTACTTTTGATTACCTGCCCTGAAAACTGCCCACTGCTTTGTGCTGTCAATTGCTGACAATGCGGACCCGGTGGGAAACTAGTCTGTTTAGATTTTTCTATTTAGCGCCGCACCCACCCTACAGGCAGGTGAAAGTGCCCAGTTTTGAAGTGGTTATTGAGGATGTTGAGAAGTTAGCAGTTGAAGGTAGATATGGCAGGGGTTTGGATGGTAGAGCAATATAGAGAAAGCACTTGAGATACCTAGGATCGAAAGGAGTTTGAGGTGCCACCCTCTTGGGTATAAATTACAATTTTTGCAAATATCAGAGTTTACTGGTTCTCTTTAAACTGCCTCGTAGTACTTGTATCAAATAGGTGTACTATTCTCTGACCTGAATTTCGATCAGGAGTTTTAAGGCTTTATTAATAGTTGGCATATATAAATATATGTATAGATTCAAACAGTGTGCGATAGAGGACTAGATTTGGAATCGAAGCTAAAATATGTACATTTAATAAATGTTACATATAAAAAGAGAACTAGTTGGCGGCAAACCTCTTTTATACAGCAAGGAGCCTCCACATATCTGCACTCGATATCCATGAAAATTAGGCATGCACTGCACTTTTAGGTAATCCTGGCACAGGGCTAAAAATTATATAAGAATGGCATCCATTATACAGGTAGCATGGACAAGGCATTGTAACAAATCATAACTGACACAAACAAGCCCAGTGGGCTGAACAAATGTAGTCCATGGATTCCCCAATGCACACTCAACGGCATGGATGGAGGAATCTTCCAGTGCCAGCATTGTATTCTGAGAACCCACACTGTCCGAATACCAGAAAGGTGACTATTTCTGATTGGCTGCAGTCACTGTTGGACCGCCTTTTTTTTTTACCATCGGACTTGTTCAGTTTCTCAATCAATGTTTGTTGAGCTGGGTAGTTTCGGCATGGCCACCCATGGCTCAAATATTGCTAGTTTACAGTAATCTACTGAAATTTAAGGTGTGCATGGCCAGATTTTAGTTTGCTTTAGTTTATGAAACATTATGGACTTTTTTTTAGTATTCTTCCCTTTGGCTGCGCTAACAAGATCTTTTTTGGGAAGAATTCTTGGTTTCACTTCTAGAGTCCAAACTTTTCCAATTAATTCAGGAAATTTTTCTAGGATAACGGGAATTAGTACTTTTTCTGTTCTGTGTTGTGATTTATACCCTGAGCTGCTCCCTGTGGTCTTGTTTGCAAGAAACTAATTAGTCTGTCATGGTTCCTTGCTTTAGTTCTGCTCTGCATTTACCTGATAGTATTCAACACTTGAAATATTTTAGCCTAGCTAGTGTCTTACACCATCAATCATCCACTAAAAGAGTCCGACTCATAAAAAAAAAAGTTGTAAACGGAGGATATGGCAGAATAGCTGTCAAGACTATGAAAGTTTTTCCCACTTACAGTGGAGGCTGTTCTGTAACTTGAAACCCTCTATTCATTACCTTTCATAGGAGGCATGAGGTCTGTTTGTCTTTTATCAGAATAAAATGCTGAAATTAGGAAGGACTTGGTAGCTGGGCTCTCCCATGAAATAGAATGAACTTGTAAGAAAAGAAATGGCTGCACATCCAGGAATTCCGATTGCCTTTTATTGTTCAAAGTGATAACACCAAAGACACCAACACAAGGTCACGTAGACGCGTTTCACACATAAATCTTGTGCTTAAAGCGGTTGTATAGTCCCAGATTTTTTATTTATTTTTGTCATTTGTAAGGCAAAAGGCATAATGAGCCAATATGCACCACATACTAGCTCATTATGAAATACTTACCTTAGAACGAGGAATCGGAAACTTACCTGTCTTCCGGGTATAGCAGCTCCAGCGCCGTGAGTGTCTGGAGCCGCGATGTCATCCGTGCATGCGCTTCTTCTTTCTGGCTGCAGTCAGCGGCTAATTGCGAGGGGAATATCTCCTAAACCGTAACAGTTTAGTATATGTGTGTGTGTGTGTATGTATGTGTATGTATATATATATATATATATATATATATATATATACTGTATATACACAAAATAAATAGAGGTCGACCGATATATCGGCTGACCGATATATCGGCCGATATTTTGCGTTTTTTAATTAATCGGCATCGGCCGATTTGTGCTGTAAGAAAGCAGATTTTTTTTTTTTTTTAACTTCAGCAGCGCGACTTGCAAAAAGCTTCTATAATAGAAGTCAATGCAAGTTGCCTGAAGTTTCCCGTGGAGGAGACTCTGGGCAGCCTGTCAAGTTTTGAGAAAAGATATACAATGTTGCTACTTATCAATGTAGGAGAGTTCTCAGTTTAACCATTTAAAGGCTAAATCTTTTTTTAAATTGGTGCTTACAAGTAAAAATCCTGTATTTTCTGCTGGAAAATCACTTGGAACCCCCAAACATTATATATTTTTTTTTTAGCAGAGACCCTAAGAAATAAAATAGCGATTGCTGCAATATTTAATGTTACACGGTATTTGCGCAGCGGTCTTTCAAACGCATTTTTTTGGGAAAAATATGCTTTAACAAATAAAACAACTAAACAGTAAAATTAGCCTGTTTTTTTTCATCCAAAAGTTTTCATTACCTGTTTTTGTGTATTGGATTTATATATATATATATATATATATAGAAAAAGGTGTATCACGGCCTATAGAACACCTCCCAGCGCCTATCAGAAAATACTAGCAAGGAACTAAATATATAGAAAATATAACAAATATAACCAAAAAACGTTAAATACTAAATTGGTTGGCTAAAAAACGAAACCAATAAAGAAAAAAGCAGCTATTTAAAATACAAACAGATATAAAAAATAATGGTACATAGACTAAACATAACATTAAAATGTCAAAAATAGTACAAGAACCATAAACAGCGCTGGTGATAGTAGTCCAGTGTAGATCCTAAATGGAAGGGTATCACCTCTACACTACAGTGCAATAAAAATGACAGAGTGAAAAATAGGGGTAAGTCCGTTGATAGTTGATTTTAAAGATAGGATAGCAAGCACCTTCCACCTATATTCTTGATCACCACGTGGGACTAAAAATCCCCCTCTGGGGTACGCACTCACCGAAAACCCCTAGGGGTAAAGCAGTATATGGATATCCACAGAGTAATAACGCTCTTCACAATAGAAGGGATCCGGTCACATGTCTACGGGTCTCAAGATAGTACAAAAAAACACAGGAAAGGGCACATAGCGTAATTCCGTATTTAATGAAGCACACAAGAGAACCCACATATACAACCCTTCAAATAATGCACGTACATAAATAGATAGAATAAGTGCCTATAATCACCCTCCCTCTGTCGAAGTCCTATGACGAAACGCGTCAGGGAGTGTCCTCAACGACGCCAGGAAGTGACACGTGCGCTCCACCTGAGCCGCGTCTGAAACCAGGAAGTGCCGGAAGCCGGTTCATCCATCGGGACAGCACGGCTCGTCTCTCTTGTTGGAGAGGGTGATTATAGGCACTTATTCTATCTATTTATGTACGTGCATTATTTGAAGGGTTGTATATGTGGGTTCTCTTGTGTGCTTCATTAAATACGGAATTACGCTATGTGCCCTTTCCTGTGTTTTTTTGTACTATCTTGAGACCCGTAGACATGTGACCGGATCCCTTCTATTGTGAAGAGCGTTATTACTCTGTGGATATCCATATACTGCTTTACCCCTAGGGGTTTTCGGTGAGTGCGTACCCCAGAGGGGGATTTTTAGTCCCACGTGGTGATCAAGAATATAGGTGGAAGGTGCTTGCTATCCTATCTTTAAAATCAACTATCAACGGACTTACCCCTATTTTTCACTCTGTCATTTTTATTGCACTGTAGTGTAGAGGTGATACCCTTCCTTTTAGGATCTACACTGGACTACTATCACCAGCGCTGTTTATGGTTCTTGTACTATTTTTGACATTTTAATGTTATGTTTAGTCTATGTACCATTATTTTTTATATATATATATATATATATATATATATATATATATATATATATATATATTATATTATATTATAAATAATATATATTATAAATATATTTCATATAAATTACACCTACAAGTGCACTGATTGGAGGCTTGTTGTGTTTAAATGTAAGAAATGTTCTGTATTACTTAGCAGGGCAATAATGAAACTTCCGCTTTTCCGAATCCCCCCCCCCCCCTCTGGTGTCACATTTGGTACCTTTCAGGGGGAAGGGGGGGCAGATACCTGCGTAATCCCAGGTATTTGCTCCCTCTTCCGGGCATAGATCACTGCGGTGACTGTGGTGACCTACACCACATCTGGTGCGTAATCCGCCCCCATGCTTTCTTCTGGGAGACGCACAGGTCCCAGAAGACAGCAGGGACCAGTGGGATTGCGCAGCGCGTCTTGCGCATGCACAGTAGGGAACCAGGAAGTGAAGCCGCAAGGCTTCACTTCCTGATTCCCTTACGGAAGATGGTGGCCGAAGCACCCGAGGGAGAGATCAGCTTTGGGTGCCAGCATTGTGGCCACCCACGACAGGTAAGTGTCCATATATTAAAAGTCAACAGCTGCAGAATTTGTAGCTGCTGACTTTTATTTATTTTTTCCGCAGAACTCCGCTGCCTAAACACTGGACCATCATTCTAGCAGCGCTATTTGGCTGCTAGCGGGGTGCTTATATCCCAGCTAGCGGCTGATTAAGGGGTTAAATGCTCCCATGTAGCGCCACTGCAGAAGCGCTTTGCAGATGTTCATCTCAATGAGCAGGAGTGGTGGAGGAGCCGCTCCAAAGATGCTGCTTGCAGGACTTTTCTTTAATGTCCTGCCAGCGCACCGCCTCAATGTGAAAGCACTCGGGCTTTCAGACTGAGACTGCAGGGGAGCAGTTTTGCAGGCACTTTACAGGTGCTATTTTTAGCCCAAAAGTGCCTGAAAACGCCCCAGTGTGAAAGGGGTCTAACTGTTAGATTTTATAAGATGAAGGGGGGCGGAGATCGGCTTAACATATTGGCCAAAAAAAAAAAAAAAAAATCGGTATCATAAATCGGCTATCGGCCGCCGCGATTTCTGAATATCGGCATCGGCCAGAGAAAAACCCATATCGGTCGACCTCTAACAATAAATATATATATTTGGTTTCAATTTGTTAGTGTCCAAATCTGCTGATACATGTATCACTACTCGCCCCCCCCCCCCCCCCCTCCCCACAGATTGATAGTGGTGCTGTCAGCTGTGCCTCCTTTTCTCATTCCTCCTTCCTCCCAGAGTTGTGTTTGACTAATACAGGCAGTGTGTTACTGGCCAGAGCACCAGGTGAAAAGAGTGAAAAGGAATGCATCCACATCTAATTATTGATAAGCTGCTATATATTACTTTTTTGGGTTTAATACCGCTTTATAATTTTAAATGTGGTTTTCTGGTTTGTAGTTTTAAAACTGGGATAAAAACAGTGTGCAAACTTTTTAACATAGTTGTAAAGTGCTGATTTTTGTGTCTGCTGACCGCATTTTGGATGGTTCTGTCCTCTTCTCTTTGCTGGTAGTATCATTATTACTGTCTGTTGAGCCATCGACCAGCATATAGCTCACACCTTTTTTAGGCATACGTTTTTCTTCTGGGAAGTTTTTTATGTAGTTCTGGTTGCCTAGCAGTTCTTCTCAGCTTGACTGATTCCACACTATACTAATGTGTCTGCCCTGCTTTAAATAAATGGTTTAAAACATCTTGTAGCTTTCTGATGATCTGTATTCTGGTTATCTTGTCTCTTTTTATACTAAAAAACAATTTCCTTTGCATTCATCCAGATCTTTCTTGGTTAATGACTTTTTATAGAGTAACACCACAATTGCTGACTTTACTGTATGGTAAATAGTTTACAGGCCGGTCTTGACTTTATTTTATTGTCTTTCTAAATGTATTCGGAATAGAAGACCCATGGGAAAAGATGAATAATATTTCAATTTTGTTTTACCTGTCCAAATCTTGGCGAGTGCGATATTTATTTATTTTTTGTGGAAAAGTTATCCGCTAAAGTTCTAGTCTGTCCATTTAACCATTTGAGCTCAGGAAGATTTTACCCCCTTCCTGACCAGGCCATTTTTTGCGATAACGCACTGTTACTTTCACTGACTGGACCTAAACAAAATGTGTGTCCTTTCCTTATTTTTTACTTTCTGTTCTAAAACGCATCCTATTAAAATAAAAAATAAAATTTCTTCATAAATTTAAGCCAATATGTATCCTGCTCCATATTTTTGGTAAAACGAATCACAATAAGTGTATATTGATTTTGCGCAAACGTTAGTGTCTACAAACTGATATTTTTATTTAACTTTTTTTGCTAATAATGGCAGCAATCGGTGACTTATAGTGGGACTGCGATATTGCAAGGGACAAATCGGACACTTGACATTTTGGGGACCAGTAACACTAATACAGTGATCAGTGCTAAACATATGCACTGTCACTGTACTAATGACACTGGCAGGGAAGGGGATAACAGGGGTGATCAAAGGGTTAACTGTGCCTAGGTTGTGCTTACTTACTGTGGGGAGGTGCTTTGACTAGATGAAGGTAATATCTCTGTTTCTGCTTAGAAACCCAGGATCTGTGCCTTCTCTTCCTTTCTGTCAGAATGACAATTTGCTTATTTACATGGTAAACTGTGTAATCGGCAGGTGCTGGCAGACATTGATTCACGCTGCTGGGCTCCTACTGTGTAGAATCACAGCGGGAGTGGGTCGACGGTGGTGTGCATCCCAGACCCAGAAGTGTCAGATCACATTCTAGGTACGTAATCTGATGCAGAGTTGCCGCTCTGCCGTAGGAAATGTATGGTGGGCGGTCTGCAAGTGGTTAAAGTAATTTCTATTACAAGTGAAATTTGTTCTTTGCCGACAAGATTTATTGAGGATACCTTTTCTAAACTAACATGTTATTACAGCGCTATTACCCCCCCCCCCCCCCCCAAAAAAAAAATATGTATTTGCATCTTGCAAATCCTTGCATGTGGTGGAACCTTCTGCCCTTTAGAACCTCTTGAACCCTTTCAGTCTGGGAACAACACTACTGCAAGTCACCATTTTCACATTTTTTTTTTAAACTCCCAATTTTAACAGTTGTCCGGGGACAGCTTGCACCTGCTTTTAAAGCCAAGTATTGGGAAGCAAATTTAATTTGTAGCTAGTAAAAAACTGTTTCACTTGCTAGAATGAGAAAAAGAAGGGTCTACCAAGCTTTCTTTATCTGCTCATGAACAAGAAAATATCAGTTGATGCCGTGGATCTAGGTCAGTGAAGCATAGCCCTGTACTGTCAACTTGAGTGTCTAGACCACTATATATGGTTTAGACAACAGTGTACCTGTCAATTGGGCCTAAAGCTTTAATACTGCTAAACCAATGAGAACATGTGTACATGCAAGAAACATCTTGATTAACTCGGGCAATGTCAAGACATGTTGTCATGGTGAAGAAACGCAGCAGCCCAGCTCTCTGCTCATAAGTGATTACTGTTTACACAATATTAATATTCTTTGTGTAACCCTGACCTCATCATTGCTAGCATAGCCCCTGAAGTGTAATGTGATGGCAGTTTGAACAGTCGCTCGGAAAATGCGTTCTTAGGAAAACCCCTTAATCATTGAGCTTGAAATTCAAAGCCATGTACTACTTATTACACAGTAGTGTGTGTGATCTAAATTAGTCATTTCCATTCAAGGTGTGTTTGTCAGAACAAAAGTCAAATCTTGGCTTACTGTGAGGAGAGTACAAAGTGTTTTTTAGAATTTCTTTGTTAGCACTTCTGAACATAACAACCTAGTAGTGCCAAAGTATACTTCTAAACTTAATTGTAAAGTGCTATACCCCTATATTTAAAATTTTTAGAATCGCATTGAAAAAGATGGTATTATGAGGCACAACTAATATAAAATGTATACTTTTTTTTTTTTAATTAAATTTAAAAAAAAACATGTTAATATACCATAAAATAGATCAATGATCCATCCTATCCTTATCCATTGGCTTCACGAAAACATTTTGTAAAACTGATATGCATATATACTGGTCTTTTATGGCATGACACGTTTCATGGATAACTCAATTTCTTCAGGAGCCACTAGTCTACTGTGTTAAAATTGATCTAGAGAAGAAAAGGTGTTAAAAGTACCATAATAATCTGAGGACCCAGCCACCCCCCGCATGTCTGGGTCAGGAGAGGGGAAGACAACCATGGAATAAGGTCCATAAACTCCATAAACAGTAATGAAAGTCACTCTTCCTGAATAAAACAATTGACTAGAATCTAACACTTGTTGGAATGAAAAAAAAAAGGCTTGTGTTACAGGTGTCTCTCTCCACCTCAAGACGCCCTCCGTGTCTTGGTGGACCAAGAAGGCAGTGGCATATGGCAATCACTGCGGCTTCCGTGAGTACCAAGATAGGCGTGACAGGCTGGATAGCCCACCACACATGTATGCTGGCAGGCCATCTTGGAGATAGAATGCTCAGTCCCCAGTGACCCCCTGGGTGCTGGATGTGCACATTTATTCCTGACACTTGTCCTGGAGCATGCGCACAACGCTGATGACATCCTATTGGCTACAATCCAGCACATGCCTGGCTGCAGGTTTTCAGCACCCCACATCAATTGGACACCCCCCCCGAAAGCATGCCATGGCGGCCGATTCCCAAGGTCCATGGGGTCCCATTTGCTGATCACATGATGCAAGTTGACATGAACAATTAAAAATAACATGCCAAGAGGGTAGACTTCACACATGACTGACTGGTGAAAAACATAGTAGTGCCAAAGTAGCGTTCTGCCTTACATGATTTTCACCAAGAAGCAAGAGATTACAATCCTTTTGAAAGTTATTTCTCAACCTATCTGATAATAATTCTGTGACAGCATCTTCTAGAAGATAAACAACCGTCAGCCTTTACAACCACTTTAAGGACATCACTGCACGGGCTAAAAAATGCTTCCCAAAATCTCTGTCTGTGAACACAGTTTGCCGTGCCACCCAAAAATGCAAGTTAAAGCTCTATAATGCAAAGAAGCCATTTTTGAACATGACTTAGAAATTTTGCTGTCTTCTTTGGGCCAAAGCTCATTTAAAATGGTCTGTTGCAAAGTGGAAAACTGTTTTGTTGCTCAGGCAAATTAAAATTTCACTTTTTTGGCATCCATAGGTGCTGCCGCCTCTGCACTAAAGAGGTGAGGACGATCTGGCTTATTATCAGCGCTCCCTAGGGAACATTTAACCCCTGCAGCGCCACCTAGTGGTAACCCCTTCACTGCCAGTGCCATTTTTACAGTAATCGGTGCATTTTTATAGCACTGATCGCTGCAAGAATGACAATGGTCCCATAATGGTGTCAAAAGTATCCGATGTGGTTCGCTGATCGCCGTCATAACTATTAAAAAAAATATATATATATATTAATAAAAATGCCATAAAACTGTCCTCTATTTTGTAGAAGCTATAACTTTTGCGCAAACCAATTAATAAATGCTTATTACGATTTATTTTTTTACCAAAAATATGTAGAATACGTATTGGCCTAAACTGTGCAAACAATGTTTTTTTTTTTTTTTTTTATATATTTTTTGGGGACATTTATTATAACAAAGTTAAATATTAAATTTTAAAAAAAATGTTGCTCTTATTTTGTTTATAGCGCAAAAAAAAAAATTGCAGAGGTGATAAAATGCCACCAAAAGAAAGCTCTATTTGTGGGAAAAAAAAGGACGGCACGGCTGCGCAATTGCCATTTAAAGCGACGCAGTGCCGAATTGCAAAAATTGGCATGGTCTTTGACCACCAAAATGGTCCGGGGCTGAAGCGGTTAATGGTGCAGCATACAGTACAAAGACATTTTAGACTGCTGTGTGCTTACAAACCTGTGGCTACAGTTTGAAGGCCCTTTTCTGTTCCAGCATGGATATGCTACTGTGCACAAAACCAGCTCCGTAAAGACATGGTTTGACAAGCTTGATGTGGGAAGTTCTAGGGTGGCTTTTGCCAAGTCCTGACCTCAACCCTACTAATTACCTTTAGGATTCATTGGAATTCTGGTAGATAAGACTTCTAGTCCAATTTCAGTACCTGATGTGACAAATTCTCTTTGACTAAATGTGCATATATTTCCACAGATCTGGTCCAAAATCCCATGGAGAGCCTTCTCAGACGGATAGAGGCTGTTAACTCCATACTAATGCTCATAGATTTGGAACACGATGTCTAAAAATACCTTTATAGGTTTGATGGTCAGGTGTCAATACTTTTTTGATCATACAGCAAATCAATTTAAATTATGAAGACTAGTCGGTATCATTTTAATATTGACAACAGCACAAACTACCGTATTTTTCGCTCCATAAGACGCACCTGAACATAAGACGCACCCAGGTTTTAGAGGAGGAAAACAAGAAAAAAAGTATTCTGAACCAAATGATGTACTAAAATATTTAATATTATATTACAACTATAGGTGGGTGGTGGACACAGTAATACCAGCTCCCCTATCAAATCAGCTCAGTTACACTATACCTGGGTGGTGGTGGTGGACACACAGCAACCCGCCCCGTTTCCCAGATCAGCTCAGGGTGGCAGGACAGACACAAACACCCCTTCAGCCTCTTCTATCACAACAGCTCAGGTGATGGACAGTGGATACCATGCCAGCCCACACCTCCCACCCCCCTTATCACCAGCTCACCTTGCACAACCCCCTCTGGCTGTCTCTCAGCGTCAGATATACCCAGGCAGCAGCTAAGAAGGAGGACTGAGGACATATTTTGCAGCAGCGGCCAGTGGAAAGAGGCAGGAAGTGATACTGGACCAGACCACAGCGCCGGGGGTGTTCCAGCTGAAAACAAAAAGCCAGCCAGGGCTCATGTCACTTGCAGGATGGTGTCACATCTTGCGGGTGTCAACTCACCCGGGTGTGGAGCGCACCATTATAGCAACGCTGCTGACACCACCCATGTTTTGGCACTTGGGGCAGTCCACCTCCCCCCGCTCCACTTGGTATGCCCCTGTCTCACATCCTGTCTTTTCTCCCTTACACAGAAGCCGAGTGTCTGTATTCTGACACATCGGCGGCGACGGGGGGGCGGAGCCTGCGCAGTATTCACTCCATAAGACGCAGGGACACTTTCCCCTATTTTTTAGGGAGGAAAAAATGCGTCTTATAGTGCGAAAAATACGGTAAATGCTTAAAACTATACCCAAGTTACTTGCTGCTTGCTTAGAAACACTGAGGATCTTGAAAGGCTTTTTATTTGCAAAGCACAATAATATCGTTACACTTTGGTTATCTTGAGAGATAACGTAGCAGCCGGTGACATTTCACCAAGAGAGTGCTGCCCACGCAGGCAATATTAATCAATACAAATAACAAGCTTGTACATAACAAGAATTAGTTTAGGCAGAAAACAGGGACTCTACGGTACCAGGAGCAATTATTTAAATCTGCATGAAATCTGTACTAGCAAGATTTGCCTCCAGCTACAGACTGCAAGACCAGAGCTTCTCTGTAAGAGGATGCCTCTCGGCTGTCTGTAGAGGGGACTTGTTGCCTGCATGTTGGCAGCACGGTCTGTCCTGGAATTTGTAAGCTGTTGGACACTAGATTGAGATGCAGTGGGCTTAAGAGCTTGGCTTGTACGAATTACCCATCACAAGGGCTGCAACAAATCACGATAAAGCAGACATCAGGACCAGTTATAGAAAACAAAACATTTCTGTCAGTAAATAGGCAATGGCAAGCTTTTTACATAGTGATTGTTTTATCCTCTACTGACTCTGGATTTGCCATACATTTGTATCTTTTTCTTTTTCCATTGGAGAGAGAGAGTGATATATAAATATAATCACTATGCTTAACGTGCATCACGTAATGCTCAATTCTGTTAAAAATGTAATTTAACTAATATAACTGCTACACTTTCTTTTCTGTGATACTAGCATTGGTAGTAATTTTGTAGATGGCATTTTAGACTCCTCACCCTTTAAGGCTTGGTTCACATGTGTGTTGAGAATGTGAACAAATTTGCACTCTTTCCTGACGAGCACAAAAACGTGTTTCACTTTAGCAGTTGTGCTGTGGTGCCATTAATTAATGGCAGTCTCGTGCATCTGCAAACGGGTGCACCAAACTGCATGGTGCCGCAGCGCCTTTTTGGAGGGAAAAATAACACTTGTGTACTTCTCATGTGTAGGGCAGCCTATTAAAATAGGTAGGCTGCCCTAAACACTATTTGTGGGAATGCAGAACATGCCGTGCACGTCTAGCACCTGTAAGTGTGAACCAAGCCTAAGGACTCATCCAAAATTAAATAGCATTTTGGGTGGAGTTCTACATTGATATATGCAGTTTTATACAATCTTATTTCGATCAGATTATGAGATTACATGGTTAAAACACACAATCATTTACCATTGTAATTAATGTATCTTTTCTATTGATCAAAATCCTCTTCTCTGTGGCATGTTAATTGAATTGGTGGTCAACAATAGATTTATTTCTATGGGGGAGAGAGTGTTCATTAAAGTGATTGCAAAGTCTCGCGCCCCCCCCCCCCCCTTATAAAAATAACAAACATGTTTATACTTGCATGCTCTGTTGCAGTGGATTTGCACAGAGCAGCCCCAATCCCCCTAGTCTCAGGTTCCTCTCCGGTGCTCCTTGCCCCTCGCTCCTACGGAGTGCCCCCCACCACAAACCGCTTGCTATGGGGGCACCTGAGCTGAGTCACCTCTGTGTGTCCATTCCGACATGAAGCCCTGACCTGGCCCCTCTTTCTCCTGATTGGCTAGCTGATCTTGATTGACAGAAATGGCACCGCTGCTGTGTCTTAGCCAATCAGAAGGGAGAATCTCAGATGGCTGAGACACTTGACATCGATGGAGAGAGCTTGGGTAAATGTGAGGGGGGCTGCTACACACAGAAGGCTTTTTATCTTAATGCATAGAATGCATTAAGATAAAAAAAATTCTGTCTTTACAATCCCATTAAACAAATTGGTCATTTATCAAAACATGCATGGACACTAATAGAAAATATATATTGTCGACTTAAAAAGGTCTGCATGGACTGAAAGCCTTTAGCAGTTGGTGGTTGCAGGATAAGTATAACTCAATGAAAACCTTTTTATATTTTTTTGTAGTTTTGGATATAGTGGAGATGGTTTAGAACTCATGTTGGGTTTTTATTGCGATCTGTGATGTTTTCCTTTACTTAGAACAGTCAACATGACAAATATCTGTCATATTTACTATTATCATTGAACGTGAATGTAAGGCCTCATGCCCTCGGACGCTTTTACAGCCACTTTTCTGAACATTTTTGCAGCTTAAAAACGGCTCTCCATGTTGACCTATGGCCTCATGCCCACCATGACATTTTTGAGCTGTAAATGGCTGAGCCGTTTTTAAGCTGCAAAAAAAACCCAAAACCAGTGCGTTCTGAAGCTCCAGCGTTAGAGCAGTAAAGAATTCAGACGCTGACAACTGTGATTTAACGAGGCTTAACGCTGTGTTAAGCCTCGTCCGGTGTTTCTTTCTCTATTCAAAATTAATGGTACCCTATGGGAGCCCATTGATTTGAATAGAGGTCACACCTGAAGTCGAATCAAGAAGATCCGACTTGCGCGGTGACTCTTGTGCGAAGAATCTTGAAGAGGAACCCCCAGGGTGATACCAGGCCCTTAGGTCTGGTATGGATCTTAAGGGGAATTCCCCACACCAAAAAAAAACGTTGTGGGGGTTCCCCCAGGATCCATACCAGACCATTATCCGAGCACGCAGCCAAGGGGACAAGGGCCTCTTCCCGACAACCCTGGTCGTTGGTTGTCGGTCTGCGGGCAGGGGGCTTTTTGGATTCTGGGAGCCCCCTTTAATAAGGGGACCCCCAGATCCCGGCCCCCCACCCTATGTGAATGAGTATGGGGTACATCGTACCCCTACCCATTCACCTGGTGAAATAATGTCAATAAAAAAAAACACCACACAGGTTTTTAAAGTAGTTTATTAGGCAGCTCCGGGCGGTCTTCTTCTGACTTCGGGGTCTTCCGACTTCTCCCTTCTGCCGGGCACCACCGCTGTCCTTTTTTCAGCTCTTTTCTTCTCTTCTTCAACGTTGACTCGACGCTCCCTCCCGCTGTAATGCCAGGTGTGCGGTGTGCGGCGATTTACATAGGACGTCATAAGAGGCCTATATAAATCATCACGCACCGCACACCCGCATTACAGCGGAAAAGAGCGTTGTGGCAACATCGGAAGAAAAGAAGATGGAAGAAAGCAGAAGGCGATGAGGAAGACCGGGCTGTTCGCCGCTAGTAAAAGATCTGCAAGAAGGTAGCGGCAGCCAGCCCCGAATAAGGCCCTGGAGAGCGGGAGAAGAACAGGGAGCGCGGAGAACACCCCCAAAGTCAGAAGAAGACCCCCAGAGAGTGGAGAAGTTGGAAGAAGACCCCCAGAGCTGCCTAATAAACTACTTTAAAAACCTGTGTAGTGTTTTTTTATTTACCTTTTTATTCCACCAGGTGAATGGGTAGGGGTACAATGTACCCCATACTCATTCACATAGGGTGGGGGGCTGGGATCTGGGGGCCGGGGGCTCCCAGATTCCGATTAGCCACCCGCCCGCAGACGCCGACAACCAACGGCCAGGGTTGTCAGGAAGAGGCCCTTGTCCCCATCAAAGCACTAAACCCCCCCCCCCCCAATGTTGAGGGCATGTGGCCTGGTACGGTGTAGGTAGGAGGGGGGTGCTCGCTCGCCCCCCCCTTCCTGACCTGCCGAGCTGCGTGCTCGGCTACGGGTCTGGTATGGATCCTGGGGGAACCCCCACACGTTTTTTTTCGGTGTGGTGATTCCTCTTAAGATCTATACCAGACCTAAGGGCCTGGTATCATCCTGGGGGGATCCTCACGCAAATTGTTTAATATTCGCGGGGGTTCCCCTTCTAAATTCTCCGCACACGAGTCGCCTCCGCAAGTTGATCATCTTTATTTGACTTCTGGTGTGACCTCTATTCAAATCAATGGGCCCCCATAGGGAACCATTGACTTTCAGTAGAGAAAGAAAAAAACTCGTCTTAAAGCTAGCGCGGCGAAACGTGCATTGAATTCAATGCAAAACGTGGAAAAAATTGTGTTTAAAAACGCCGCTTTTCCTGGTGTCTGTACTAGCTTTACAGCCTATTTTTTTTTTAAACGTCAGTGGGCATGAGGCCTAAAAGAAAATCCTACATTTTGGGAGGGGGAAATGTAACAGAAGGGGAATCTTCTGATGAGGACTCTAGTTCTGGTGACAACCAAGAGTTTCCCTCACTTTCTGCTTCTTACGTCGTCCAAAATGGAGGACATTTTTTTTTTGCTTAGCTTTATTGTATGCTACTTGAACGGTGTTACCATAAATGTTAGCAGACTCCTGTAACAGACAGATTAAAAAAAAAAAAAAAACAGGCTACTTTTACACTGGGGTGGGGGGCGTAAGCGCTGCCAATTTTAGCGGCACTTTACCACTATTATAGCGGTGCTTTTTGGTCGCTAGCGGGGCACATTTAACCCCCGCTAGCGGCCGAATAAATGGTCAAAAGCACCCGCAAATTGCAAGCGCTTCAGCGGTGGTGCCCCTTGACTTCAATGACAGGAGCGGTGTATACACTGTCCGAAAGATGCTGCTTGCAGGACTTTTTTTTTTATATCATCCTGAAAGCGCACTGCCCCAGTGTAAAATTAATTACTCTTTCACTCTGGGGCTGCAGGGGAGGCATATTTAAGGCACTTTACAGGCGCTATTTTTAGCCCAAAAACACCTAAAAAACACACCATTGTGAAAGGGGTCTAAGTATCTTACGGAAGTGGAGCATATTGACACCAACTTTCTTTTGGAGTACCAAAATTTTGCGAAAGTGGTGCAGCGTGCATCAACCTCATGTAACTGTCTTATACTTGAATTTGATGCACACGGCGACACTTTCGCAAAATCTCTGTACTCCGCAAGAAAGTTGGTGATCATTTGCTCCACTTCTGTAAGCTATGAACTGTTCTTATTTTATTTTGAATTTGGCGGCATGTGTTGGGTCGCAATGTAGAAGTGGAGCAAACTAGAACTACTTGAAGTTGGTGCACAATGTCAGATATTTTTTGAGTTTTGTGCAACACATTAAGGTGTACGTTTAATAAACCGTGATAAGCCGAGATCATGATGATCACCGATGATCACGACTTATCACAGAGCATTGCCGGTTTAATAAACTGTGATAAGGAGCAGAGAACACATTCTCCACTTCACATCACAGCACATGGATGTTTTGTCACAAACGGCCAGTTTAATAAACCGTGAATTGAAGATTTCACAGCTCTTCCACTGAAATATCTCCCTTTCAGATTCACCAGCTCGGAGGTGGAGAAGCTGGGAGAGAAGCTGGTGTGATAAGAGGAAGAAGGCTTATTTCTTCCTAATATCAACACTAGTGGGTTAAAAATGAATATTAACAGCAATATACACGTGTGTGTGTATATAGAAACTGTGTGTGTGTGTGTGTGTGTATATATATATATATATATATATATATATTATACACACATATACCGTATTTATCGGCGTATACCGCACACTTTTTTGCCCTTAAAATCAGGGCAAAATCGTGGGTGCGCGATATAACCCGATACTCTCTTCCTGCGCTGTGTTTAAACTTTGTCGCCGATCCGTTGTTCCCGCACTGTTTGAACGCTGCCGACATATACCGAGCGCAGTACACTCCGGTACAGTCGGCCAGGCTCGGCTCCCCTCGCGGTTATGCGAGAGGAGCCGAGCGTGCCCAAGTGTACTGCGCTTGGTATATGTAGGTGGCGTTCAAACACAGCGCGGGAAACAGGGATCGGTGTGTGTGTGTGTGTGTGTGTGTGTGTGTGTGTGTGTGTATGTATGTATGCAGGGGTCAAAATTTCAAGTCCTGAGCTACTAGCCAGGCCTAAAGAGTTACTCATCACCAGTTGCCCCACCTAATTCATACAATGCCCTGCGCCTAATTGCACCTGTAAACACGCCCTCGTAGGTTATCTCATGGAATGACAGTATTTTATGCAGAATCAAGTTACACAATTAAATATTACCAACAACCACTTTAACAAACTGGGACAGGGCACTGGGGGCAGACCAGAGGGACAGGGCACTGGGGGCAGACCAGAGGGACAGGGCACTGGGGGCAGACCAGAGGGACAGGGCACTGGGGGCAGACCAGAGGGACAGGGCACTGGGGGCAGACCAGAGGGACAGGGCACTAGAACTGGGTCTCTTCCCCATTCTCTTGCTGTCTCCTCTGCAACTACCATCCATCTTCTCTCTCTCTCCCATTCATCTCATCATCAGGAGCCTGTGTGTGCGGCTCCACACTTGCATGTCCCCACTTCCCCCTTTTATTCAGGCTGGCAAAGAGGAGAGGAGCTGCTGCACAGCGGGAGGGAGTACAATCCTGCGCTGAGATCCACACAACTGCACAGCCATTGACACCATAGCACAGCGCACACTGACACCACACAGCACACATTGAGACCAGTCTGTTCACAGTGCTCAGGCTGAACTGTTGGACACTTAAATAGAGCACAAGGAGAAAAAAACTGCACAAACTGGAAGGCTGCCGCTCTCATGTCAGGGCAATATTCAGTGAGCGCTGCACCGGAGTGGTAATTTTCGCAATCCTCCACCTCACTCATTACTTTCTGCTCTCCAGCTACATTGGTCGGGGCCCAGGGGGGGGGGGCAGACTCGGAGAGGTCATACTGTTAGGTCCTATGGCTTAATGAGAATTGTAAGGAGCACCTCTGTACTGCTCTGTCTGTGCGCTGCTCACCAGACTACTTTTCCCGAGCATGCACCTTTCCTCTTCGGCCGCCAATGTCATCGGGACTCTAAGTGTAGGCACAGATTGCAGGAAGATTGGTCATACAGCCCTGTCATCACTCGCCCCCAGCCTAAATCCACTTGCCAAATGCTAGTAGGCGAGTGGAAATTTTGAGGGCTGTGTATGTATACACACACATATATACAGTATTTTTTATGTATATGTATATATAAATAATCACATGTCTGAAAACATTAATTACATGTTCTTTTAGACTTAAGTTTCACTTTTTGAACTCGGCTGCACCATAATCTCACAACATCTCACGAGATTACAGGCAGTCCACCCACTTTTACACAGATCTCGGCTGTTTTCAGAGAAAAAACTTCACCTCTGTTCACCATCTGAGAACTGAAGTTCTCAGTTTATTAAACTGGCTGCAGAGGAGATAATTTTCCTCCTGTGAACTGGCGTGAACTGAACGGAGAAAACACTTCACAGTTTATTAAACGGACACCTAAACCAGGTCAATTAACACCAGAAAAAAGTGTCACAGCAGCTTTATTTCCTCTATAATGTTTAAAAACTAGAACAACTTGCTCTTGGTCTCCAACCAGGTTTCATTTTTTATTCTCTGGGCAAATGAGAAAATCTGATTAGTCAGTGTGGGTAAGTTCTTTACTTTTGAAAGGACACACCAAAGGACTTGCTAAAGAATGGTTCTTTAAACAAATAACCCCCTCCGCCCCTGTTTTCTTAACTTTTTTTTTCATTAATGCATATTCACTAGAAATAACAGAATACTGACACCAGTGTGAATGAATCTGCTAAGTGAGAGGCAACTTGTGCTGGTTATTACCAGTCTAATGAATCAAGGTGTGATACCAAGGTAAGAGGAGACTTTGCTACCCTGGCTCGTTTTTCACTGTAATTGCTTTACTACATGAAAAATGCTTCATAAATATAGACTGCTCACTGTTAAACATTCCCAGACTGCAAATAGGATTCTCTTTCTCTTCAATTTATTTTTGGTTGTTGTGACCAGGAAAATAAGTTTGTTACAATTTTGCAGTTTAGGATGCAGCCAGTGGATATTAAAACCCAAATTCCCCAAAAAAGTACGCTGAATAAAATCTACAATTAAAAAAAAAAGTTGGAAAGATTTGCAAATCGGATTTCTTTATTTAGTCTTTACCCAATTTTGTGTTTTTTTTTTTTTCTTTTTTAAATGCTGAAAATTAGGGCTGATTAAGGTGACCTAGACATGCTACATTCACTTTGTGTTCTTTAAAAGTAGAGTTCCACCCGAAAGTGGAAGCTCTGCTCATGTCTCCTTTCCCCCTCCAGTGCCACATAGGTACTCGTCTCCACTTCTGTCTGATTCGTCCCCACTTCTGCTCCCTCCTCCTTCCCCTGCTGCCGGGGCAATTTTAGAGCGCAGCACACTTTGCAAATGCACAGTAGAGAACCGTCTGTGAAGCAACGTTCCCTTACTACGAATGGCAGCGGCAGAAGCACCCAAGAGCCAATGGAAACATTGGCTGCCTTTCTGACATTGCTGGATTCCAGGATAGGTAAGTGTCCTATATATGTCAGCAGCTAGAGTATGTGTAGTTGTTGACTTTTTTTTTTTTTTTGTGCAGGGGTGGAACTCTGCTTTAATGAGGTTTGTTTAGGTGTGTCTAGCATTCCGTGTCCTCAACTGGTTAAAGTGTGTTTTAACTATTTTCCTAAAAGGAACTTACAGCTACAGTCACATTTCTTTGCTCATTGAATAGTTGGGATTTGTCAATCATTCCTCTACCATAAAGGCTGCCATTAATCAAGAACAAGTATGCAGATCCAGAGTTGAGGGGGGGGTTGGTAGAATGTCAGTTTGGCACATCTGTATATTTCAGTGATTCAAGAAGTATTATATGAGCATGACAGATGGGGAAGTAGTATTTTCATATGTGGAGATAAGCCATTACAGCATCCATACTTGCTCAGTACAGGTTTAGTTTAAGCCTGGTGATGGAGATGTCCTTTGATAATGCACATTTCTTTCTACTTTGCACCCCTGCCGCCATTCTCAGGGAACTGTACACTGCTGAGTATTGTAGACACTTTTTGTCTAAAGTGTTTCCTCTTTATTAAGCAAATTGATTTACTCCAAGTACTAGCAAGCTTTTAATTTCTGATCTTTAACTGTCGCAAATGAAAGAGCTCTGGAGAATCAAACTTAATTTTTTCCTTTTCCCAGATTGTAAATGTTGTTGATTACACACTGAAAGTAAATTGCCTGATTGATTAGTAACTTGCAGGGATACAGAACTGGGGATTTTCTAATTGATCTTTAGATCTACCAGTACCCTATTTCTAATACTCTTAATTGCCTTTTAGCAGATGATATTGAATCATGTACCGAATGGCTGATCATTACTGACTTTGCGGCCTTTCCCTCAACCAATTTATCTTGTATCGAATTCATAGTTAATGTTTCCATAAACCTTTTCTCAATCCATAGAAAATCCAATGTTAGACTCTTAATTAAAGTCACAGATGCTTTCCAGACTTTGTTTAGTATATTTGCTTGCACGGGATTAGGTCAGAGTATGTCCGCTAATATACAGCAAGTCGTGTTGTGTTTCCTAAACTCACACTGAGACATTTTATCACGTTTAGTGTATAGAACCGTGTTGCTGTAGTCTCAACAGTGACCCATACTGGCTTCCATTATCGTACTCTCTTTAAAGAACTCAACGCTGATTTATAGAGTTTTGTAGAGTTTTTGCAAATCTGTATTTCTTGATCGTACATCACGGGACACAGAGCGCATAGTCATTACATATGGGTTATATGGAGTACCTTCAGGTGTGGACACTGGTGTAATCAACTTCACAGGAAGTTCCTCCCTATATAACCCCCTCCCACTGAGAGTGCTTTAGTTTTTTCGCCAGTGTCTTAGGTGTTGGTCACGTCTAGCTGTCCCTCGGAGGTCTCGGGACCCAGGATAGCTAGCCGGATCCGTCCGAAGGGCTTCAGAGCCAAGATGTACGGTACCCGGGCCCTGCTGGAGTGGGGTTGTGCCTATAATGCCTCTCCTTGGAGGGCTGGATTCTGGGCTCCAGTGCCTTAGTCTCTTCCAAGAACTAAACGCTACTGATGCCAGGATGCTATATAGGTCCAGGGGTGTGGGTTCCTTAACACAGGACCCCGGTCCCTGAAGGTCCAAGACAATACCCACGGAGATGGGGGAAGGCTGGGCCTCTTGCATTTTGCAATACCCTGCGGCGTGGAGCAGGTAAGAGGGAACCTGCGGGACTTGGTTCGACAGTAGGTATCCCCCTGGGGGTTCTGGGTTGGCTAACAGTATGCTGGTGCATCAGCCACTATCTCCACTATGTCTGTTGAGGCAGGATGGGATTATAATGTTTACCCAGATAATATGTAAATATATGTATACTTGTGTAAGTTATATTTCTTTCTCGTACATCACGGGACACAGAGCGGCATATTCATTACTATGTGGGTTATATGGAGTACCTTCAGGTGTGGACACTGGCAATCTTCAAACAGGAAGTCCCCTCCCTATATAACCCCCTCCCCTAGAGGGAGTCCCTCAGTTTTTTCGCCAGTGTCTTAGGTGTTGGTCACGGAATAGCTTTGCTCCACATCCTTGGGATTAAGGGCGGGCTACCGGATCTGTCCAAGGAGCCTCAGTGCCAAAGTGGACAGTACCCGGGCCCCAAACCGTGGGGTTTTGCCTATAATGCTCCTCTTTGGAGGGCTGGACCCTGGGCCCAGGACTTGGAGTTTGCAAAAACCATAAAGTTCCTGTTTTGCCAGGGTGCTATATAGGTCCAGGACAGTGGGTACCTTCATAGGACCCCAGGGCCTGAAGGTCTACTACGCTACCCACGGAGATGGGAGAAGATTGGATCAGTTTGCTGGTCAAACATCCTGCAGCATGGAGCAGGTAAGGGGGAGCCTGCGGGACTTGGTTCGACAGCAGGCTCCCCGGGGTAACCTAAAAGGGGGGATAGCCTAAGTATGCTCTGCATGGGCAACCGTGATCACTATGTCTAAAAGAGACAGGATGACACCCTTTCTCCCCCCATCACTAGGCCCCCCTGTCTAAATATGTGTTGCTAGCTAACCTGCTGTTTCTTCCTAGGGCTAGTAAGGATCCCTAGGGGCCTTGAGAGAGTCCTACCTGGCCGGGGGTTTGAATCTGCCGCCTGTTTCTGCGTGCCTGGATCTCCAGCAGCGCGGCTCCTCCATGTTCCTCCTGTATCCGGCATACGCGCGCGCGCGCGCGTGCGCGCGCACGTCTTATTGACGTTTTTCGCGCCGTCCAGACAGGAGGGCGGGGGGGGGGCGGGCCTGCGGCGTCATACAGGGGCGCGCCTTTGTGCTGTTATAGACAGCAGGCCTTGTCAGGGCTCAGTCTGAGGCTGATTTTTTCAAGGAGAGGACGCAGAGCGGCAGAACAGTGACTCCCGGTGGCGGAAGAGGGGTAGTACATGTGGACTTTGTTCCAATGCCTTTATTGTTAAGCCAAGAAATCCCCCTTATTTTGCAGCAGGTTGGAGGCTGGCAAACTTAAATTAGGGTCATTGTATGTTGTCAAATATATAATATATAATATATAATTATTTAAAAAAAAAAAAAAAAAAAAAAAAGAAAAGACCAACATACGGGCCCATCAGTTTTTGGGGACACTAGTGATCTATTCTCCCCTAAACTCTGAAATTTGTACTCCTGGCCACTACAGTCTGTTGTGTGGGCGAAGTCCCTCGATTTTGTATTATGGCTTCCAAGGGTTCGGGGTCAAAGGGGACAAAAAAGACCAAAAAACAAAAGGGGTCCCTTTCTGATTCTGATATGCCGATACTTTCCCCGCAGCTTATTAATTTAAGAAGCGCCTTGGATGAGCCATTAGGGGGATCTGGTGCGGAGGCTGGCCCAGATCAGCCCAGCCCTGTGTTTATCACAGAGGAGATGCTAGCCGTATCCCTAGGGGGGCTAGAAGAGAGAATAGCGGCATTGATCGCCAGAGCTATTCCTGGTAAGAAACGGGTTAGATCCCCATCACCAGGGGGTGTATCCTCAGATGCTGAGATTCTCTCTCCGGAGGAATTAGAATCACAGGAGGATCAACTGGACCTGAACCAAGAGGGTTCAGGGATGGAGGGGTCTACCTCTGAGGAACCATTTTCAGACTCCCAGACAGAGAGACTGTGGGTACAGTCTTTGACGGACATGGTCCGCTCGGCATTTAGTTTGCCATTGCCAGAACTTCAGGTTCCTCCGGTATCCTCTCTGGGCTCTTTGAAAGCCCCGTTAAGCAACGCAGTTTTTCCGGTCCATCCTCTCTTGGAGGAATTGATCTTTCGGGATTGGGTACGGCCGGACAGGGTTTTTCTGCCACCGAAAAGATTTGCGGTCATTTATCCCATGGAGGAAAAATTCTCCAAGAAGTGGAGGCTCCCAGTAGTGGATGCAGCCATCTCATGTGTGAATAAATCACTAACTTGCCCGGTGGAAAACATACATATGTTTAAAGATCCGGTTGATAAAAGATTAGAGACACTTTTAAAAGCATCCTTTGCTACGGCAGGAGCAGTGGTGCAGCCAGCGGTAGCTGCAATTGGAGTTTGTCAGGCATTAAAAGACCAGACAAAAGAGAGGTTAAAGGACATGCCTACCCAACAAGCAGAAGAGTTTGCTGACATTCCCAGAGCTCTGTGTTTCGCGGTAGATGCTATAAAAGATTCCATCCAGCAGGCTTCTCGTTTATCACTATGTTTGGTACACATGAGAAGGCTCTTATGGTGAAGAACTGGGCGGCAGAACCCCCATGCAAAAAGCTTCTGGCAGGATTTCCCTTCCATGGAGGACGACTCTTCGGAGAAGATCTGGATAAATATATTCAGACTATTTCAAATGGCAAGAGTACCCTTTTACCGGTCAAAAAGACATTCCGGGCTCCTACATTTAAAAGGCAGCTTTTTCCTGTCTCGGGGCCCTCTAATTCCAGGCAGTATCGACGGCCGCCTGCACGATCCAACGTTAACAGTAGATCGCAGGGACAGACCCCTGGGGGTAAGAAGCCGTGGTATCGCAAGCCGTCAAAGACAGCCCCTAAGTCTGCCTTAGGAAGGGGCGCCCCCACTCTCACGGGTGGGGGGAAGGCTTCGTCTCTTCTCAGAAGTTTGGGAAGCCAAGATCCCCGACAATTGGGCCCGGGCATCTGTAACCACAGGTTACAGATTGGAGTTTCTAAGATATCCTCCACCTCATTTTCAAGAATCAAGGCTACCAAGGGATCCAGCAAGGAAGGCCTCAATGCTGGCAGCTTTGGATCACCTGCTTTGCCAGGACGTAATTATAGAAGTGCCAGCCCAAGAGCAAGGCCTAGGTTTCTATTCCAATCTCTTTGTCATACCAAAGCCCAACGGCGATGTCAGGCCAATCTTGGACCTAAAGAGGTTAAACGCTTATCTAAGGGTGAGGTCCTTCCGGATGGAATCCATCCGGTCAGCAGCCGCCGCGCTTCAGAAAGACGATTTTCTGGCCTCCATAGACATAAAAGATGCTTACCTTCATGTACCAATCTTTCAGTCGCATCAAAGGTTTTTACGCTTCGCGGTGGGGCAGCGACACTTCCAATTCAGGGCGCTCCCTTTCGGGCTGGCCACGGCCCCCCGGGTATTCACGAAGATCCTAGCCCCAGTTCTGGCCAATTTAAGGATCCAAGGAGTCACAGTCCTAGCATACTTGGACGACCTTTTAATCATAGATCACTCACGGACGGGTCTGCAAAAGGCAGTAAACCTCACGGTTCGGTACCTCGAAGAATTCGGCTGGGTCCTAAACCAGGGAAAGTCAGCATTCCAGCCTACAAAGCAGTTGGAATACCTCGGCATGAGGTTAGACACAGAACATCAAAAGGTGTTCCTGCCCCTTGTAAAGATCAAGGCGATCAAGGGGTTGGTTCAGTTGGTTATAAACAAGAAAAGACCAGCTATTCGCCTGTGTATGCGATTACTAGGCAAGCTAGTGGCCACATTCGAGGCAGTACCATACGCTCAGATCCACACTCGCGTCCTACAGGCAGCCATTCTAGCAGCCTGGGGCAAGAGGGCACATGCCTTAGAGTCCCCTTTGACGCTATCATCAAGGGTCCGACAGAGCCTGGCCTGGTGGTTGAACCCTCAGAATCTTCTAAAGGGAAGATCCTTCAGCCCTGTTGTCTGGAAGGTAGTTACCACAGACGCCAGCCTGGCAGGCTGGGGGGCGGTCTTCGAAGGGTTCTCCCGCCAGGGAACTTGGGTGAAAGCAGAGAGGCAGCTCCCCATCAATATCTTGGAAATCAGAGCTGCTCGCCTAGCCCTGTTGGCGTGGACCTCCAGATTAAAGGGGTTCCCGGTGAGAATCCAGTCAGACAATGCCACGGCGGTGGCATACATAAACCACCAAGGGGGAACCAGGAGCCAGGCTGCTCAAAGGGAAGTGAACTTGATTTTTCAATGGGCAGAGGTTCATGTACCCTGCATTTCAGCGATATTCATTCCCGGAGTGGACAACCTGCAGGCAGACTTCTTAAGTCGCCAGAGTCTGTTGCCAGGGGAGTGGTCTCTGCATCCCCAGGTCTTTCAGACAATCTGCCAGAGGTGGGGAACGCCAGACGTAGATATAATGGCATCCAGGTTCAACAAGAAACTAGACAGGTTCGTGTCGCGAGCGAGGGATCCTATGGCCTGCGGAACCGATGCGTTGGTTTGCCCTTGGCATCAATTCAAACTTCTATATGCATTCCCTCCACTACAGTTACTCCCCCGCCTGTTGCGCAAGATCAGAGTGGAGCACAAGCCAGTCATTCTAATAGCTCCAGCTTGGCCCCGGAGGGCTTGGTACTCACTAGTCCTGAATATGGCAGTGGGAGACCCTTGGACTCTTCCTCTACAACCAGACCTACTCTCACAAGGCCCGATCCTCCACCCTACATTACAGCGTCTAAATTTGACGGCCTGGAGGCTGAATCCCTGATTCTCAGGGGTAGGGGTCTGTCTAGGCAGGTAATCCCTACCCTGATTAAGGCTAGAAAGCCGGTCTCCAGGGTAATTTATTACAGGGTGTGGAGGAACTATATAGGCTGGTGTGAATCCAAAAGATGGAATTGCCGCAAATATACTATTGATAGGGTGTTAAGTTTTCTCCAGCTAGGAGTGGATAAAGGCCTGGCACTAAGCACAATCAAAGGACAGATCTCAGCTCTGTCAGTGTGGTTTCAGAGGCCGCTGGCCACCCACTCGCTGGTAAAGACCTTCTTACAAGGGGGTCTTGCGTATTAATCCTCCTGTCAAGTCACCAGTTTGTCCTTGGGACCTAAATCTTGTCCTGTCCACTCTACAGAAACAGCCTTTTGAGCCTTTGGCTGAGATTCCTTTACTCTTACTGACAAGAAAATTGGTTTTCTTGGTCGCCATAGTTTCGGCCAGGAGAGTGTCAGAATTAGCGGCCTTATCGTGTAAGGAACCATATCTTGTTCTGCATAAGGACAGGGCAGTTCTCCGGCCCCATCCTTCCTTTCTACCAAAGGTTATATCCAAATTTCACTTAAACCAGGATTTGGTGCTTCCATCCTTCTTTCCAAAGCCTACATCTAGAAAGGAGGGGTTGCTGCATACCTTGGATATTGTCCGGGCCATGAAGGCCTATCTTAAAGCTACGGAAAAGATCCGGAAAACAGAGGTGTTATTCGTTCTACCAGATGGCCCCAAGAAGGGGCAGGCAGCTGCAAAATCCACCATCTCGAGATGGATTAGACAATTAATCATTCAAGCCTACGGATTGAAGAGGTTGCCCCCTCCGTTGTCGGTAAAGGCCCATTCTACCAGGGCCATGGGCGCCTCTTGGGCAGCACACCATCAGATCTCTATGGCTCAGATATGCAAGGCGGCAACGTGGTCATCAGTCCACACGTTTACAAGGTTTTATCAACTAGACGTGAGAAGAAATGCGGATACTGCCTTTGGTCAGGTAGTACTACAGGCTGCAGTTTGAAATCCTCGGGATCAGAAACACCCTTGGTTATATAAAAAAAAAAAAAAAAAAAAAAAAGAAAAAGGTTCTTCTTTCTTGACTAATTTGGAAATATTATTATGATTTGAGTTTAGCTCTAAAATTGAATCCTTCTTTGGAAGATGTCTCCCTCCCCTCATTAAAGCATTGCTTTCGGACATCCCACATAGTAATGAATATGCCGCTCTGTGTCCCGTGATGTACGAGAAAGAAAAAGGGATTTTTAAATACAGCTTACCTGTAAAATCCTTTTCTTGGAGTACATCACGGGACACAGAGCTCCCACCCCTCTTTTGGGTGACCATTTTGGGAGGCATACTGCTTGCTACAAAACTGAGGGACTCCCTCTAGGGGAGGGGGTTATATAGGGAGGGGACTTCCTGTTTGAAGATTGCCAGTGTCCACACCTGAAGGTACTCCATATAACCCACATAGTAATGAATATGCCGCTCTGTGTCCCGTGATGTACTCCAAGAAAAGGATTTTACAGGTAAGCTGTATTTAAAAATCCCTTTATTTGCTACTCACCCCAGGTCTGCCTGTTAACACTGATACTGCAACCCCACATGTTTTTAAGAGGAAATTGCTGGTAAAAAACTCCTGTTTCTTAGGAAGCCCATGGGGACAGCTTCCTCGCTGTGTGTGCACTACAATAAGATTAGTGCTTACCTGGTGTCTGTTGGTGCTGCATAACGCTGGTCCATGTTGTTCCTCTGCTCTGCTTCCTCCATGTGGGTTCAGCGTGGTGCGCGCGATCATGCGCGCGTGTGTGCGCGCGCATACGCGCGCGCGTGCACGCCGCCTTTTATAGCGTCGGCGTGCGTCGGGGGGGCGGGCCAGCAGCGTCAGGGTCTGTATAAAGGAAAAACTTTTCTCTGGCTGGTCTTTCCCTCCTGGAGGCAGAGGAAGAAAGGATACAGAGCGTGCAGCTGGGTCTTTTGGCCACACAGGGACACCTAGTGGCGGTTTTGTGGATCTTCAGGTCTAGGACTTAGGTCCACTATTGACCAGAAAAAAAAAAAAAAAAAAAAAAAAAGTTTTTTTGCTTAAAGGGACTCAGCCTTAGATCCAGCAGTATCTGAGTCTACCTTGGACTCCGGCTAACGGGCATTGGTGTGTCAATACTCACAGGCTTCCTCGGTATTGCCACCTCCCAGGCGGGTAAAAAAAAAAAAAAAAAAAAAAAAATTTTTTTTGGAAAAAAAAAATAAATAAAAAAAAAGAGAAATATAAAAGAAAAAGAGAGAAATTAGTTCTTTTTCATTTTTCTCATACCTGCCCTCATATTGGTTATTCCTAGCTACAACAGTCAGGTGTTGGCTATAGGGGTGACCCAAGGTTGTACAATGGCTCCAAAGGGATCTGGACCAGCCAAGGCTGCTAAAGGTGCCAAAAAGCAAAAGGGGTCTCCATCGGGGTCAGAGGATTTGGGCCAGGCTTCTACGGCCCCACCCTCGCCAGTCAGGACACCGAGTGGCATAGTACAAGAGCCATTGGGGGTGCTGGGGGCAGAGGCGGCCCCCGATCCACCCATTCCCGTTTACGTGACGGAAGAAATGCTAGCAGCCACCATGTGTGGGCTAGAGAAAAGGTTAACTGCGTTGTTTTCCCGTCCTTGCCCAAGTAGCAAGCGGGCTAGATCCCCCTCACCCAGTGTGGGGTTTTCAGATGCGGAGGTCTCCTCTTCAGAGGAACGGGACCCACAAGGGGATCAGGCAGACCCAAGTCCCGACGGTTCAGACAGGGAAAATTCCACTATAGATGAATATTTTTCGGCCTCTCAAGCGGAGGGCCTGTGGATCCAGTCTTTGACAGATATGGTTCGCACTGCCTTTAAACTTCCAGTGCCAGAACTAGTAGCCCCGGAGGTATCCTCATTGGGTTCTTTAAAGGCCCCATTAACTGGTGCATCTTTTCCAATGCACCCCCTTCTGCGGAACGTGATTTACCAAGATTGGGCTCGACCTGATAGAATCTTTGTCCCTCCTAAAAGATTCTCTATTCTCTACCCTATGGAAGAGGAATATGTAAAGAAATGGGCTCTCCCTACAGTGGACGCAGCCATTTCCTGCGTGAATAAATCCCTGACTTGTCCGGTTGAAAATGTCCATATGTTCAAGGATCCGGTCGACAAGAAATTCGAGACCCTACTGAAAGCAGCTTTTACCTCAGTAGGTGCCATGGTTCAGCCAGCAGTAGCAGCCATTGGTGTTTGTCAGGCCTTGAAGGATCAGGCAAAGCATATATTGAAGGACATGCCGGCTCAGCATACTCATGAATTAGCAGAATTCCCTAGGGCTCTCTGCTTTGCAGTAGATGCTATTAAGGACTCCATCCAACAGGCATCCCGTTCATCTCTACTGATGGTTCACATGCGTCTTTTGTGGCTAAAGAACTGGTCAGCAGAGGCACCCTGCAAAAAGCTTCTAGCAGGGTTTCCCTTTCATGGGGGAAGACTATTCGGGGAAGACCTAGATAAATATATCCACACCATATCAAGTGGAAAAAGTACTTCCTTACCGGTCAAGAAAAGACCGCGTGGGCCCACGTTTAAACGACAGGCCATTGCCGGCTCGGCCCCTTCGACTTCCCGTCAGTATCGACGGCCTCCCGGGCGTTCAGCAGTTAATAGCCGCCCACAGGGACAAGCCGCGGCAAACAAGAGGCCCTGGTCTCGCAAGCCGGCTAAACCAGTCATCAAATCAGATTCATGAAGGGGCGCCCCCACTCTCTTGGGTGGGGGGAAGACTTCAGTTTTTCTCCGAAGTCTGGAAGGCCAGAATTCCCGACTCTTGGGTTCGGTCCGTAGTAGCCTCAGGCTACAAACTAGAGTTTCGAGAAATCCCCCCTCCTCATTTTCAGGGGTCAAGTCTTCCAAGCGACCCGTTAAAGAGGGCCTCTCTCGTAAAGGCGTTGGATCGCCTCTTGCTCCAAGGAGTAATTGTAGAAGTACCAACCCAAGAAAGGGGTCTGGGATTCTACTCCAACCTTTTTGTTATACCAAAACCCAATGGCGACGTCAGGCCTATATTAGACCTCAAACGCCTAAATCGCTTTCTAAGGATTCAGACCTTCCGTATGGACTCCATACGTTCAGTGACAACCAGCCTGCATCAGGGCGACTTCCTAGCATCTATAGACATAAAGGATGCATATCTGCATGTGCCGATTTACCCAGCACATCACAAGTTTCTTCGTTTTACGATAAACCAAAGTCATTACCAGTTCGTAGCCCTCCCTTTCGGGTTGGCAACAGCTCCACGGGTATTCACAAAGGTGTTAGCCCCGGTACTAGCCGTCCTAAGGACAGAAGGCATCTTGGTCCTAGCATACCTGGACGATCTCCTGGTTATCGACAGTTCAGCTTCCAACCTCAATCATGCAGTAGTCCGCACAGTGCGGCATCTAGAAGAGTTCGGGTGGATTGTGAACCAAGAAAAATCAAGGTTACAACCCACAAGACAGTTGGAATATCTAGGCTTTCGGTTAGATACAGAATGCCAGAGGGTATTTTTACCTCAAGAGAAGATCAGGTCGTTGATTCAAACGATTCAAATAGTCTTAGGCAAAAAGAAGCCGACTATTCGCCTATGCATGCGACTGCTGGGGAAGATGGTGGCCGCCTTCGAAGCAGCGCCCTACGCCCAGATCCATACCAGAATTCTGCAAGCAGCTATTCTCTCTGCATGGAACAAGTCCATACAGGCATTAGACCGTCCATTAGTTCTTTCTCCAGAAGTCAGGCACAGCCTGTACTGGTGGCTGATCCCTCAAAAATTATCAAAAGGGAAAACCTTTTGCCCCATCTCGTGGAAAATAGTAACCACAGATGCCAGCCTAGCAGGTTGGGGGGCAATCTTAGGAAAACGGACCCAGCAGGGACAGTGGTCAGAGGCAGAAAGTCTGCTTCCCATCAATGTCCTAGAGATCAGAGCTGTTCGGTTGGCCCTGGTCGCCTGGACTCTCCCCCTGCAGGGTCTGCCAGTAAGGATACAGTCCGACAATGCCACGGCGGTGGCATACATAAACCACCAGGGGGGCACAAAGAGCCTGGCGGCTCAAAGGGAAGTAAACCTAATTTTTGCATGGGCCGAAGCCCATGTACCCTGCATCTCAGCAGTGTTCATCCCAGGGATAGACAATTCTCAAGCAGATTTTTTGAGTCGTCAACAGTTACTCCCGGGAGAGTGGTCTCTTCACCCCCAGGTATTCCAAGAGATTTGCCAAAGATTCGGAGTTCCCGATGTGGACATCATGGCAACAAGATTCAACAAGAAATTGGACAAATTTGTATCCCGAGCCAGGGACCCCTCGGCCTACGGGACCGATGCGTTGGTTTGCCCCTGGCACCAGTTTTCTCTCCTGTATGCGTTCCCTCCACTACAGATGATTCCCCGCCTTCTACGAAGGATCAGGGTGGAGCGCAGGCCGGTGATCCTGGTGGCCCCAGCCTGGCCCAGAAGGGCTTGGTACGCACTCATCGTGAGGATGTCAGTAAGGGCACCGTGGCCACTCCCCCTGCGCCCAGATCTGCTGTCTCAGGGCCCGATCTACCACCCTGCTTCACAGCAGCTAAATTTGATGGCTTGGCGGCTGAATCTCTAATTCTTAAGGGCAGAGGCCTCTCTGCCCAAGTCATATCTACGTTAATTCAAGCTAGAAAGCCAGTCTCTAGAAATATCTATTACAGAGTCTGGAGAACCTATGTGGAGTGGTGCGAGTCTCAAGGAGGGCATCCTCGCAAGTTTTTTATTGACAGGATCTTGCGATTCCTCCAGGTTGGCGTTGACAAGGGGTTGGCTCTTAGTACTCTAAAGGGGCAGGTGTCTGCCTTATCGATATGGTTTCAAAGGCCTTTGGCCACACATTCGCTTGTAAAAACCTTTTTGCAGGGGGTCTTGCATGTAAATCCCCCTATTAGAGCTCCCCTCTGCCCCTGGAATTTAAATCTGGTCTTGTCAGCTTTACAAAAGCAGCCGTTTGAACCTCTGGCAGAAATCCCTCTTGTGCTGCTAACCCGAAAGTTGGTTTTCTTGGTGGCTATGGCTTCGGCCAGAAGGGTCTCCGAGCTGGCAGCCTTGTCTTGCAGGGAACCGTACCTTATTCTGCATAAGGACAGAGTGGTTCTGCGGCCTCAGCCTTCTTTCCTTCCTAAGGTCATATCCAGTTTTCACTTGAATCAGGACCTAGTCCTACCATCCTTCTTTCCTACTCCCCAGTCCAGAGAGGAAAGATTGCTTCATACTTTGGATGTGGTCCGAGCCATGAGAGTTTATCTCAAGGCTACAGAAAAGATTAGGAAAACAGATGTGCTTTTCATTCTTCCGGATGGCCCCAAGAAGGGTCAGCCGGCTGCCAAGTCTTCCTTGGCTAGGTGGATTAAGCAGCTGATTTTTCAGGCCTATGGTCTGAAGCGCGTTCCACCGCCCTTATCAGTTAAGGCCCATTCTACGAGGGCCATGAGTGCCTCTTGGGCGGCACACCATCAGATCTCTATGGCACAGGTTTGCAAAGCGGCAACCTGGTCTTCCGTACATACGTTTACTAAATTTTGTAAGTTGGACGTCACAAAGGCTGCGGACGCAGCATTTGGGCAGGCGGTCCTACGGGCAGCAGTATAGAATCCTCTGGCCCGGTTCACGCCCCCTTTTTCTGTTGGGGGAGCTATTTTACCTCCTGATATAGTTCCTGTTTGGCTATTTTTGGCCTTACGGTCTCCCTCCCTTCATGGAGCATTGCTTTGGGACATCCCATATGTAATGACTATGCGCTCTGTGTCCCGTGATGTACGATCAAGAAAAAGGGATTTTTAATAACAGCTTACCTGTAAAATCCTTTTCTTGGAGTACATCACGGGACACAGAGCTCCCACCCCTCTTTGTGGGAACATTGTGTAACCTCAGAGAAATTGCTTGCTACAAAACTAAAGCACTCTCAGTGGGAGGGGGTTATATAGGGAGGAACTTCCTGTGAAGTTGATTACACCAGTGTCCACACCTGAAGGTACTCCATATAACCCATATGTAATGACTATGCGCTCTGTGTCCCGTGATGTACTCCAAGAAAAGGATTTTACAGGTAAGCTGTTATTAAAAATCCCTTTTTCCAAACATTGGACATTAGGAATTTACTCAAGCTCTTTACCATTTGTTAAGAATTTGTGGGTAACTGTGAGCTCCCTTTGGTCATTGTTACACTTCCTGGATATTGTTACATAACTGTCATCACTTCCTCAGAAAGCAATTGTTACATTGAGTAGTTAACTATTATTAACCACTTGACCACTGGGCACGTAAACCCCCTTCCTAACCAGACCAATTTTCATACAACATTGTACCCATTGTACCCACACAAATAGAGCCTTTTTTTGGTGGCATTTAATCACTGTTGGGTTTTTTATTTTTTTGCGCTATAAAAGAAAAAATACTGAATTTAGCAAATTAGTAATTTTCTTCATACATTTTGGTCAAAATGTATATTGCTTCATATCTTTGGTAAAAATAACAAACATCAGTGTATATTATTTGGTCTTTGTGAAAGTTATAGTCCACAAGCTATGGTGCCAGAAAATGTATTACACCTGAAGTACTGACGATCTCATTTCTTGAGACCCTAACATGCCAGAAAAGTACAAATGCCCCCAAATGACCCCTTTTGGAAAGAAGACATACCAAGGTATTTAGAAAGAGGCATGGTGAGTTTTTTGCAGTTGTAATTTTTTCCCACATTTCTTTGCATTTTTCTTTCCACAAAATTGTCATATTAACAGCATATGCATACCACAAATTATTTCCCAAAACGCATTCATCTATTACTCCCGAGTATGGCGATACCACATGTTTGAGACTTTTACATAGCGTGGCCACATACAGAGGCCCAACATGCAGGGAGCACCTTCAGGTGTTCTGGAGCATAAATTACACATCTTATTTCTTACCTCTTACACTTGTGGAGCACCAGGACAATGGAAAAAAAATAAAAAATAACCCAACGTATAATCTGAGGCATAATGAATCTTTTGAACATGTCATTTTTTTTTCCTACAATTTTTTTGGAAAATGTGGAAAGAAAATTAACCACTTCCCGCCCACCGGCCGTCATATGATGTCCTTGAATTTGTGCGGGGATATCTGAATGATGCCTGCAGCTACATGTATCATTCGATATTCTCTTTTTCAGCCGGTGATTCACTACACCATAAGAAGGATCATAGAGGCTGTTCCACCGCTTGATTGTTCTTACGAGAGGCAAGACGCATCCCCCCTCCTGACATCTTCTGGTGCTTCTACCGCTAAGATCAAGGAGTTGGAGACTGGACCTGCCAGCCCTGGATGTTTATCATAGAGATTTTCGGTAGACCAGATGGTTGCCGGAGTCTCTATAATCGACGGAGGCCGGGCGCAATGTTATGAGGTCACGCCCAGCCTCTTTATTCAAACAAACGGCAGCGCCTCGGCTGGGAAGCCAGGATCGTGTTTTTATTTTTATTTATTATTTCAGGCTTTCCAGCCTAGAGGTGAGATGTGGGTTCCTATTGACCCCAAATCTCACTGTAAAGAGGACCTGTCATGCCATATTCCTATTACAACATCTCGCCAGAAGAAGCATTCATGCAGCAATTTTATTTTGCCTGGCCTTGGGGTTTTCTGATAAAAAATGTTAGATTCAAAGCATGATGATAATTGTCAAATTATAACTGTCACATTTACTTACGCCCTCAACCGAACTGTCAAGCAGCAAATGGTTGGTGTAGATCACGCGTGCAGGACCATGGAAACTGCAGATCCTAGGTATCTTAGAACAGGGTTGGTAAATCTCAGGAGTCGCATCATTGTTCAGGGAAAGTTAGAATAGTGCTTTCATTTTTTATTTACCTTTTTGTGGGCCTGTTCACACTGGAATCCATGCATGAAAGGTCCGTTCTGTGCGGTTTCCCATACCACAAACGGATGTGCTGTCTTGTAAGATGCATAAAGATGCCAATAATTTGTCATTGGTACCCTGTACCCCAAATGCACCTCGGGCAAAACATATAGTACCACAGCACCATGCGGTTTGGTGCGGTGTGATCCATAATTACAGCTTGCGCTTCTTCTTTCCATATTCTGGTATGTCTAGCAGCCCTTAAAAATGAATGGGCTGTCAAAATGTGTGGGAACACACAGGCACTCGCACATTTCATTGTGAAACAGCCCTTAAACAGCTTTTCTCTTGTCAGTGACAAGAGAAACCAAACCAAATGATTGGCTTCCAGATCGCAGTGGTTGGTTCCTGAATTCTACCTCTGTATTTATTTATGTAATACAGACATATATATAGCGCTGTCAATTTATACAGTACTTTACATTATTTGCATTAGTGTCTGCCCTTGCAATGCAAGGTCCCCACCTCGCATGGATATACACATACTAGGGCCTATTTAAACAAAAAACAATTCACCTACCAGTGTGTTTTTTTGGAATGTTGGCGGAAACCTACACAAGCACAGGGAGAACATGCAAACGCCAAATAGCTAGTGTCCAGGTTTGGATTCTCAGACTCCAGTGCTGTAAGGCAGAAATTCTAACCACTTATTTTCTTTGTCTGTTGTATAGAAAGACATACTATTTTCCTATCTAATTGATGAATTCCCATTGTGTATATTTGATTCTTCTAGTAACTTGAGTCTACAGTAATAGTTCTGGTCATAAGTCTAGGAGTCCTGTGTATTGTTGCTGTGACTTTGTGACACATAGTCACAATGACATTTACTAAAGTGTGATCCTATTGGATTACTTCAAGAGCTACAAATGTTTAATGTGAGGGAAATATAAGCACTGGGAATTAGCTCCTGATGCACTAGTTTAATACTATTGACATTTTGTTTTGTTTGTATTTTCCCTCTTATTTTATTTCAAGCATGCTAGAGGGATACATGCTCGCTCCCCTGAGACACGTGGGTTAAACAGTCGTTTGACCTGTAGCTGGGAACTTTAATTGGAAATATCTTCTAGTTGTGGACCATTAAAGGTCGCCTTGGATTGAGTCCTAGCCTCCTATTAGCTTCCCATGTCTAAAATGTCATGCACAACATTTCTATATATTGTCAAATATTGTGAGATGCCCGGAAGAAGTTTTTTAAATATATATTTTAGCAATTTACAATGTACTTTTTTTTGTAATACTGAAGAAAAATCAGCCATTCATCAATTTGCCAAGCAGATGTTTAGCCTTTCAATAACTACAAAGAGCTGAAATCACATCAGTGCCAACTGTAAGACATCATTACAATCTGACTGCATCCTGATATGTTTTCATCTTCTCTATGTATTGTATACAGTACAGTGTAAATGTATCATTTATGTTTAATGCAGATTTTTCACAATTTAATATAGCAGGCTATGAATAATGGTGTTATCACGTTAATGTACGTAATTGCTGCTGTTGGGTACATGCAATTATCGCCACACATCACACTATGGTCATTCACGTGTATTTCACAAATCCAAACACACCTTAAACTTTCAATCTGATCCAATTTGGACAAGAAGGCAACATTTTTTAGTGCTATAAAGTAAAATCTTGGTTTGAAAGCATTTTGCAAGACAAGCAAAATGTTTAAATACATTTTGCCTTGATATGCAAGCGATGTCTTGATATACGAGAAGCATCATGTCACAACTGAGTATAAAAATTGTAGCAATATGGTTACATTTAATGAAGGTACAACATTTAGCAACTTATTGCTACACTTAGCGGTGCCTCTCTTCTCGTATACCCTGTAAAACAAAATGCTTTGATATACAAGTGCTTTGGATTACAATCATGTTTCTGTAACGAATTATGCTCACCAACCAAAGTTTTACTGTACTATAATCTTTCAGTGTTGACATCTCGGATGAAGTTGGTTGAGAAGTGTCTCCCCCCCCCCCCCCCCATCTCACCACAAGAAGCATTAATGCAGCAAGTTTATTTTGCCTGGCCTTGGGGTTTTCTGAAAAAAACTGTTAGATTCAAAGCATGATGATTATTGTCAAACTATAACTGTCACATTTACAGTTCTCTCAACCGAACTGTCAAGCTATCAAATGGCTGGTGTCACGATAAATCACGTGTGCAGGACCATGGAAACTGCAGATCAGACCGAGGCTACGATTACAGCTTCCTTGGCTGTAAGGGATAGGGTTTGTTTCTCTTTGGGTTCTTGTCAAATAATGGATTTTTCCCCCAATTGAGTTTGGACTGCAATAGGAAAAGGTTTGACTTGGATCCCATTTTGAGGCAACGTCTCTCATCCGAGGCATTCATATGATGACGGTGTAACAGGAGTTTAACAGTGATAAGTGCTTCTCAAGATACGTTTGTGATGGATCCTACACCTCTTGCCAGTTTTCACCATACGTGAGGCACACTCCCCTTCGGGGTACAAACTCACCAGAGGGCCAATGACAAAAGGCCTTAAGCAGTATTTTTCACTGAACATCCGTCAACATAGCTGGGGTCAGCAAGGGTTAATGCTCCATATACATATAGAAAAACAAGAAGGCACCAAAATAGTGTAATCCCGTTTTAATAGTAAAAAAGGTAACCCTTAACACAGTTGGTAGACCCCCCGCTCCAAATGCATGTATTGTCAGTATATAAATCTTAAGAAAAACCTGAGGGTGTCTTCTAGATGGTGTCCAAGTCCCCAGAAGTAAGCGTGTAGTGATCGCAGCATTAATCTTCCTTGCTTGTCTGTATGAACCACCAGTGAAGCGCACTTGTCACTTTCGGATCCCCGTAATAGCCCCTATATTATGGCGATCCGGAAGTGACAAGTGAGCTTCACTGGTGGTTCATACAGACAAGGAAGGAAGATTAATGCTGTGATCACTACAGGCTTACTTCTGGGGACTTGACACCATCTAGAAGACACTTACGTTTTGCTTAAAATGAATCTACTAACGGTACATGCATTTGGAGTGGGGAGTCTACCAACTGTGTTAAGGGTTACCTTTTTTTACTATTAAACCGGGATTACACTATTTTGGTGCCTTCTTGTTTTTCTATATGTATTATGGAGCATTAACCCTTGCTGATCCCAGCAATGTTGATGGATGTTCCAGTGAAAGATACTGCTTAAGGCATTTTGTCATTGGCCCTCTGGTGAGTTTGTATCCTGAAGGGGAGTGTGCCTCACATGTGGTGAAAACTGGGAAGAGGTGTAGGATCCATCACAAACTTATCTTGAGAAGCACTTATCACTTTTAAACTCCCTTTACACCATCATCATATGAATGCCTCTATGAAGTTGGACATCTAACCAATTTTAATCAGCGCTGTTTATCATTTGGACTGTTTAGTTCTAGTTTGATATTTTTACTTGGTATATATAATATATACACGTTGCTTTGAATCTGCCGCCTAGCGATCGGGTCACAGAACAGGGGGGGGGATGCCTTTGTAAATGCCCAGTGACAGGAGACATTTCGTCTGCTCCCTCTCATCGGGAGCAGCTGTTGTCACAGCCCCGCCCCCTAAGAGAACACATACCTTGGACACACTTTACCCCCACTGGTTAACACCTTCCCTGCCAGTTACATTTGTACAGTAATCATTACTTGTTTTTCCCCCAAATTTCCGCTCTATTTTTTTTATAGCGCAAAAAATAGAAACCGCAGAGGTGATCAAATATCACCAAAAGAAAGCTTATTAGTGGGGAAAAAGGCGTACATTTTGTTTTGGAGCCATGTCGCATGACCGTGCAATTGTCAGTTAAAGCGACACAGTGCCGTATGGAAGGGGGCAAATTCTTCCGGGGCTGAAGTGGTTAAATGCAGCTAGAATTTCTTGGGCCCCCCTCTTTTTTTTTGTTTTTTTCACAAGGCCTATTATAGGTTGTCCAAATACTGTCTTTTTTTTTATTTTTTTGGGGGGGATTTGACAAGAACTACCCAGTTGCTTATGTGTACATCTTTGTTAACACTTCTCTTTCCCAGTATTGCTAATTGGATGATGGAACTTTCTCAAATTTTTCAACATAATTTTTTAAGTCCATGGCAAGGATATTGCAAACACCATTTTCTAGATGACATTTTTTCACGCTGCTCAAACTTATAATAATAATTACTAAGCATAGTTTGGACCTACCATTTTAGTGTTAAGTACATCAAAGCAGCAATTTTTATGAAGAAAAACTTGTTCTATTAAATGCTAGTATACCAACTCTTCATAAACTACAATTAAAGCCTTTCTGTTTCTTGTAGGTTTCTGACCACTTTAATCTTTTAAAGACGAGCATATTAACATAGTCATCCTAATTGGTATTTCATCCATGTATTGTATCTCTGAAACTAAAAAGGTATAATTATGTAAAAGATGAGCACCCTTATTTATTTATTTTTTCACTGCTCGCATTTCGCTTGGTTGCATTTACGTCCACCAGAATGGACGCAGATGTTTCTCTGCAGTAAGATTTAAATGCTCCACTTTATATTTTGCTACCCCATACCCCCTCCCATCCTAACCAACACCTCTCCAAAACCAATATCTAGTACAGAGCAGTATGTATATTTTACAGTAAACAGGATTCTTTTTTTGCTTTGTTTTGATGACAATATTTCAGATCTCAAAGCCATAGTAGCTAATTTCTTTTTCTTTCTTTGACGTTCTGTTTTCGCTTTCAAACTAACAGCTGTGTTGAAACGATGACTGCCTTTGTTTAATGCCCGGAAGGAGATTGAACAAAGCCCAGTCTGTAAACACTTGATTGCTAAGAAAACTACAACATTTCTGAAAGGGAGAAATGTAGGGGGCAACAGAGTCTCAATTTTTCCTATTTTATTGCACAGAATGGAAGCAAATGGAACACACAAGAAGCAGACCTGAATTTCTCTGATCAGAGTGTGCATTTATCCAACTGAATAGTGTTTACGCTCTTGTTTGGAATAAAACCTAAATGAAAGCTACACTTTGTGAATTAAAAGAGGGAAAAGCGTGGGTTTCCTGAATAGGATAAAATCCTGCTTAGCCCTTTCATCGAAGTACAAAAATCATTGATTCATTAAGTTAGGCTGTTAAAAGCTTCATGTCTTCTGTCTAGCTTAAGTTTAGACTGATTAAATGGTGTTTAAAATTATGAGCTTCCTGCTGGGTAATGTAAGGATAGAGATACACAGAATAATTGTTTTAGGTGTGTGTGTGTGTATACAGTATAGCCTTCTTTACAGAATTTAACCAATAACTGGAAGCAATTGCTAAATAAACAGTGGAACTACCACATCACCTCAGCTGAGAAAATTTCAGTATATTGTCTTGTAAAAAATTTTTTTTTTTTTTTTGGGACACTTTGGCATTTCCCATCATTAAAAGTCCTGGTTTTAACATCTCCATTGTTACAGAAACCTTATGCTGTGATCACATCTGGTTTTTGCTTTGTAATCCTTAACCACTTAAGACCCGGACCAAAATGCAGGTAAAGGACCTTGCCACTTTTTGCGATTCGGCACTGCGTCATTTTAACTGACAATTGCGCGGTCGTGCGACCTGGCTCCCAAACAAAATTGACGTCCTTTTCCCCCCACAAATAGAGCTTTCTTTTGGTGGTATTTGATCACCTCTGTGGTTTTTATTTTTTGCGCTATAAACAAAAATAGAGCGACAATTTAAAAAAAAATGCAATATTTTTTACTTTTTGATATAATAAATATCCCCCAAAAATATATAAAACTTTTTTTTTTTTTCTCAGTTTAGGCCGATACGTATTCTTCGACCTATTTTTGGTAAAAAAATCCGCAATATGTGTTTATCGGTTGGTTTTCGCAAAATGTATAGCGTTTACAAAATAAGGGATAGTTTTATTGCATTTTTATTAATTTTTTTTTTTTTACTACTAATAGCGGCGATCAGCGTTTTTTTTTTTTGTAAATGCGACATTATGGCGGTCACTTCTGACACTTTTGACAAATTTTTGGGACAATTGTCATTTTCACAGCAAAAAATGCATTTAAATTGCATTGTTTACTGTGGAAATGACAGTTGCAGTTAGGGAGTTGACCACAGGGGGCGCTGTGACTTTGAGTGTTCCCTGTGTGTGTGTTTACAACTGTAGGGGGGTGTGGCTGTAGGTGTGACGTCATCGATCGCGTCCCCCTATAACAGGGATGGCGCGATCGATGCAGCGGCCACAGAGAAGCACGGGGAAGCCGTGTTTACACACGGCTCTCCCCGTTCTTCAGCCCCAGGGTCGGATTGCCGCACTGCAGCGGCGATTGGGTCCGTGAGTCCCGCGTTCCCGGGCATGGAGCTTCGGACCGGGTCACGGGAGCGCGCCCATGACCTACGGCTGGGTACTAAAACCAACGTATATGTGCAGTAGGTGGTCCTTAAGTGGTTATATATATATATATATATATATATATATATATATATATATATATATATATATATATATATATATATATATATATTTTAAATATTTGGTTGTAAATTGGCACGTTCAGGTCTCTTTTATCATGTGATCTCTGCACAAACTTGGGAGAAAGATGCAATTGACTCAGATAAACAATTGGAGGCGATCTGTACACTCACACATAAATGCACAGTTATTTAAAAACCTCAACAATTGTCCTACAAGTTACTAACATGATAAAAAAAAATACTTTAAAGATTATTTTTTTCCCCGGGAGCCTAACAAACACTCAAGGTTTTTAATAATTAACTTGATTAGGGATTGGGTTGCATAGGTTTGTCAAGTAGATGGGAAAGGAATGAAGATCTCTATCCAGAAGAATTTCACTATTGGGCAAGTCCACCAAATATGAAGGTATGCGTCAGGCTCTCCAAAACCCCAAATGCAGGAAGGTAGGTAGCCATGGACATATTTTGCTATACATTATGTAGCATTAGAGAACATCTCAACACTACTTTATAGGATGTGTCCAGTTTAAATCTGTTTTGTTTGTTTTTTTCCATTTAAAATCTTGGACTTTTTGTTTGGCACTCTTATTGGATTGAATGTGTGGAGTGTCAATTCTGATTCCTTTATCTGTTCCTGAGGGGGACCCATGATTTTGTGGAGTTTTGCTAAACTGGAGCCAGTATACCCATTGACAATTTATATTACCCTATGGAAATCTAGCCAGCATTCTGTTCATGTGTTGCTAAAAAGGTCAGATCTTTGTACATACTCAAGAACATATGGATCTCACAGAAATAAAGAGATCCTCACCCTCTAGGGCCTAGAGGGTGAGGATCTCTTTATTTCTGTGTCTAGGCCCTGTAATGATCTTCTACAAATCACACGCCAATCGACAAGCCAAAAAAAAACTCTTATTCTCCACCAAATCCTCCATCTCCTTACACTGGAGATTTCCGAGCTTCCCTCTGTTACAGAATGGAAAGTAATGTGAATAGAACAGTTTAAATCGAAAAAAGCTAGAGCCATCTCCAGAGGACTTTTGGACAATTTTTAATTTACCTGGTTAATCTGGAAACATTACATGTCTATCCATTAGGTACCTCTCCAGCAGACACCCAGGCCACAACCCATCTATTCACCATGACCCCAAATTTTACTACACAAGATCATATACTGTTGTAGGTTTACTAAAATAATCTCTGTACTCAAATCCCCATTTACCCTTCCTCAAAGTTATCCCATTGCCTCTTTTTTTCTTTTTTGCATCCCCAAATAACACACCTTTTGCTCTTCCTTAACATACTAATTCCCATTTAAAAATGGCAGATACGTTTATCAGTTTGCACCTCTAACAAGTGTGTATGAGTTAATACTTTGCTGCTTGATGCCTTGACAGCGCTATTATGGAAACCTTTTACAGTCATTTTACCCTGGTGATCCTCTGGTCTTTATTTTTAAAGGAACTCCTAGATTTTCCATTCATCCCATCTCAAGGGCAGTATATATACAGCCAAATGCCAGATAAGTCAGCATCACGTGATACACTAATGACATTGGTTTTGAAGCTCCCTTTCCAATGCTGTTTTTTGTTGCTGCACCTGGTCGTTTGGATTCTTAAAACTTAGTGCAAGCATACACATCTTCTAAATCTACAGGTAGTATTTTGGTACTTGTCTGTGGTGCTTTATTCACACACTTATGTGTGGTGCACAATTTTGTGCTTCACACGGCTTCCTTTTTTTTTTTTCACTCAGCTTTATTTGAAGTGTACAAAAGTACACTTCATGCTATTATTATTATACATAATTCATATAGCCACACCAGTTTTACAATATAAAGGAAGACAATACACAACAATAAAATTCCAGACAAGGGGGTTAGAAGGCCCCTGCTGCTGCAAGCTTACAATCCAAGAGGGAGGGGCTGGGAAAAAAGAGGTAGTGACTGAGGGAAGAACTGATGAGGGAAGTGGAGGATTTGGTGGTTAGCTGAAGGCAGGATAGGCCTCACTGAAGAGAGGATGAATTTTCAGAAAGTGGACAGAGTAGGAAATAACCGGACAGATTTTGGTAGTGCGTTCTAAAGAATGGGAAAGGCTCTGGAGAAGTTCTGGAGATGAGGATGTGAGGGGGAGACAAAGGAGCTAGAGAGCAGATGGTCTTGAGAGAAGACAATAGGACGGTTTGGGTGATATTTGGAGATAAGATTGTAGCTTGGAGCAGAATTGTAAATGTCTTTGTATGTTATTGTTAGTGTTTTGAATTGTATTAGTCGGGCATTGGGAAGCCAGTGGAGGGATTTGCAGAGAGGAGTGGCGGACACTAAACAGTTGGTAAAGTGGATTAGTCTGGCAGTGGCATTCACGATGGACAGAAGAGCGGATAGCTTGGGGAGAGGTAGGCCAATAAGGAGGGAGTCACAATAGGCAAGGCAAGAGATAACAAGAGAGTGAACACGTTGCTTAGAGGCGCCAACGGTTGGAAAGAGGCATGTTTTGAAGATGTTGAAGTCTTCGGGATTTGGACAGTGATTGGATTTGTGGCTGAAAGTACAGGTCAGAGTCCAGGATTACACCTAGTACCCTTGCATGAGGGGAGGGACTGATGGTTGTATTTTTTATTTTGATGAAGTCAGGGGAGGGGACAAGGGCCAGAGGAAAAATTATGAGCTAAGTTTTAGATAGATTGAGTTTTAGGAAGTGGTGTGACATCCATGCTGATATGTTACTGTAGAGCAGCAAGATTTGTTGCGCAGTGACATGTGAACCTGTACAATACGCTGCAAAAAAAGCAGCATGTCTGCATTTTATCGGAGCTTCGGGCCAGGTTGCAATGTCAATGGGACATGCAAGAAACTGTAAAACTCTGCTCACTATACATAGTACAAATACAGCCTAAATCAGATCCAAGGCACAACCCACCACCATTCATTTCTGCCACATTAGCAGCCGACTGACATTGACAGTCTCCTCCATTGCAGTGTGGGATAAAGTAGTCACATTCCATAACTATAGGGTAATCAGTATTTTCATAATAAATTCACATTTTGTAATTCCAGTAGGATTTGGGGGGGGGGGGGCTTTGAGAAGCTGGCTGTGTATGCTGTCAACTGTTTTATTTTCAGATTTTGAACTGCTTCTCCTTAAGATAAGATTGATTTAACATATAGAGATGTTTTTATACAGAGAATACAGAAGGGATGCTCAGATTAAGTGAAAATTTCAAAACTTCTTAAGTTGGCCAAGGTCACTTGTAGGATTCTTTTAAGCATCTTAAAACATTTCAAAGGCTGAATCTAACAGTCTAGCGTGTTTTTTTTTTTCTCCTTCTCACTTTTGGAATAAAGGTGATGCTGAACAGTTCCCAATCACCCAGCTATTGTCTGGCATTTTTTCAGTAATAGTCTCATAAGAAAGAATTGATTGTTTTCGTCATTGTGGCAGAGCTTTGTGAGCTTCTTGAAGAGAGGTTGGGGTAATTTTCTCTTTTCTACAAAGCACTTGCTTGTCCTCTTGACCATCCATTCATGTCATTGGGAACATTTGACTCGGTGCTCTCTAGATTTGTGTTAAACTGTGTAGACATTGCCTAGAATAAATGCCTTTCAGAGCTTGCTGGAATAGATTGTTGCATCTTTACGTGTGATTGTTGTCTCATCATTTTATGCCACTTTTTGGCTTTCTAATTTCTGCTGTCAATAAATCTTTCACAAATCCAGATTTTGGAAGCTTAAGATGTCTCCACTGTCTCATCGAATTTAATATTACTGCTGGATGCTCTAGAATTTGTTTTCTTCAAGTGTCCAAAACAATGATGGAGATGTGAAATTTAGATAGGCACTGCTAAATCCTTCTACTATTATACCCAATACATGTTGGCTGAAAATATCACCAGTCGGCATCTTATAGTTAAGTGTCTTCCAAGTGTATGTGGACAAAACCTACTTTATGCAAAATGGCCTCTTGAGAACTAGTGGTATTAAACACAATCACTTAAATCTCCTATACATTTTAATTTACCGTCATTCAAATGGTTTTCCTGACCTAAAATCTAGAGACACTAGCGGCACATCCCAGTTTAGGAAGCTTCTGAGCAGGTAGTCCCTAAAGGTTTGGTACTTGCAGAAAAAAACTTCAGAAGAGGTCACTGCTGTAATGGAAAAGTAAGAAAGCATGGTGTTTTCCATATATTCCATTGGCCCTAGTTAATGCCTGTGCAGTACGTTTCAGTGCAGTTAACACAAGTAGAACTTTTAGAATTTTTTCTGTATGGAACACATTTTGAATCTGGCATCAATAATGCGCAGGAACATACATGTCCTGAATTGAGATGAAGAAAAGGGGAAATGCTCGCCAGAATGCATCATAAATGCACATGCAGAAATTGTGATCTGAACCGACCATAAGCCCCCTTTTTCATACTAAGACGCTATAGTGCTAAAAATAGCTCCTGCAAAGCACCCTAAAACAGCGGCTCCAAGGGCTTTCACACTAGAGCGGTGCGCTGGCACAATGTCTGAAAAAGTCCTGCCAGCAGCTTCTTTGGAGCGCATTAGGAGAGGTTAACTCACCACTTCTAAAGCGCCCCTGCCCATTGGAATCAATGGGCAGGGGTGCCGAACCGCTGTCATATCGCCGCAAAAATTACGGTAAAGCACCGCTAAAAATAGTTACGTTTTATTGCCAACGCCTGCATGCTTTCAGTGTGAAAGCAGCCTAAAAGCAAGCAAGTAGTATACATTTTTCAGTCAGTTACAATTATTAAACCTACCAGGTCAGACTGGTTTGCTTTACGGTTCAGTGGAACAGTTATTTTTTGACCTCACAGTTAAATAAAAATCTGCACATATTTGTGCAGCTACCTGATGTCTACTAGCAATAATTTTGATTTGACTATTCAACAAAAAAAAATGGATTTTAGGAATAGGATTGCTCTCCTATGCACTTATAGCTAAACGTTTACCTATGATTAATTAAGACTTTAGACGGCTAACAGCCAAGCCTCACTAGTTATTTTTCCTGGCTAAAGCATATATACGCTATATTCCCAACATATATTGGTGCACCTGATTTTACATGCACATGAGCGTTGGTGGCATCCCAGTTTTAGTCTGTAGGGTTCAATATTGAGTTGGCCCACCCTTCGCAGCTTTTCCAGCTTCAACTCTTCTGGGAATGCTATCCATATGGTTTAGGAGTGTGTCTATGGGAATGTTTAACCATTCTTTCAGAAGTGCATTTTTGAGGTCGGGCACTGATGTTGGATGAAAAGGCCTGGCTCGAGGTCTCTGCTCTAATTCTTCCCAAAGGTGTCCTATGGGGTTGAGGCCAGGACTCTGTGCAGGCCAGTCAAGTTCCTTCACCCCAAACTTGCTCATCCATGTCTTTATGGACCTTGCTTTGTGCACTGGTGCAGAGTCATCTTGGAACAGGAAGGGGCCATCCCCAAACTGTTCCCACAAAGTTGGGAGCATGGCATGGACCAAAATGTCTTGGTATGCTGATGCCTTAAGAGTTCCCTTCACTGGAAAAGGGGCCAAGCCCAACCCCTGAAAAACAATGCCACACCATAATTCCCCCTCCACCAAATGATTTGTACCAGTGCATAAATCAAGGTCCATAAAGACATGGATTACGGAGTTTGGGGTGGAGAACTTGAGTGGTCTGCACAAGCCTTTGGGATGAATTGCAGCAGAGACTGTGAGCCAGGCCTTCTTGTCCAACATCAGTGCCGACCTCACAAATGCTTCTGGAAGAATGGTCAAACATTTCGATAAACATCTCCCCAGCGGTCTGTCAGATCACAGCCCACTGTTGGTGGTGCTCCGCTCTCCGGCCTCGCGCTGTGCCACACTATGGCGGCTGGGTGTGCAATGGGTAAATCATCCCGACGTGGCAGATAGTGTACCCCCCTATTGACTGAATTCTGGGAGCGCAATGCGGGCACGGCCCCTCCGGATGTAGTTTGGGACACTTTTAAGGCATACACGAGAGGGCAGTTCATCTCCTCTATAGCCAGTGTCAAAAAGCAACACTCGGCGCAGCTGGGCGAATTGGAACAGCTGGTTACAGACCGCACTGACACCTATAATGCTGACCCCTCATCGGATCATTTTGAGCTGATGATGGCGGCCCAGCGTGACTTACACCTGCACATGGCTGAAGCAACGCGACTGGAAATCCACAAGGGCAGACAGAGGGCTTTTGAACAAGGGGACAGAAATGGCCGGTTTTTGGCCATGATGGCCCAACACGACCAGCCTCTCACGACCATATCTCTCCTCCGGACCCCGGGAGGGGGGACTGTGTCCTCCCCTCGAGACATACTACAGACTTTTAATGATTTTTACGGATCTCTCTACTCCTCTGGGCTGCCCGCTGACTTCCGACCTGAGATGTTAAATGACCTGCTCGATCCCTTGGCGTTGGGCTGGCTCTCCGATCAGGAGAGGGAAGCCCTAGTACAACCATTTACAGCTCTTGAGGTCCAGAATGCCATCCAGTCCTTTCCACCGGGCAAGGCGCCTGGACCGGACGGGCTCCCTTTGGACTTCTATAAGGCCCATGTGGGCCTTCTGGCCCCCTTGTTGGCGCAGCTCTACACTACATGTCTGGCTGAGGGCAGCCTCCCCGTCTCTATGTACCACGCTCACCTGACACTAATATACAAACCTCCCAAAGACCCCACTTCCTGTGGCTCTTACCGCCCTATTGCACTACTGAACACGGACTTTAAAGTACTTACCAAGCTACTGGCCCTGCGATTATACCCCATGTTGCCCACGGTAATCGACTCTGACCAGACAGGGTTTATGCCCGGGAGGTCTACGGACGTTAATCTCAGGAGACTCTTCACCAACATCCATACCAAACACATTAACATCGGAACGAGGACTGTGGCCTCGCTAGATGTGGAAAAGGCCTTTGACACGGTCGAGTGGCCTTTCCTATGGGAGACCTTGCGTCAGATGGGATTTCCCCTACTTTTCATTACTTGGTTGCGGGTAATCTACAGGGCCGCCACTTCGTCGGTACGCCTGGGCGGTGATGTCTCCGCCCCTTTTCAGCTTTCCCGTGGCACTCGGCAGGGTTGCCCTCTTTCCCCGGCCTTATTTGCTCTTGCCATTGAACCAGTGGCGGAGGCTCTGCGTACTTCTCGTCACATTAAGGGGCTTAGGGTGGGTCTGCTGGGGGAGAGGGTGGCCCTATACGCTGACGACATGTTGCTCTTCCTTAATGATGCTGGCCCTTCCCTGCAAGGTGCCCTGTCTGTTCTAGACGCATTCGCCCCGGTCTCTGGACTCAGGGTGAACTGGTCCAAATCTCTCCTGTTCCCAATAGACCAGGCGGCCAAATCCACCTCCCCCGGGTAACCCCCTCTGCTGGGTGGACACGTTTAAATATCTGGGAGTACTTGTCTCTTCCTCGGCTTCTGACTTCATCCCCCTCAATCTATCCCCTGTTTTAGCAGATGCCCAATCCAAGTTCAAGGCATGGGGCAACCTCCCCCTGTCGGTGTGGGGGAGGGTGAACCTTCTTAAAATGAAAATAGTCCCCAGACTTCTCTACCTCTTCCGCCACTCGCCGCAGTGGGTCCCTAAGTCCTTTTTTGCTAAACTAAATCGTATTTTTTCCTCTTTCATCTGGGGGACCTCTCCGCCGAGGTATAAGCTAACTACCTTGATGAGGCCGCGAACGCAAGGGGGGATGGCATTTCCCGACTGCTATAAATACTACCTCACCGCCCAGCTGGTAACGGCGGCCTGGTGGCTGCAGCCGGATTGTACAAACACTTCCACTGCTCTTGAGGCCCTTCGGTTTTTGCTGTTTAGGGGTCTCCGCGCGCCATACTCCCTGACCCCCTCTATGACTACGACCTTGCGGGCGTGGCGAACTGGCCTGGCCATTGAAAAATGTAAACCCACTGAAATTTCACCCAACGCCCCAATCTGGAAAAACCCTACCCTAGATCACTTCTACAAACTGCTAGATCCCTTTGCGTGGTCAAAGTACGGCGTGCGGTTGGTATCGCATATCGTTTCACAAAATGCATTGAGGCCGTTCGCCGAGCTTTCATCCGAATTCAATTTGCCCTCTCACTATCACTTTCGGTACCTCCAACTATCACACGCCTTCTCGGCGCAGTTTCCATTGTCCTGTATTGTGGCCCAGTCGGAGTTGGAGAGGACGCTTAGATTTGATTGTGACGCGAAGCCCACCTCGCGCCTATATTCCTTTCTACTCTGTGTCCCTCCCTCCCCTTGACGGGCTGCGAGCCAGGTGGCAAGCCGACATCCCTACTTTAGACAATGACGACTGGGATGACATTTGGGACCTTCCCTTCACTACGTTGGTGTCGGTTCGCGACAGACTGGTGCAGTACAAAATAGTGCATAGGGCTTACTTCACCCCATACAGGCTACACAAAATGAACCCCGCACATCCACAGGAGTGCTGGCGCTGTGGCACCTCTCCAGGTGACTTCTCACACATTTTCTGGCGATGCCCAGACGTGGTTCATTATTGGGAGGCGGTGCTGGGTCTGACCAACAAAATTGCCGGGACTCATCTGCCCTTGGCCATGGAAATATAGAGAACGTTGTCAGAACCTCCGCCAAACGCACTCTAGTTAGCATACTGCTTTTCTATGCCCGCAAGAATGTGGCTATGCACTGGAAAAAAACATCACCCCCATCTCTAGTGCAGTGGCGGCGCCTGGTGAACACCAGCCTTCCTTTGTATAAAGACACTTATGCTAATCGCGCGTGCCCGCAGAAATACGATAAGATATGGCGGGGCTGGGTGGAGGAGCCGGAAACTGCTGGCTAAAACATGTTTCTCCGTTATGGCATCTTCCCTTCCCCCCACTCCTTTCCTTGGGTATGTCGGTCACTACAGACCTTAGCCTGGTATTATGTTTGATCTGTGTAGGTTGCTATCTTTAGGATGTACCAGCTGTTTTTCATGGAGAGTTGTAAGATGTTGAGCTGTCTATGTCTAGTCTTGTTTCAATGTGTTGTAAATGTGTTGTAAATTTGTGTTTAAAAATTTCAAAAAAAAAAAAAACATTTCGATAAACGCACTCCTAAACCTTGTGGAGATCCTTCCCAGAAGAGTTGAAGCTGTTACAGCTGCAAAGGGTGGGCAAACACAATATTAAACCTTACAGACTAAGGCTGGGATGCCACGAACGTTCATGTGCAGGCAGCTGTCCCAATACTTTTGACAATATAGTGTATGATTCTATTGAAGAATGGGTATAATCTGCATATCCTTTAGGGCTTAGTATAACATGCTATTAGTTCTACTTACCCTAAAGTGGCTGTAAACCCTCATACATAACCAGTAAATTGACGGGCCTTGGGTAATAGAGATGAAATGAGTCTTTCTACATAAGTTGTACCTGATTAACTGCTGATATCCTTTCTATACAGCCTCATAAAAAAAAAAAACACCTTCTACACAGCACCTCTGAGCTCTAGCAGACAGGGCATAGGGGTCTGACGTCACACACTACAGAGCATACATAGCAGGGATCAGACTTTAACCTTAGAGCTCAGTGGAGGGAAAGGGTGCACCCCCCCCCCCCATACAAACTTGTAGGAAGACAGAAATCATGCACATCTGAGGCTGTCAATCACAGGCTGTGTATTGGAGCTTCCCTCTTTTGCCCCCGTTCATCCCTTGTTTCCAGAAATTATGTCAATAGTAGAGCAGACAGCAGAAAGAACTTGCATTTATTGCTTTGGATTGAGGCAAGTATACACTATATAAGGATAACCTTCAGTTCGTTTTTCAGGTCAGAGGTCTTGCTGTGTAAACTGGACTGTCTGTGGTTATTTTTGCTACTGGTGGTCAGTCCTTGCAGTTGTCCCTATAGAGGTCTACTGGAGTCAACTACACCAAAAGCAAGCAATGTGACAAGACTGAATGTTACAAGCAAGAGTGCTGCTGAAAGCTGGGTTTTTACAGCGGAGTAGCTATCAAAGGATCCAAGTCTAAATTGAAACTATCTATCTCACAACTTCCTGGAATTTTTCTTTAAATTACTTGTTCCATGGCCAACTGACAAGCCAGAATAATTACAAGAATAACCTGTAAATTGTAATTGCCTGGAAGTGTAATTAACATTTTGTAAATAGAAGGTTGATTTTTTTTATTTTTTTTGTCAAAGGAGAATGTACCTGCAGGTTGTGTTTTTAATAGACATTATGTGGTAAAAAATAAATTACCCAGAACCACTTAAAATTCTTTGTCTATTTTATAATAATTGATGACTAAATCCCAATAGATAATTTAACGATTAATTGTTGTGGTCTGCATGTGTGATTGGAAACCACTTAATACATTTTGTCTTCTTTAAGTACAGAATAGAACACACTTATAATAAATGTTCTGCAATAAATGCATCAGGAATGGCATTCACAGTTGTAGCGTGGTATCATATGTACATCTTAGTGAAAAAATCAACAATGCACAAAGCTAGGACTTTTCTGGAACATACTTATATTTAACTAAGTTGGATTGAGACAGAAGGACAAGGCAGAGATATGAAAATATTGGAGACATACAACAAAATGAAATAAATTGTGACTGTAGGAAAGGCTTAGGAAGAGAGATTTGTTTGTGATTGGGCAAATAGCGAGCTTCTAATTAGAAGATGAGTGGAGATTTGTCAAGACTTCAAAACATCAACAGTTCTGTGAGGGTTCTTTGATTGCTTTAGTCCCTTCTAACACAACTATTTGGTTATACTGTCTCTGTAAATCCAACCGAAGAAACTAGTTGGTAATTATAAGTTTAACATTTTTATGTTGTGCTTTTAGGTTTCGTTGTAGGTGAGGTTTTAATTGTGATATAGATGATTAAAAGGTGGGTTCCAATGACAATTGAGGGTCTGGTTATCAGTTTTACATTTTATGTTTTAGTAGTCCATTTGAAAAATGATGTACCTCAAAGCTGCATGTATTACTACTGGGATCGACTATCAGATGTAAGAGTATACCCTATTCTTGGTTAATTCTTAAGCAGATATATATTTATATAATGTGTGTGTGTGTGTATTCTATTCTTGCACAGTTACCACTTCCATCTCTTTCTAAACAATGGTGCCAGGTACTATGTGACCTCCAAAAGCAAACCATAAACCCATGAAATTAGATGGCAGCTAAGATCTAAACCGCATGTTTTAAATTTTGTGACTTGTCTTGAGTAGTGTTTGCCTCAGCAGTCTGCTTAAAAGTTGTTTCTTTTTAACCACTTCGGGTCCGCGCTATTGACAAAATACGTCAACAGCGCGGACCTGAGGCGCCGGGGTCACGTCTTTGGACGTCATGTATTTGTAATTCCCCGCGCGCGCCACGGAAAAAGTCCTGTCGCATCACCGAGGATTCGATGCGTGTACCCGGCGGCCGCGGTGTCCGTCAGGTACACGCGATCGGCGGTGACAGAGCAGGGACGTGGAGCTCTGTGTGTAAACACAGAGCTCCACGTCCTGTCGGGGAAAGAGGAGACCGATCTGTGTCTCTTGTACATAGGGACACAGCATCAGTCACCCCCCTCCCCCACACAGTTAGAACACACCCAGGCAATACATTTAACCAGAACACAAGAAGAACAGAAAACTGCGCTAAACCAAAAATTAAAATAAAATAAAAATGTACAAACTAGAAAGCAGCGGCGATCGTGTGAAAACACAAAGTAATACAATATGGCAAAGCCGCGCTCATAAAAACAAAAAATTATTAAATAAAGACTGCTAGGCAGTAATCTCCTGTGTTTGAACCAGTGATATAACCTGGAACATCAACCATTAGCATAGGGTGAAGTCCAAAAGCTCTCCTAGAAATAAAATTGCATAAAGGTATACATAAAAAAATGTGTATCCCAATGATGAAATAGCAGAAACGTTCATATAGTCCTTGTAATTGCTGTATTGAATTATAATTGCAAAACACAGTGTCAGGAAGCAAAACAGCGGTAAATCCTAATGGTTCACACCACCACAGTGACGAGATGATAACATCAAAGTGATCCCTTCACCAGAATAAGGGGGGGCCGCTTACCAGAGGGCAAGCTCAATGAAGCAATTGGCTATAACCCAGCCGCGGCCTTTGAAATCTTAGATGGTTCCTGGATACGGCTTCCAGCAGATATCAAGGTTAGCGGTACTCACAGATGGCGAATATAAGTGGAGAGAGAAGGATGGACCAATAGTGTGATTCCGTTTAACAAAAAGGATTTATTTAAAACAAAAATTGGTACTCACATTTAGACAAAGCATCAACAGCATGTAAAAACAAATCGCCGGCCGGCAAACAAAGCGGAGCCCTTCCTCCGTACGTGGTGACGTCACTGCGCTTCCTCCCAGACGCGTTTCGTCTGGGAGGAAGCACAGTGTCTCTGCCCCCTCCTTACTCACTGGAGCGCCGGGCTGTGGAGGGGGTGAAGTTTCCAGCTTATGCACTTAGCGGCTTACTGACAGGCTGGGCTGGGTGCCAATACAGGCATGTGTGCGGGTCCTGACTTAATTGTCATGATCTTGCCAGAGCCTGGACCGGCTGTGTGACCTCAAACAGCGGGCTTCAGCCCGCTGTCGGCTGAAAACGTGTCGCAGTAGTGCAGAACTAACTTCCAGAATGAGCTTTGGCTGTACACTTTTCCGTTAATTGAGATGAAAAACCTTCTGTGCTGCAATATCTTCCTTTAGCCCCCTCCTCTTTATAATTAGCTGGCCCCATCTTTTCCAGTGATGTGCATGAGAGCACCCTTTCCCCCTCCTTCCTGGGCAGATTAATAGCTGCTGTCAATCCAATTTTGTGTCGAGCGGGGCTGAGCCAGCCACTGTGTGTCAGTAGATAGACGGGGCGGCTCGGGAGCCCACTTGAAAAGTGGATTACCATAGGGGGAACTTTGCAAAGAGGAGGAGCCTGGAGCGCCAACGGGGGACTCCAGAAGTAGAGGATCAGGCTGCTCTGGGCAAAACTATTGCACAGAGCAGGTAAGTATGCCATGTTTGTTATTTTTAATAAGCAAAATTAAGCTTTAATGTTGCTTTAAATCCCAGTTCATGCTATATCCTGAATGTGAAGAGTACAAGAACAGCTCCACATTCCTGTGCGAGAAATTCAGTGCAGTGCAATTTGAACCCATTTATTTTGAATAGACTCAAATTGCATTGCATCAAAGAAGTGCAGGCACCTTTTTTTGCAACCACTTTGCATGGTTGTTTTGTACCATGTGATCCAGTGTGGGCAAACCACACTGCATTTCCAATCCTTTTGGGGTTTTCTTCAATCCTTTTCAGTTCCCATGAGTAAGTCACGTGACAGTGACACACCGCGTAGGGGGAGGAGCCTAACATACTGAAACCAGTGGAGGTTTCCTATACATATCTCAGCAATACTGAGCGCCTTTCTTTGGAACGGGGATCGGTGAGTGCAATCATACACAAGCCTCATTGTCAAACTGTTACAAACAGTGCTGTGCTATGGTATGGTTTTCTCTCTCTTTTTTACATGTACCGAGGATCTCATGAGTAACATCAGTACGTGAGTGCACATGTTTATTTGGAGCCATATGTTGTGGTGAATGTGACCTATGGACGTTATTATCCTCAGTTGCTGGACTGTTTTTGTATTTCCATTGATCCGAATGTGACTCGTGGATGGTACCATCATCAGGTGCTGGACTGGTTTTATCTCTAGCATTTGTATTTATTTTATATATTTTTTGTGACACCCAGTTTGGATACGTATATGTAGCAAGTTAACCTGTTGAGGCAACGATACCCACGGAGTGAACTCAGCTGGACACAATTACTACTATTTTCACCTATTGGCTGCATTGGCCTCAATGAATGTGAATGGGAATTTTTTTCACTTTATTATCACTTATAACACTATCACTGTATGATATCACAACATTAGTTGTAAATTAGCGCATATTATTAATTCGTATCAATCCTTTTGGGGTGTTGTCAAATTTGTATTGACAAACACGGTGCGATTACAATGTGGTGCTGGAAACGTGCAGGGATCGCTTTGGAATTTCCCACACCGCATATGTGTGATTTTAGGCAAAGTCCTGATGTACAAACAGCTTAAATTTGAATCTTCTTATATTTTGCATTCCCCAGTTCCTCCCTCCTTCCACATCAACGTGCTAATGACATTTTTAAATTAACATTTTGTTTTTCCCAGTGCTTCCCTATGCAATGCAGACAGATTGTGTCAGGAAGGAGGGTCCAGCAGGATTCTGTATAGCAGTGGTTCTCAACCCTGTCCTCGAATACCCCTAAAAGGCTGTTTGCAGGTTTTCCTTTTTCTTGCAGAGGTGCTTTAAATGAGTCAATGGCTTGGTATTTTGGACAGCTATTTTAGGTGGCGGTGCTTCCATTAGGGGTGCTCGGCCGCCGCCCCCTCTCGCCAACCACCCCCTCTGTGTACTATGGATAGATTCATGCATTGCATTGCATGTAAGTGTGTAAAGTTCAGATTTAAAGGGTAAATCCACTTTCGTGGGGAAAAAAATAAAGAAAATAATGTAGCGTACACAATTGCGAAAAAGTCTCATTGTGATTGGAGACGTCTCTTTCCGATTCACTGCAAGGAAGAGAGGAGAGCAGACATGTATCCATTCTTCTCCTTCCCCCCTACATCTGCAATGACTGTCCCAGGCCTGCCGATGGGCAAGCAGAGCCCGATGAGCATGGCGGGAGGCCAGTACTGGGGCTGTGTGAGAGCAATCCAGTGGCAGTGATGCTGCCCAAATGCTGCAGCCACCGGGATTGTGTGCAATACCCCTGCCGTTGGGTCCGTACGGCATACAGACCTAGTGGCAAAAGGGTTATAGGCACCCTCTGCAACAAAAATGAAATTTTTGGTGAGATGCTTCCAACAGGAATATGCATCTAAATGGATGCAGGCCCAGCCACTTTCCTCATTAGTGCCCTGCAGGTGCAGCAGCTGATTATGAAACCACTCCCATTAGATTCACTTTGCCACATGGTTACACTTTAAAAATGTTCTTTTTACTTGCAGCTAACATGAAATCCTCTAGATCACTTTGATCCAGAAATTTGCTAAAAAGTGGGCAGATAAAGTATCCTCTGGATCTGAGTATATTGGTTGAGTGTGGCAACAGTCGAGGTAAATTATACCCTGTCACCTTTTATCTCTCAACGACTCCACTAAGATGAAATTCAGAACTGGGAAAGCTTGTTCTGGATGACCTCTTTGCTTTTGCATTGTGTTAAAGGGGAAGATGTGCAACTCTTGTAAAAACATCACTACTAAAGTCTCCAAAAATACATTATCGTTGCATAAATGAACAAAGGCTTTGGTTGAAGTTTATACAAAGTTCATGAATCTTTTTAATAGACAGTGAAACTGGAAAGCGTCAATGTCCTTTTCTGAAGCAGTGCATTTTGTAAGCTGTGGTCCCTTTAACACTTCTTTGCCTTTCCCCTTGTTCATTACTAACGCTGCCACGTCTTTAAAATTGCATGTGCCCCCTCCTCAGCTGCAAAGTGGTTTCAATTGCATAATAGTGCTTATTTGTTTCAGAGCAGGACTGTGGTTACCAAACATCAGGGACTTTAATAACAGATATTGCCTGCTGAGCAGTGCATTTGTGCCGTGGAGCTATGATCATTACTTATCTAGCAGGAAGAGGATTGCTGGAGGCAGCCAGCAAGATAAATTCCCATCTTTATCTCATGCTTTCAAGATGCTGACTGCATATGCGCTTCCCTGTAATTCTTCTCTTACAGGAGTGTCTTACAGACACTTTTTGGGGTGTTCAGCATTAACCCCATATGTGATAAACTTATTTCTGTTCAAATAGGGTAGAGAAATGAGGTGAAATACTTTGTACTTTGCTTCTCAGTCAAGAGGCACAGACAGAAGCGGCCTGTTGGATTGAGCAATACAGAAAGTATTACACCTTTATTCCTCTACTTCCTCTTCTTCCTCTAGTCCTAGAACATAGTGAATATATAATGCACACAGTGCAGAGGGTCCCACTGCAAGGGTAATACTCATGTAATTTTCGAGATGGTGTGTTAAAATTAACCCGTTGCTGTGTCCTGTATTGGAAATGCACTTTGTGACTGCCTTTTACTTCCAACACTCCCATATTATGTGTTGATAAACTAGCATATAAAAGTACACCTGCAAAGCACTAATTGTTTTCTTATTGCCTACCCATACCCCATCCTTATCAGGAGCACACTGCCTACTTCTAGTACATGAGCACCATTAACCACTTAAGGATCGGACCAATATGCCGCTAAATGACCCAAGTGGTTTTTACAATTCGGCACTGCGTCGCTTTAACAGACAATGGCGCGGTCGTGCGACGTGGCTCCCAAACAAAATTTGCGTCCTTTTCTTCCCACAAAGAGAGCTTTCTTTTGGTGGTATTTGACTTCCTCTGCGATTTTAGTTTTTTGAGCTATATACAAAAATAGAGCGACCTTTTTGAAAAAAAAATCAATATTTTTTACTTTTTGTTACAAGAAAAATCAAACTAAATTTTAGTCAAACATTTAGGCCAAAATTTATTCAGCCACATGTCTTTAGTAAAAAAAAAAAATCGCAAAAAATAAAAATTAGCTACCTAGCGGGAACAGCGACACTAATACAGCGATCAGAAAAATGATCGCTTAGTGACACTGGCAATAGGGAGTGAAAGGGTTAACTAGGGCGGTGATTAAGGGGTTAAAACTTTATTGGGGGGGTGTACGGGGGCTACCCTGAACCTAACACTAACTGCCTGTCACACTGACACTAAATGCAGTGATCAGTACATATATGATCACTGCATTCAGTGACCATGTGACAGGGGTGTGGGGGTGATCGCAAGGGGTTAATGTGCCTGTGTGTACTGGTGTCAGTGTAGTGTTGTGCAGACTTAGTGTGATGTCTTCTCTCCTCAGCGGCGGTTGAAAATACCACTGAGAGGAGAGATTACATCACTTCCCGCTTCCTGTGTTTACACATGGGGGAGCGCTCGGATTGGCTGGGAGCGATCCGGAGGGGGCGGACAAAAACAAACAGCCGCCCCCTCATCCCGGATCGCTCGGACAGCCACGGGGACCGCCGCAGCTACCGGGGAGGGTCCTGACCGGACCCACGTCTAGGCAGGGACTTACAGGTACGCCAATGTGCCTGTACGTGCCATTCTGCCAACGTAAATGTACATGCGGCGGTCCTTAAGTGGTTAAAGAAAACGGTTCAAACCAGGTTGGAGGATGTGAAAATACTGTTTGATCTTTCTAGTATCTGTTTTGATCTTTCCCTGTTGTCAGTTTTTTTTAGGCCCCTTTCACACTGGGGCGTGTTTCAAGCATGTTTCGAGCGTTTTTTGAGCATTATTCGAGCAAAGCCTCATCTGCAATCCCAATGTGCTGGTAAAGCACTGCTAAGACCCTAACGTTTTAGGGCGTTTTTGCAGTGCCTCAGTGTGAAAGGGTAAGGCGTTTTTACAGTGCTTTCAATTCATTTCAATGGAGAGGGGCGTTTTTGCAGCGTCTTTTTTCTGCGCCCAAAAGCTGCTCCAAAGATGCTGCTTGCAGGACTCTGTGTGAAAGGGTCCATTGAGATGCATGGAGAGCGTTTTATGAGCATTTTATTAGCACTTTTTTAACGCTAAAATTCAGTAAAAACGCTTCAGTGTGAAAGGGGTCTAAATGTTACAAATCCTTTAAGGTGGTTGTAATCTTCAGGCATGGAAAATTAACAAAACGCATCCCCCTATAATGTGTACGTGGGAAACAAAAAAAACTGCGTTACTGTGTAAAAATATTAAGCAGCAACTATAAATGTTATACAAGACCAAAAAAATATGTAAGAAAGAAAAGTAGTGCAGTTTTTCTTTCTTGCATATAATGTGTACTTGTCTGAATCCAAATCGCAAAACTTGAATCCTCTCAAACCTCTGCTAGCTACACGATTTACTGAAAAGACTCTGGGAAGACCCCTCCTTCTGCCTTCCCCTCCTTCTGCCTTCCCCTCCTTCTGCCTTCCCTTCCCCTCCTTCTGCCTTCCCTTCCCCTCCTTCTGCCTTCCCTTCCCCTCCTTCTCCCTCCCCTTCCCCTCCTTCTGCCTTCCCTTCCCCTCCTTCTGCCTTCCCTTCCCCTCCTTCTGCCTTCCCTTCCCCTCCTTCTCCCTCCCCTTCCCCTCCTTCTCCCTCCCCTTCCCCTCCTTCTCCCTTCCCTTCCCCTCCTTCTCCCTTCCCTTCCCCTCCTTCTCCCTTCCCTTCCCCTCCTTCTCCCTTCCCTTCCCCTCCTTCTCCCTTCCCTTCCCCTCCTTCTCCCTTCCCTTCCCCTCCTTCTCCCTTCCCTTCCCCTCCTTCTCCTCCTTCTTCCTTCCCCTCCTTCTCCTCCTTCTTCCTTCCCCTCCTTCTCCTCCTTCTTCCTTCCCCTCCTTCTCCTCTTCTTTCCCCTTTCCCCCTCCTCCTCTTCTTTCCCCTTTCCCCCTCCTCCTACTTCCCCTTCACACAGGGAGCGGAGCACATATAGGTACAGATCAAATCGATTTTTTTTCTTAACAGACATAGGGACAAGTACACTTTTTATAGTACAGAGGGGATAATATGTTTTAGTTGCAGTGGGTTAACAACCACTAAGGAAAGTGCAGATTGCTGTGGGTAAGCCAAATGCACTGCACAGTATCTCAATAGAACACACTCCAGTTGATGTGTAACACACATAGGTTTGGTCCCTCTCCCAGCCTGTGATTAGACAGTGAAAAGAGAAGCAACTTTCTGATGAGCTCCACTCTCCCACTGTGTTATTTTTTGCTATCATCATCATCATCTTTGTTAGCACAGGGCATTGCAGCCTGATTGAATGGCGCTTTAAACTACTGCTTCCTCTCCCAGTCTGCTTCTGTACATTGAACTGCAAGAGTTTACCAGGCTAATTTAAATTAGCCTGGTACTTCCAGACTCTTAACACTGCTTGAATTTAAAAATACCTTTAATGATGTATTAATGAATACAGAGAATCATTAGTTGGTGTCTTGTAAATCAATCAGAAGTTGAGCTTTAATTATAACAGCCCTATTTTCAAAGTGGTGACCACTAGAGAAAGGTGAAATTCTAGGTTTTGTTTTTATTGACCTCTAATGATCTGACTCTTCAGTGTTGATTTTGAAGACACAATGGCCTCTGTGAGGTGTTGTCACCTAGTAGTAATGACCCAGCACTGAGAAGTACTTCAGTAGGGGATGTTTTTATAACTGCACAATGTGACAAAATGTTGTGTAAACACTTTCATAATTTTCTGTGTTGGAATTGGTAACCGTTTTGTGATGCATCATTTTTTTATAATTGGGAAATTGTGGTTTTAACATTTATCTAGGCATTGGTAAAACTTCCAGAGAGAAATTAGTTGAGTTTAAATGGCCTGCAGATTATTATTCTTTGAGTAGTCTGATGTTTGTTTCTTTTGTTTTGGCAAATGCTAACTTGATCTTTATTTAACCTCCCTGGCAGTATGATTAATTCAGATTTTAGGTGCTGAAAGCGGTACCATTATTTTGCATTGAAATTTGGCATTTTATATTGTAGGCCTGTAATTCTTAGAAATAACTCGCTTAAATCTGTCCAAACAAGAGTCTAGTCGACATCTCGGGTATAATAATATTTGAAACACAAAATCATAAATTATAATATAATACATTTAAATAATTATTAGAAATATAATAATAATAAAAATTATTACTTTAAATTTTTTGATGACGAATTTCCCCACAAATCACTATCGCTTAATTCTGCAAGTGATTTTAATTTATTATTGCTGTTTTCTAGCTGGTCTAAAACCACTTTTGACATAAAGGGACACACTTGGTTGCTATGGACAATCTCCAGTTTCCAGGCAGAAAGAATGTTTTTTTATAATATAAAAGTGCATGTAGGACACTGGGCAGACCACTAGGGACAAAGGGTGTGTGTATTTTTTTCATACAGTACTGTAATCTATAAGATTACAGTACTGTATGTATTAAGTTTATTTACTTTTTTAAATTTGTCGCCGATCTCCACCCCCGTGCATCATAACATCGCAGGGAACGGAGCTCATCGGCACTGTGAATCGAGCAAGGAGGACACCGCTCGACAGACTAGAAAAAGTTACTGTCATCAACAGCATAGGATACCCTGGTGTACAGCGCTTGCATGTTGGATGCATATTGGAGCCGCCACTATTGATCTTGTTAAACTATTTGATTCTCAGGTTGGACTTAATTATGATTTTACCCCCATGCAGCCTGTATCTACACTTCTTTTTTTTTTTTTTTTAGAAGAGTGTTATCAGAGTTTTGTTTTACCCATAGTTAGTGTGTGTTGAATCAAAAGTTTGGGTAGAGTCTGACACTGAGAAGCCTTTGTCTTATTAATTTTTGATTTCGCTTTCAAAATGTCACATTAGCAGTTTGCCATTAGACATAAAATGACAACTGTTATAAGTGGACATTTTTATTAATTTTTTTTCCCTTTGTCTTTTTTGGGATGACAGCTATCATTTCCTCTTATTGTCCCTGTAGAATGTTCCTGGCTAAAGCCTTTTATTTAACATTGCTGTAGTATAAATGATTTATATGCATATTGCTGCATTTATAGCCCTCTGCTGGCTAAGACAGGGAGCTTTGTTGTAAATATTTAGGACGCAAAAGAAAAATTTAGCTGGCGGGTTCGGAGGGACAGTCTTTGTTCTGTTGGCTGTTTTACATGAACTGATATTTGCAAGTCCCTGTAATTGCTTTAGGATTCAGTAACTATGCAGTATATAACAATACACTGTGATGGGCAAAACTAAGGCCTTCGGCTCAAGGGTGTTGGATGCAGGAGAGCATCTTAATGTGCTCATAGCAAGTTCCACATTTGTACTGAAATACTTTCCTGGTCAAGGGACCAGCTAGAAAAGCATTGAAAAGGAAAACATTGTTAGGTGCAGCCTAAATATTGCAGTTAGCATTTGGGTATACATAGTCCAGGGTCTGCATATACTTGCAAGACTAAAATGGTCCCCCTTAACACAGTGACATGCGTTCTGATGTTTGTGCAGTAGTGAAGGGACACCATTTTTTTCCTCCTGTCTGCAGTAGACTAAAGTTATTCTTTCATGATCGGTAATATGCAAAAAGGTCTCTAGTGCATGAATCACTTGGTCCCATTTTAGTCTGTGGCTGCATTGTGTATTAAAAACAAACATATTTTTCTATGTTTCTGCTGGCTTCAGCTCCTCCCTAACCGAAATGTTTCTTTGGGAAAGCTACAGTAGTGTAGCACTAAACCCTATCATACCGATAGTGCAGACACTGTAATAGTGTAGTACAGACACATGCTTTAGTACTGAGTGCAGAGTTGGCGTGGCCACATCCATTGCTTAACAAATCCTTTAATGCCAGCTGGGGCAGTTGATTTTTCAGTCAGAAAAATAGCTAATCGCTTGTAATTTTGTGAATGACATCTCCATCTCACAAAAACTGACAACTACACAAGCCACCAATTATTATAATGTCTTCCCTGTTCACACATTCATGTAGCAGGAACAAGTGTGCCCACTTGGGATTTGTTTTGTTTTGCAAATTGCAAGCAATTTTACATGTTGCATAGTGCCAGCCCATTTACATGAATGGGCTGCCCTGAGTGGGTTTGTTCACAGAAAATTAGCTTTCCACTTAAACGTACCTATTCTGAAGGATAAACAGAAGAAAAATGGATGCCAAGCGTCTTGAGGCGATTTAGTTTGCATTTGTAGCGCTATACAAGTTATTCACTCACGTAACACAACCAATCAAAGCGTCTGAGGGGTGTTCTATGTTCTGGTTTATGAGACTGAATAAGGTGGCCAACATAGAACTCGTCAACATTTCACAGGACAGAATTGAGTCCTTTCACAAAACGTGGTACAGCTGGATACATTTTAAGACCACTACAGACTTAACTGATAGTATCCACATCATGTCCTCTCAGGGAGTGCATGCGACGTGATGGGTAAACCCTTTTGGTTGCTCTATTCAAACATACTATTCCCATCGCACATGTTCCTACATGGCTGCTGTGGATGTTAAGGAGTGATGATCTGGTGGGACCAAAGGTAATCCGAGCAAGAGAATGACAACAGCACACCACGGATTTCTAGTGCAGGTCCAAAGGTTTTATTTACCAGTCACTCTATTAAAACAGAAGCAATCTTTCAAAGCCTTGCAGAACCGCTTCATCAGGCATGTGACGTGACACTACCCCTACAGGTTGTGTGGGAATGGACCTGTTGATCTGAATTCCACTACCAATCAGTCCCCTTTCCCCAATCTTCCTGTACCCCTTAACTCCCCTTTCCCTACCACCTATTGGTTTTTCTGGACAATTTGACTACTTAAAGGCAGAAGTTTTTTTTTATCTTAATGGATTCTATCCTTTAAGATAAAACATCTGTGTGTAGTAGCACCCCTAACACTTAACGGAGGTCCCTCTGTCCAGTGATGTCCACAAGTGTCTTAGCTGTCGGAGTTTCTCCTTTCTGATTGGCTTAGACACAGCAACACTATTGGCTGCCGCTGCATTCGATTAAAGTAAGGTAGCCAATCGGGGAAGAGAGGGGGCTGGGCCGGGTCTGGGCTCCATGTCTGAATGGACACAGAGCTGTGACTCGGCTTGGGTGCCCCCATAGCAATCTGCTTGCTGTGGGGGCACCGAACAGGAGGGAGGGGTCAGAAGCACAGAAGAGGGACCCGAGAAGAGGAGGATTTAAGCTGTTCTGTGCAAAACCACTGCAACAGAGCAGGCAAGTATAAAAGGTTTGTTATTTTTATAGGAAATGAAACAAAACTTTACAATCACTTAGTTGTGCTCTACCCTCAGTTATTGCTGAATCACAGAGATACTGACTCTTCACTTTTATGGTCATTGTCCAACCATTGGGCGCTTTACATAACTTGTATTGTTACTTTAGGCTCTTGACTGGATGAACCGCTAAGTTTTTCACAGTAATTTTAATGGGTTTTCATCAGAAAAAAAACAGTAGAGAAGATTCAAACACTTTGCATGTTTATTGTATGTAAACCCCCCAAAAATAGAGATCGAGACCTATGTCTATCGAGACCTATGTCTATCGAGACCTATGTCTATCGAGACCTATGTCTATCGAGACCTATGTCTATCGAGACCTATGTCTATCGAGACCTATGTCTATCGAGACCTATGTCTATCGAGACCTATGTCTATCGAGACCTATGTCTATCGAGACCTATGTCTATCGAGACCTATGTCTATCGAGACCTATGTCTATCGAGACCTATGTCTATCGAGACCTATGTCTATCGAGACCTATGTCTATCGAGACCTATGTCTATCGAGACCTATGTCTATCGAGACCTATGTCTATCGAGACCTATGTCTATCGAGACCTATGTCTATCGAGACCTATGTCTATCGAGACCTATGTCTATCGAGACCTATGTCTATCGAGACCTATGTCTATCGAGACCTATGTCTATCGAGACCTATGTCTATCGAGACCTATGTCTATCGAGACCTATGTCTATCGAGACCTATGTCTATCGAGACCTATGTCTATCGAGACCTATGTCTATCGAGACCTATGTCTATCGAGACCTATGTCTATCGAGACCTATGTCTATCGAGACCTATGTCTATCGAGACCTATGTCTATCGAGACCTATGTCTATCGAGACCTATGTCTATCGAGACCTATGTCTATCGAGACCTATGTCTATCGAGACCTATGTCTATCGAGACCTATGTCTATCGAGACCTATGTCTATCGAGACCTATGTCTATCGAGACCTATGTCTATCGAGACCTATGTCTATCGAGACCTATGTCTATCGAGACCTATGTCTATCGAGACCTATGTCTATCGAGACCTATGTCTATCGAGACCTATGTCTATCGAGACCTATGTCTATCGAGACCTATGTCTATCGAGACCTATGTCTATCGAGACCTATGTCTATCGAGACCTATGTCTATCGAGACCTATGTCTATCGAGACCTATGTCTCTTAATTAACCACTTAAGCCCTGGACCATTATGCAGGTAAAGGACCTGGCCCCTTTTTGTGATTTGGCACTGCGTCGCTTTAACCGACAATTGCGCGGTCATGTTCCCAAACAAAATTGGTGCCCTTTTTTTTCCCACAGATAGAGCTTTCGTTTGGTGGTATTTGATCACCTCTGCGTTTTTTTATTTTTTTGCGCTATAAAGAAAAATAGAGCGTCAGTTTTGAAATAAAAAAATATTTTTTACTTTTTGCTATAATAAATATCCCCCCAAAAATATATAAAAAAATGTTTTCCCTCAGTTTAGACCGATACATATTCTTCTACATATTTTTGGTAAAAAAAATCGCAATAAGCGTTTGATTGGTTTGCGCAAAATTTATAGCGTCTACCAAATAGGGTATGGTTTTATTGCATTTTTTTTTCTAGTAATGGTCGGCTATCAGCGATTTTTATCGTGTCTGCGACATTATGGCGGACACATCCGACACTTTTGACACTATTTTGGGACCATTGTCATTTTTACAGCGAACAGTGCTATAAAAATGCACTTTTTACTGTAAAAAAGGCACTGGCAGTGAAGAGGTTAACCAGGAGGGGGCGCTGTAGTGGTTAAGTGTGCCTTAAGGGAGAGTTATTACTGTGGGGGGGGGGGGGGGCTGTGTGTGTGAAGTCACTGATCGTCGTTCCCTATGACAGGGAATAGACGATCAGTGTCAGTCTCACTAGGAAGCACAGGGAGAGGTTTGTTTACATTTACCTCTCCCCGTTTTTCCTCTGTGACCAGATCGCGGACACCGGCGGCGATCGGGTCCGTGGTTCCTGCGGGGATGGTCACGTAGCTGAGGATTGGGTTGCAAACACGCCGCGCGACCCGTGGTTGGCCTTTTAAAGGGGACGTACCTGTACGCCCTTGTGCCCAGCTGTGCCATTCTGCATACGTGTATCTGCATGCGGCGGTCCTCAAGCGGTTAAGTTAATTTTAAGACCCTGTAAGGGTTAGTGGTTTGCTATGCTGTAACTGTTGGAGGTTTTGCTGAATAACCACAAAAAATAGGATTTTTGTACTCACCGTAAAATCCATTTCTCCGAGTTCATGGACGGACACAGCAGCCTTTGGCCTTAGGGTATTATCTTATTCCTTCCAGGAAAACAGCACTTCAAGTGTTAAAACACTTCTCTTAGCACGGCACCTCCCAGGGGGTGTGATTCATCGGGTACAATCCACACACTGCCTGAGCAGCTCCAGTTCGTAACAAGCAGTACAAACAAATAGAAGGGGTGGGTGCTGTGTCCGTCCATGAACTCAGAGAAATGGATTTTACGGTGAGTACAAAAATTCTATTTTCTCTTTTGTTCATGGACGGACACAGCAGCCTTTGACCTTAGGGACGTCCCCAAGCAGTGTAAAAAAAAATTGAGGCGTCGGAAAAAACAACACAGCAAACCAAGGCTACACCCCAAACAAAACCGGGGATTCCCAACAGAGGAACTCCAACCTCAAACAGCCGCCTGTAACACCTTGCGGCCGAAGGAGGCATCCGGAGATGCACTCACATCCACCTTGTAAAACTTAGAGAAGGTGTGGATTGATGACCAGGTCGCAGCCTTACACACCTGTAACAAGGAGGCTTGATGACAGAAAGCCCATGAGGCACCGATCGCCCTGGTCGAATGCACCGTAACCCGAAAAGGGGGTGCCCGCCCCTTCAGAGCTTAAGCCTGAAGCACAACCTGTCTGATCCACCTAGAAATGGTGGCCGATGAGACCGCTAGACCTTTTTTAGGACCAGCCACAGACGCAAACAGTGAATCCGACTTCCGGAACAGAGCCGTAGCAGACAAGTACACACACAGGGCCCGAACCACATCCAAGGAATGCAAAGAGGCCTCCTTTGAGTTTTTCGGCCGAGGACATAAGGATGGTAACACAATGTCCTCATTAATGTGAAAAGCCGAAACAACCTTCGGGAGAAAAGACGGCTGAAGCCGGAGCACCACCTTATCCTTGTGGATGACCAAGTAGGGAGCCTTGCAGGACAAGGCCGCCAGTTCAGATACCCGTCTGACTGAGGTAATCGCTACCAGAAAAGACACCTTCTGTGACAGTCAATAAAGGAATCTTTCGAATGTCCTCAAAGGGAGCTTCTTGAACTACAGAGAGTACCAAATTCAGGTCCCACGGAGGCAGCAGAGGACGCACAGGAGGAGCCACATGCCGGACCCCCTGCACAAACGTTCGCACCAAGGAGTGCGCCGCCAAGGGTCGCTGAAAATAGACCCCAAGGTGCCACTGTCGCGTCTGCCTACGGGTCTTTGACCTAGCCACGAACCGTGAGCCTTCCGATTGAGACGGGACGCTAGAAGGTCCACGTCTGGAGTGCCCCACTTCTGGCACAGGCCCTAAAAAAAAACTTCTGGTGAAGTGACCACTCTCCTTGGTCTAGAGTTTGGCGACTTAGGAAGTTGGCTTGCCAATTCTGTACTCCCTTAATGTACACTGCCGATGGAGCCGGAACGGACCTTTCGACCCATCAAAGGATGTGCGCGACCTCCATCGCCGCAGCTGGGCTCAGTGTGTGTTGAATGTGGGATGAGAGAGACATTTTTGACACGTGTTATGTGAAAAAATATTTTCCTACCAGGCGCTTCGTTCCCAATATACAGACTCATACAGGACAGCAAACAGTCAATGCTTACATATTGGCAGCTGGTAAAACATCATGGCAGGATGGTAATTTCAGAAGATTACAGAAGGAGGAAATCGATGTTAATGATGGTATGATCTGTCTCCTGGGAGAGGGTACCTTGCCCACCCCCATCTCCCTAAGGTCCCCAGAGCTTCCTATTTAGCTATGCACATCACATGTGTAATTTATAGTGTTTTAAAAACCAAGCTAAGCATAATTTATTTTTAGAATAGCTCCAAAAAAGGTTGGTGATAAACGTAACACCCACTTGTGTATATTAAGCAACACATCTCCGCCCATTGTCTTGACGTAGAACTTCAAGAATAGATGTAGTCTACGACAGATGTAGTGTCCTGTAACTGACCTTGTCTGTCCTCAAAGCTACCATGTTTAAACCAATGATTCAGAAACGTTTATCACATAAATATTCATACATATAAAATCTAACAGTGTTCCTCCCTGATTGACGTATGCCACGGCCGTGGAATTGTCGGATTGGATCCTGACCAGACGGCCCTGCAGATCCAGGGACCACCTGGCAAGACGCAGCTTGATTGCTCGAAGCTCCAGCACATTGATCGGAAGGCGGGACTCCTGGGCTGACTGGGTGCCCCAAACGCCCCCCCCCCCCCCAACCAGAGAGGCTGGCATCTGTCGTGAACGGCATGGCAGAAAAGATTTCTCGGTCCGAAGCACCGGAGACGTCAGCCACCACACCAGGGAAGACTTGACCAGACGACCCAACAGAACCTGGTAATCCAGAGATGAAGGGAGCTTGTCTCAATGTGACAATTTTCTTCTGTAGCACCCGTGTGTGGAATTGGGCATACGGTACTGCCTCGAAAGAGGCAACCATCAGACCCAGAACCCTCATGCAGAAACAGGGAAGACCACTTCTGGGTCGACAACTGTCGCACCGCGGATTGCTGTGTCTAAAGTTTCTCCGTTGGGAGAAAAACGTTCGCCTCCGCAGAATCCAGGACCAGCCCAAGGTGTTCCAGTCGCTGAGAAGGAACCAGCACTGACTTCCGGGTATTCAGAAGTCAGCCGAACTCTCGAAGAGTCTGACACGTGATAGACACGTCCTCCTCTAACTCTGAGCTTGAGGAAGCTCTCAGGAGAAGGTCGTTCAGATATCCCACGATGGCGATCCCGGGCTGTCTCAGCAGGGCCAGGATCGGGCGAGCACCTTGATGAAAACCCGTGGTGCCGAGGCCAGGCCGAACGGGAGAGCCACAAATTGAAAGTGGTCCTCCCCGATCGCAAAGCGCAGAAACCTCTGGTGCCTTGAGCAAATGGGAACATGTAGGTATGAGTCCATGATATCCAAGGACGCCAGAAAGTCCCCCTGGTGGAGTGCCGCTACTAAAGAGCGGATTGACTCCATCCTGAATTTTTGCACTTTGACATAACAATTGAGGCCCTTGAGGTCCAGGATTGGACGGACCCCTTTCTTCTTGGGGACCACAAACAAATTGGAGTAAAACCCCTGGAACCGTTCCATTGAGGGAACCGGCACAATCACTCCCCTGACCAGCATATCCTGGACAGCACCCGACAGAGCCTTCCGGCTATCCGGAGGAAGTTGGAGGTTGGAAGGGAAAAATCTGTTTGGCGGACAAGAGAGAAACTCTATCTTGTACCTCGAGGAAACTACTTCGCAAACCCAATGGTCGGAAAGAAGAGACCTCCACCTAGCCGCGAATTTGCGAAGCCGGCCCCCCACCCGAGACACGGGCGGGGGCAGACCTTCATGCGGAAGCAGGCTTGTCCGCAGGCCTGTTAGGCTTGCAGTACCAGGTGCGCTTCTGCCCTGTATTGGGCGCCTTTGCACCCTGAAAACTTTTTCCTGCCGTACTGGGCCGGCGAAAAAAACGCTTGGGTAGTGAAAGGGGGCCCCTGCTTATGGCGAGGCTCCTTACCCTTCCCAGTCTGTGGGAGCAGAGTGCTCTTGCCACCTGTGGCCACCTTAATGATGTCATCCAGGGAAGCCCCAAAAAGCCATTCACCCTTAAAGGGTAAATCCACCAAGGCCTTCTTTGAGGACTGGTCCGCAGACCAACACTTCAGCCACACAAGGTGACGTAGTACCACCGCATAGGCGGAGGCCCCGGAGAGCAAAGGAAGTGTATCCAGGGCTGATTCACAGACAAACTTCAGACCCTGCACCAACTGTTGGAAAAAACAAAATAGCCTCCAAAGGGTGGGACTTTACAAGTGACCATAAACGAAGTAACAACTGTATAAAAAGTAGCACATTTTATTAATTATACATAGTATACCAATTATATCAAAAATATGTACAAAATGAATACAAATCATTCAAATACGTAATTGAACAGGAAACATAAGTCTGCTTAGAGTCACACCCAACAGCTGTTTCGGAAATTCTCCCTTCTTCAGGGATTTATAGACAATAAGATCAAAGATATCTAAAAGATAAATACACAATTTACATTAATACAGATCATTTCAAATACACACAACAAGGAAAAAAAAAAAGGAAGGGGGGGGGGAGCTGTCACAGGGCCGGGTCAAAGGCAGAAATCCAAAGAGGGTCCAACTCAAGTGAAAGCAATCAAGCTGACAATCCTATCCACTCTCATCGGAATCTGAATAGAGCATAATGGGCAAAATTGCATAAGGCTAAAATATAAGCCAAAAACATATACTAAGCTTGTCCCTTAAATCTGAGAATAATATCTCTGCACCAACTGTTCGGCCAGGTCCACACAGGTCTCTGGAGCATTATGCGTCTCCAGCTCCTGCAACAAGCACTTCGCCCGTTCGGTAAGCGTCTGCGACACCAGAGCCCCGGCCAAAACTGGCCTAATAGTCTAACCCACTACAGCGAACATGGAGCGGGCCACAGCCTCCTTTCTCCTATCTGCGGGGTCCTTGAACGCGGGAGCCCCTTCCACAGGCAACGTGGTGGCTTTGTTCATTCTGGACACGGGAGGGTCCACTGAGGGAGGAGAGACCCATTTTTTCAAAAAAGTCCTCCACAAAGGGTTGGCACAGCAAAAACTTTCTGCGGCGTATCCCATTCCTTGTACAATAAGTTGTCCAAATACGAAACGCAAGGTAACACTTTAGCGGTATGCGGCGGTTTGCGGAACCCAAAAGGGACCGGCACATCCGATGCCTCCGCCAAATCCTCAAGTCTCTGAGTATCCTGCACCGTAGAGATAAGAGCTCCAATAAATTCCTTATCATGCCCAGACCCTGAAGCAGAGTCATCCTCGCTGTCCGCGTGGGTTAAGCCCGCATCAACTGACATGACAGAACCAGAGCCAGAGGCAATAGTAAGGCCTGATTGTGTGTTGAAGACATCCCCAGAAGCAGGCTCGGGGGGGGCACTTTTTACCCCCCTTTTGGCCACTTGTCGCTTCAATCCGGGCGAGAAAAGCCTCAAGGACTGCAGTCATAGCCTCCACAGAGGCAGCAGGGTAGGGGCCTCAGGGGTTAACTCAGGCATTGCGGGGGTAGAAGCACCAGGTTCAGGCTCCATAGTTCCCCACCACCATCCCCCCGGACACTGCAAGGCAGAAAAAAAACACTGGCCACCTCCCGGCTGACAACAGAAAGCAGGGTACCCCCAGGGAACTCGCCACCCCACCCCGTTGCCGCATGAGCTGAATCGCTGAAGAGTGCTGAGACGTGCTGGCTGGCTGTACCCCAGGAAGCCGATTCGCAGGCTTTTGCAGCGCTAATCTAGGCACTAGAGGCCCAGACTTTTCCAAAATGGCCACAGTCTGAGGAAAAAACACCATGCGGGCCACAAGAAAATAGCCGACGAGCATGTAAAACGCAACCACGGTAAAATGGCGCCAAAACGCGGTTTAAAAACGGTGACACCACACACGGCCAGTACACACAGCAACCCCAAAAGTAAAAGGCAAAAACACTGCCACGCACAGCACACGGCCCCCAAAAGAGATGGAACCCCAGGAGAGCCCCCCCCACAGCCGCCACCCAGCATGGGGAAGGAGGGAGAGGAAGGGAGAGAGGAAAGCAGGGTGTACCTTCATTCGACCTCCCAGGGAAGCACCAGCCATATCACCTTGCCAGGCAAGGTGCCTACTTACCCGTCCTGCGTCAACCGGCTGGAGGCATTCCTGACTGAACCAACGTCCGCAAACGGCATGGCAGTCGGCCAGACACACTGTGACAAAGCCATAGAGACCGGTCATATGTGTGCCCTAGAACCAAAGTTCCCCGGCCACCCCTGGAGAAATGGGGCATGTCGTGCATGGACCCAGAGCTGGGCTGAGGGCCGGCACACTCGATGGCCGAACATTGGGGGGAATACAAGGATCAAGATCCAGCCTGTCACCCAGTCGGCAGTTGATAGAATCACAGGATTCAACAATAAAAGCAGGAACAAAACAAAAAATCGAAAAAAATTCCCAAAACATTCCAGGGTACAGGGACTCCAGAAGGCCATGACTCTCCTGACGTTAAGCAGAAATAAACTGGAGCTGCTCAGGCAGTGTGTGGGTTGTACCCGCGGAACCACGCCTCCTGGGAGGTGCCGTGCTAAGAGAAGTGTTTTAACACTTGAAGTGCTGTTTTTTCTGCCTAACTCTCCTGGTAGGGAGAAGATAATACCCTAAGGCAGTGTTTCCCAACTCCAGTCCTCAAGGCACACCAACAGGTCATGTTTTCAGGATTTCCAATATTTTGCACAGGTGATTCGATCTGTTTCACTGCCTTAGTAATTACAGCAGTTTCAATTGAGGGAAATCCTGAAAACATGACCTGTTGGTGTGCCTTGAGGACTGGAGTTGGGAAACACTGCCCTAAGGTCAAAGGCTGCTGTGTCCGTCCATGAACGGAAGAGAAATATATTTAGCGTGTTTCCTGAAACTTTTCTTTTATTGGCTGCCTGTTCAGAATACTGAAATAAGTGTAAAAAAAAAAAAAAAACATGTCGGATTTGAAGTCTCTTAAATAACAGAGTGACATGTACAAAATTGCATAAACAAGTATTTTTCTTTTTTTTTTTTACTTGCACAATTAGTTTGTGGTATTTGGGGCAGCATTTGCTCAGTGGCCATGATAAAAACTTTTTTTTTCTTTCTCCATTCCTTTGCTGTATATCTTTTTCTTGCTTCTTGTACGCAGCCTCCTTGATGTAGTGGAGAAAAGCAGTCAGGTGTAAATTTCATTTTTTGCTTCAGTTCTTCAGGTGGAGTAACACATTTTCAGAGTATGCAGGATGCCGAATAAGTTTAATAACTGACTCCACCAGCCTTTTTTTTTAATAAGTACAAAGGGTGGCTGAACTGTGAGATACACTTTGAAGCTATGTCTACCAAAAAGTACATTAAATTGTAGTAGTCATTTTTTTGTTGCGTAGTTTACATATACAGGTATGTACACACAGAATGGTGGTGATCTGGTTAACACTGCTGTTTTGCAGCCCTTGAATCTAGATGTTATTTCCCCAGGATGCTGCCTGCTTTGCTCACCGAAAAATGACAACTGTCTCTGTGTACTGCAAGAAGGCATTCACTTAATTCTCAATAGGTTGTCTCCTCCTTATCAGTGCATATTCTGCCTGAAAAAAAAAGTGCATTATTGTACACAAGTGTTAATTGCTATAATTCATTGACCTAAATCAAATATATAATGCCACAGCATTTTTTTTATTATCGAAGTACCTTATTCCTGTAGTTCTGTTGTGTGGTCACATAATCATTCCCTTTTGTATTTCTTTGTCACCTGGAGGGGTTTCTATTACTTTACTGTTGTAGGAGTCTGTGTGTCTACAGTCCTGATTGGTGCTGTGCTGGTCACATGACTAAAAAAAAAATATATATATGTTTCGGAAGAACAAATGAACATGTGGATGCTCCCGGACAGGTTTATAGCTTTAATGGTTAAGTGAGCATTGTGTACAGCCGCATGCTCCCAAACTGGAAATATGTAGAATGATGCTGAGAAACAGAGAATGCACCTTTTAACAATTCTAATTGAATGTGGACATATTTTGCAAAAAAAAAAAAGTTTCTATTACTTGGTGGCTTAGTCAATTAATGTAAAAACAGATGGAGGTTTTTTTTTACCACTTTAAAGTTGCCCCACACATGAGCATTTATAAGCTAGAGCACTTCTAAAGTTGCACAGTTGGCCACGGGCATTGTGTACGAGTGGGATAGGGGCGCTGAAAAAATTATATATAAATATACAAAGGTGCTAAAAATGGTGGGGTGCTTAGGATGATCAGTGTGAACTAGCTGAATATAACAATCACATGCATTGGAAGTAAATTACAACAGACAACAAAACTGTGATAATACAAACAATTAATGCAATGTGCAGTAGACAATATATTGTCTGAAATCCATGTATAATACTATTGCACCAGCAATAGTGTGCAATACTGAAGTTTAAAGTGCTCCGTGCTCAAAAGGTCTTCCAAAAAATGGTTCCACCTTCACCAGAAAAGATCACCACAAGTGAGAATAGATGGCTCCTTACCAGATGATGTTGATCTATTATTTAAAATAAGGTCAATTGAGCTGGTGAGTCAACTGCTTAACATGGACGATCCGATAACACTTGATGGACATGTGTGCGGGCCACGGGCATTGATCTACTTATTGGTTAAGATGGGTTACTGCACAATATATTTTGCTGTGAGAGAGGCCACAGAATACAGTAAGTAAGATATGATACTGACAGTAAAGACTTTCATGCAAGTCTCAAACGTTGCAGCTGGGTTAATTTGATTGGCACTGCTCATTTAAACGCCTGCCCTACTGTAAGCCTGAATCTGAGATTGGCTTTTGTGCAGCACAGTGGTAGCCCACATCAGCAGCCTCACTAGCGAGTGATTTGTGTGCTTTAAAAAGCGTCACACAAGGTTTAATAACACAGGCCATTTGTGAGTGTTAAGTAGTGCTCCAGAGTCAGCAGCCAAGTCTGCTCTATTATATCTTACATCAACCCAGTGGGTATCCCGCATTTACTCCAGAACAGTCTCTTCATGCTGTCTGCAGTCAGGCTTATTATAATACCGGATGAGAAAATATTCATCGTCTGCTTATTTAGCTGAAGAAGCATCATCAAGTTCTTTTTAAAAGATTCTTGGCACTTAGCGTGTTAACTTTTCTTTAGAACCTGAATTAAACAGGCTGGTTGCAAGGTGGCATTTTCTGAGCTCTGATTTGTAAGGTACAGAATCCGACAAGCTAACCTAGCCACCGTCAAATGCTTTGTGACTTAGTAATTTGCTGCATAATAACCACCAGGCCACCTTTTGCGGTTCCCATTTTAAACGTCTAACAGTCTGTGTCAACCATCTGTTCTCACTTCACCCGAGATGCTCAATGTTTTCCGCCTGATGTGCCTTAAATTTGCACGGCACCTCTTCAATTAAAACAAAACCTTCTCTTGCTCAAATTGTTTATACGCAAGAAAAAAAAAAAAGTGTTTACATAAAACTCCCTGGAAGGCAGTGAGGGTGGGGGCATTTAAATCCGCAATGAAATTTCACACCGTTTAATGTGTTCTACCTCTGGGTTTCTATTACGGTTTACTTACTGACTAAATAGCAATATGAATTTCATGTTCTTTCTGTAGCCGCTTTGGGGTAAATGGTTCTTCTTAATATACATATATATTTTTAGTGTATCTCGTTCTTGAATTGTAGATGTTTCCTTTAGGTAGGATCTCATGTTGATTATCTTTGCGGTATTTTGGTTTGAAATGAAGTTTTTTCTTGTTATTTCACATAAAAACTGATCCTATTATTTAGTTAATCTACCTTCAAATGGTAATTTAAAGTGGTTGTAAACCCTTAGGGGAAAAACACACCAATATATCACACGTATCTTCACAATAATATTTCTTGAGTTTGGATTTTCTCTGCGCTCCTATTTCCCTGCACCCAGCCTTACACAGTGACAACAAGTTTAGGCAACACCATGGCATTACCCCTTTTGCTACCCACAATCTTAATGACATCATATTTGTAGGGTAGAAGGGCAGTATAAAGGCTAGCGTGCACATTCCTGTTTTGTGCTGTCCATGTGAACTGTGGGCATCTAGTCTTCACCTACTACTTTCTTACAGTGATAGAAAGATGGTCACGGGCACAAGTTCTGCTTAATGAGACAAGCATATATTTGAGGCAAACATTAGATTGAACCTGTGGCTCTTATGGCTTGGTGCTAGTAGTTTTGAGTTCCTCTAGTTAGGTGTATACATATACTGAATTATCGCAGTATTTACCTTGAATTTGTGTTGAGGTGCATTTTTTTATTTTAAACTATTTGATACAGCGTTTAGTCTCCCCTGCGATTCTTTTATTGCAGTCTGTTGGTGCTTGTAATGAGTGCCTCTGAGATGGTGATGTGAAATCCAAAATGTTGGTCCTCACTAGAACAAGAAGTGCAGGAAAATCCTCTTACTGGGACATCAGCACCTATTCTGTACAGTCAGTCTATGGCAATTGTATGGAAAAGCAGCAGCCATACTATCCTGTTGCCACAATATTGTATAAAGGGAATCTCTCTATGCATGCACATTGACCTTCTTAAAAAAAAAAAAAAAAAAAAAAACAGTAGGTTTTACACTACAGCACTATCAAGAGGGATTCCCCATACATTTTTACAGTTCTTATTTAACCACTTCAGCCCTGGAAAGTTTTTTCTCCCTTAGCCACGTCCTGTACTAGTACCCAGCCGTGGGTCGCAGGCGCACGCGACCCGGTCAGAAGCTGCGGGACTCGCGGACCCGATCGCCAATGGAGTCCGGCGATTGGTCCCCGTTCACTGTGGTGGCGTCATCGATCGCATGATCCCTTTTATAGGGAAACACAATCGATGACGTCACACCTACAGCCACACCCCCAGATAAAAATACAGCCAGTTTTACAAAATTCCTGCTAAATTCCAACTAACTAAAAACATATCAAATATTTTTAATTTTTAATTGAACGTACACAAATTTTAATATACAAATTTCTCTCAATCTGAAGAGTTTTCATTTTTCCCTTACAATATTCAGAATTTGTGAAAGACCCCCTCCCAAACCATATATTTTCTGAAAGGATAGGACCAGTGGAATAAAAACAACGTGCTACTTTTTAAAGCCGCATGATATTTGCGCAAATGTTTATCAAAACAATATCTTTGCAAAGAATACACTAATTGATAGCGCACATAAACACAACATAACTTACAACATAACTGCTAAATTGCTACTAAAGCATTGTTCACATGTTGCATACTAAAGTGTACGCCCTTGAAGGGCCATGTTTACCTGCACAGGAATGCACTGGTGTTCCGTGCATCCCTGTACAGGCAGTCCCATTTATGTCAATTGAGATGCAATGTGGCTGCACAGGCATATCTGCTGTTCCCTATCTGACACCCGTGTGGGTTCAGGACCTCAACCGCAGATAGTGTGAGCTCAGGGACAAGCATATTGACCTGATGTTTGGTTGATGCTGTTTTCTGGTGTGTCAAATGTGTTCCATATGTGGTTACAACTTTGTTTTCACCATTTTAGTTTAGGTATGAGGTTATCTGTATTTTGTTCTAGTACAAGTGTGTGTTCCCTACTTTTATGTAGTGCTTTCTTCATCCCTGATCTTATTGTAAAGTTGGAGTAACCATGTGCCCTGAATCTCTATTTTGAGTTCCTTACTTTTCTGATAGAAGTCCCTGTACCAATCATTCATAAGTCCTCATCTGGAATACGCAGTTCAGTTTTGGGCACCAGTTTTCAAAAGGGATATTGGGGAATTGGAGAAAGGGTAGAGAATTGCAACCAAACTGATAAGAGGCATGGAGGAGCTCAGCTATGAGGAAAGATAGCAGGAACTGAATTTTATTCTCTTCAGAAGAGAAGATTAACCAGTTAAGGACCGCCTACTGTACATTTACGTCAGCAGAATGGCACGGCTGGACACATCAACGTATATATATACACGTTGGTTCTAGTACCCAGCCGTGGGTCACGTGCGCGCGCCCGCGGTGGGCTCCCGTGACCCGGTCCGAAGCTCCAGGACCGCGGGACTCGCGGACCCGATCGCCGCTGGAGTGCAGCGATATGTTCCCGGAGCTGAAGAACGGGGAGAGACATGTGTAAACACGGCTTCCCTGTGCTTCACTGTGGCCGCAGCATCGATCACGTCATCCCTGTTATAGGGGGACGTGATCGATGACATCACACCTACAGCCACACCCCCTACAGTTGTAAACACATGGAGGGAACACACAAATCCTACAGCGCCCCCTTGTGGTTAACTCCCAAACTGCAACTGTCATTTTCACAGTAAACAATGCAATTTAAATGCATTTTTTGCTGTGAAAATGACAGTTGTCCCAAAAATGTGTCAAAATTGTCCGAAGTGTCCGCCATAATGTCGCAGTCACGAAAAAATCGCTGATCGCCGTTATTAGTAGTAAAAAAAAAAAAAATTAATAAAAATGCAATAAAACTATCCCTTATTTTGTAAACGCTATACATTTTGCGAAAACCAACCGATAAACGCTTTTTGCATTTTTTTTTTAACATTGGAGAAGAATACGTATCGGCCTAAACTGAGGAATAAAATTATATATATTTGGGGGGGATATTTATTATAGCAAAAAGTAAAAAATATTGTTTTTTTTTTTAAATTGTCGCTCTATTTTTGTTTATAGCGCAAAAAATAAAAACCCCAGAGGTGATCAAATACCACCAAAAGAAAGCTCTATTTGTGGGGAAAAAAGGACGCCAATTTTGTTTGGGAGCCACGTCGCACGACCCCGCAATTGTCAGTTAAAACGACGCAGTGCTGAATTGCAAAAAGGGGCAAGGTCCTTTAGCAGCATTTTGGTCCGGGTCTTAAGTGGTTAAGGGGGGGGGATATGATCAACATGTACAAATACAAAAATGGTCCATATAGTGAACTTGCCGTTTATTTCAAGGTCATCGCAAAGAAAAGGGGGCACTCCTTTACATCTAGAGGAAAAAAAGATTTCACCTCCAAATACGGAAAGGTTTCTTGAAAGTAAGATCTGTGAAAATGTGGAATAGACTCCCTCCGGAGGTTGTTCTGGCCAGATCAGTTTCCAAAATGTACATATAACTGGGTACTAACATGTATGGGTACAGTTGATCCAGGGAAAATCCGATTGCCTCTTGGGGGATCAAGGAGGTTTTTTTGTTTGTGCTGACACACCATTTTGACATACATCTTGTTTATATGTTTTATTAAAAAAAAAAAAAAACGTATCTCCCCTGTTTTGTCATCCAGCACTGGATGCTGGCATCTACACAAAATATACTTCAGAGGGATGTTTTAGTGCAAAACATGAATTGAAATAAGCTTTGGATCATTCTAAATGTACAACTGTCTGCTGTTATTATGTACAGTTGAATGTTTATTTGTGCATTGTTACTTTAAGGATGAGAATTGCAAAAGCGCTTGACAGCTGCTGCAAACACTGAACACCTGTCCCTGCCTTATGCTCTGTGCACAGTGGCCAGCCCATTATTGGGACACTTTAACAGGCTTAAAAATTACAGTGTACATCAATTCTTTCATGTAAACACAATCCGGAAAGCTGCAAATGTCTTGGTTTTGAGTGGCAACTGAAGCATTTGTTGCTGGAAAATTGTCCTGTAAAGATTATGAAAGCAGACCTATGTATGGACATTAAAAGGGATGTTCATTTTTGTGATATATGGGTGAATGTGATCAGCATAAGGTATATCTAAAGCCAAGCTATCTTTTATTTTGAATAGGTTAGGGGAGTGGTATAACAGATGTCCGTTTTTTTTTTATTTGGCTTCTGTCACATTAAAGCTATGTCCCTTTTACTGCTGTGAGAAGAAGCGAGAGGTTGCCTTTCTAATGTAAGAGAAATGCCTTCTTAGAGAGTTGTCAAAGAAACAAGTGTCCCAATTGGAAGATTTTCTCCTCTATTCCTATTCTGGTGGCAACTCAAAATCACTCTCACTTTAATTCCTGGTGAATAGGGCAACTAGAGCAGGGGTAGTAGACCTATTAAAAACCTGACTGGAGTCCTAAAGCTTCATTACTCTATACAAAAAAAGAAAGTTTTGTATTCTACATTAAAACTGACCTAAAAGGGAAACAACGCAAACAGTGAACAGGCATGCTTTTTAGCGCAAGAGACAGGTAATTAAAAAAAAAAAAAAAAAAAGAGCGTACTAACTTTTCAGTCTTTTTTTAGAATATACACTGAGCTAGGCATGTACAATTTGGGGTACATTCTCGTCACACTGCTTGTGTTGGCATAAATGAACTCCTTTGCATGCAAAGAATTTGCATCATCCCACACTGGCTGCTCAAGATAGCTCAAGACCTGGCATGTGACAGCCATGGCAGTCTAAGGCTCCATTCACATCTAGGCGTTTTGTCGCCTTACGCCCGACGTTGAAGCAGCCCTAGATACGCTGGAGGGGCGAATTAACATTGTCGGCTATGAAGATGGTTCACATCTCCACGCCAAACGCCCGTACGCCTGAAGCTCAAACAAGTCCCGGACCCTTTTTTCAGGCGTATCGGGCGTACGGGCATAGCCGGCAATGTTAATTCACCTCTTCTGCAAAAAATCAAAAGGCGTTTTGTCGCCGCGAATCGCGGGGACAAAACGCCTATTGATTTGTCACCGCAATACGCCGCTACAGTGTACGCCTAGGTCTGAATGGAGCCTAAATCCATTGATAGACAAAAGAGATTCTTCCATCCACCCTATTTAGAGTGGATGGGGAAATAGAGCGATGACAGTCATTTAGCCTACAGGCCTGACCAAGAAAAATCTAGTTGTGTATGAGTAGCCTTAAACTGGATTTGTCAGGTACTACAGAGTGTGTAACCTATGTGCAAATTATGTTTCCTCTACAGTATTTCAAGTACTGAAATCCAGATTGATTCTTTGATCCCAGGGACAAGTTGTAAATGGTCTCAAATTCTTAGTCTGTGCCAAGCCCTGCCCCCTCCTAATACTTGGGCCCCTTTCACACATGCAGACTGTTTGTCAGTTTTTCATCCATCCTTTGACAGATGAAAAAGGAACATCATTGCATCTCTAAAGAAGAATGGATGTAAAAAGACCTTGTAGTGACAGCAGGTGGATCCTCTCCCTGCACCCACAATCACATATTAAAACGGCACGGTAATGCTGAGTTCTGCCCACCTTGCTGCATCATTTATTCACAGTATTCTGTGAATCAACTACAACTACTGTCAACCATTGCGGCTGATGGCTTGGAATTCTCAGTGAACTACAAGGGCACTGGTAAATGCTCCAGTAGTTAATTGATTCTTCCTGCAATTTAGTAGCTGCCTGTCCATACCAGGTATGGGCAGACGGCTACATTGGCAGTATGCAGGAGCCTGACAATATATGGCTTTACAGGCTCCTATTAAAAAAAAGCTCATATTTTAACCTACAAAAAGATCCTCCTTAAGCAGAACAACATCACGTGCTTGTGCTCAAAGTTTATTTGGACAGTGAAGGAGCAGCAGACACACAAAATCATCTCTCTGCTTTCTTATCCTGTCTGCATATTTTTTTTTTAGCACATATGCACGCAAGACACTTAATTTGCCCTAAGTAATACTCTCCCTTTACCAGTTTTTATTTTTCTGTGTAGGGTATTACAAAAGGCTAAAATCAGGTCAAATTTTGTAATTTATATATTTGGAAATACATAACTGCATGAGGTTGCTGGTACATAAATTAGCAAAATTGGTGAACAGGCCAATCTACTAGCATGTACTAGTGAATTTGCAGTAATTCTTTCACCTGATAATCACACATAATGTAATAACTGTTATAACTACTTTTCATTGACCGTGCATTTCAGTGTAGTATTGTGCTGATATTTCCTGAGACAGATATGCATGTCCATTTATTGCTATTCAGGTTTCCTTAGGCTATAGCACTTAGAGATTTTTAAACATTGGATGATGTCTGCTTTAATTAAAAGGTGATTTTTAGTTCAAATGTAGAATAGTTTTGTTCTTGGCTTTTCCTTTGTGTCCTTCACTCGCCCTGTCACGTGCTCTCTTCTGGTGAGAACAGCTACAATTAAGAACTTCAGATTGATCTCTCATGAAAGATCCACCTGGGAGGCTCATGAAAGGAATTAAAGTTTGGGCAGGCGATTCAGTGGATTAGGCTGTCTGTCTACCTCATTGTTTTCTGTAGTTTATCTAACAAAGGATTTATCAAGAGTTTCACACATTAAAGTAGGTTACTTAAACTAGCTACTTTTGATAACCATGTTTCAAAAGGGAAAATGCTGCATACATCAGTATTTGGCACATAGTATTATAAGTGAAAAGTGTTGCTATGAATTTGATAGGGTTATAATGGGCCAAGATCCAGTGTTAAAATCCCCACATGTATAAAATTATGTTACCCCGGTTTTGGTTGGTGTCAGTGAGATTATATTACACCTGTAGGAGCTCCATTGGCTTCTGAAAGGTGGCTGACTAGAAGGATGTGAGTTTTAGGTGGCATGTTCATGGAAAGACCTTTCTTTAGATTGTGCCCATATAATTGACTGCAGTATGATATATTTCATGGTAGCTTAAAGTTTATTTACATTTTTACAGTTAATTTTGGGAAAACATTCGTCAGCTATCACACAACTTGAAATTATATATATATATATATATATATATATATATATATATATATATATATACACAGTGCGGAAAATAAGTATTTGAACACCCTGCTATTTTGCAAGTTCTCCCACTTGAAAATCATGGAAGGGTCTGAAATTGTCATCGTAGGTGCATGTCCACTGTGAGAGACATAATCAAAAAAAAAAAAATTCCAGAAATCACGATGTATGATTTTTTTAACTTTTCATTTGTATGATACAGCTGCAAATAAGTATTTGAACACCTGAGAAAATCAATGTTAATATTTGGTACAGTAGCCTTTGTTTGCAATTACAGAGGTCAAACGTTTCTTGTAGTTTTTCACCAGGTTTGCACACACTGGAGGAGGGATTTTGGCCCACTCCTCCACACAGATCTTCTCTAGATCAGTCAGGTTTCTGGGCTGTCGCTGGGAAACACAGAGTTTGAGCTCCCTCCAAAGATTCTCTATTGGGTTTAGGTCTGGAGACTGGCTAGGCCACGCCAGAACCTTGATATGCTTCTTACAGAGCCACTCCTTGGTTATCCTGGCTGTGTGCTTCGGGTCATTGTAATGTTGGAAGACCCAGCCTCGACCCATCTTCAAAGCTCTAACTGAGGGAAGGAGGTTGTTGCCCAAAATCTCGCAATACATGGCCCCGGTCATCCTCTCCTTAATACAGTGCAGTCGCCCTGTCCCATATGCAGAAAAACACCCCCAAAGCACGATGCTACCACCCCAATGCTTCACAGTAGGGATGGTGTTCTTGGGATGGTACTCATCATTCTTCTTCCTCCAAACACGATTAGTGTAATTATGACCAAAAAGTTCTATTTTGGTCTCATCTGACCACATGACTTTCTCCCATGACTCCTCTGGATCATCCAAATGGTCATTGGCAAACTTAAGACGGGCCTTGACATGTGCTGGTTTAAGCAGGGGAACCTTCCGTGCCATGCATGATTTCAAACCATGACGTCTTAGTGTATTACCAACAGTAACCTTGGAAACGGTGGTCCCAGCTCTATTCAGGTCATTGACCAGCTCCTCCCTTGTAGTCCTGGGCTGATTT